>JAKXYG010000513.1:0-445668 GCA_025895645.1 Cardicola forsteri
ATTTCCCATATTTATACGACATGTAGAACGAGCGATTTCGATGGCTTGACAAGCGTAGACAAACGTGGAAGAATAAAGTTTTTTGGCTGGTAGACGGCATCATTGTGACGACGCCATTGTTCGCAAAGATTGACGAGGCCGCCTGATTTTTTATCAGGGTTATCTCCCTTAGCCCAAGGGCTACATATGATATACGTATACATTTAGATACCTTTTAAGTATCCTGGATGTATGTTCGCACCCACCAGCCGTAGCGGAAGCCCAGTTATACCGTTGTGCACTCGGACCCTGCTGTTATTAGTCTAGATGCTTAGGGGCACCTAGTCCAGGATACACCACGTGGAGGACTAACAGTCAGGAATATTACCATCATTGGAAATTGAGACTTAATAAGCATTACTCAAATCCTCAGGATCATTAGCATCACCCCCTAAATACCCACTTTGAGATACCTTTTAAGCATCTTGATTGTATGCTAGCACCCATTTATTGAATGGGAATCCAGTGAAAGCCTAGTTATATCGTTGTGTATTTGGTCCCTGCTGTTATTAGTTTAGATACCTATGAGCACCTAGTCCAGGATACACCACGTAGAGGATGAACAGTCAGGAATATTACCATCATTGGAAATTGAGACTTTACAACATTACTCAAATTTTCAGAATTATTAACATTAATATGTTGAAGTGCAATTATTTACATAACTTTACAATTCTAGGGATGCCAATAATTCAGAGGATTTGTGTAATGCTTTTGATGTGTCCATTTTTAATAATCGTGATAATATTATCTCCTTTATTCTGTGGTGAAACTTGGACTAATATATAGAATTATATAAAAAATTATAAATTGATTGTTCATCGTCAGGCTGGTGACAGTCACTTTTTCATTATTTCTATATTTGTACGACATATTAAACAATCAACTTTGATGGTTTGATAAGCATAATGAACGTAGAAGAATAACCAAGTTTCTTGGCTAGTAGACGGCATCCTTGTGACAGCGCTACTGTTCGGTTTGTTTATACGTGGCAGAGTGACTTATTGAGTAGGAACTACGGATTGGAGTGGAAAAACTGGAATTACCGTTTATTATACTTAGCTTCAACCTAGCTAGGATAGCCGATTACGAGATTTTTCTAAGATGCAGATAATCTGATTGCCTGTTTATAGATTTGACCATATGGTTTTCATATTTGAGCATTGCCAAGTAAATGTTATTTATGTATAAAAAAACAAAATAATATTATTTTGCCTACTAGTGATACAGAGTATAATTTTTTAACTCAAGCTGAGTTGGAGTTTGGATTTTATATAATATTTTTGTATAACTTTTATATGGTTGATTGAATTAATATTTAATGTTAACACAATTACGTTTACCCGTTTTTCTAATTAATTATTCTTGTTTAAATTATAATTACGGCATTTTTAGAGTACCAAACAGACTAAAACAGCAGAAAGTTGTTTAGCAAAGTCTACTAGGCCCCGGGTTCCTTTACGCAAAAGTAACAAAATTCCTATGCCTATTCGGACAAGATATTTGGATCAGTTTATTGAAGAATGTTTGCTGATTTATGAGTGTTCCGCTGATGCTTACGAACAAGTAAGTTTGGCATTTTATGTTTTTTAGTTAATTTAACTTTTGTACGGTGAGGTAGGCTTTCAAGACGAAAATTTTATAGTGGTATCATAAGTAATAATTTTGCTAAAACATTTAATTAATATAATGACAACAACAACAAATGTTGATGGCAAAGCCATCTCTTTATTAATTCCAAGTTTGCATAGCATTTCGAATAATCCTCTGTTCACGGTTTTTGGAGGCGTACACAGATATTTCAGTGCAACGACTTCGCCATTATTTTTAAGATAAAGTTCCGGACAAAATAGCGTGAAGATAGTCCCGAACAGCATCCATCCAATTACGTTTCTAACCACCTTTCTTTTTATTTCAATCGGGATTTAGACAAATCAAAGTTATGGAGAAGATTTTTATGCAGAACGTATCCAAACCAGCTAAATCTTCATTATTGCGATACGAATGAAGAAAGAACGTGAAATTAGAGGTCATTTAAAATTTGGTAGTTGCCGATTCTTTTCGTCCGATCCATTGATATGGAGGATGCAAAATAGGTATTGTACTAAATGTATCTGAGACATCTTGCTTCAAATTTGTTAAGCTTCAAGAGTACAGATTTTATCTGCATACAGAAGGACTGTGCGAACCGCTGAAGAGAAAATGTTTATCTATGTATGGACTGATGTTTTTTCATTTCCAAAGTGGATTGGCAAGTTTTTCAAACATAACAGCAGTTAAATAAATTCGATCGTTAGAAGTAATTGAAGAGCTCAGATACGTAAATTGCTTTACGTCGGGGAGCACAACATCATTTAATAAAAAGCTTGCATCAAGATCTTGTTACGACATGATGACTGATTTTTTTGGGTTGATTTTGAGACCATATTCACCTGAAACTTTTACAAGGAAATTTAATGCACGCTTTAGCTGGGCTTTACTTTCAGCTGGAAGAATAGCATCGTCAGCGTATTCCAATTCGGTGATGGGCTTTGTACCAGCATATACACCTTCCATTTCTCTAGAAACCTTAGCAAATACAGCATCGATTGCATAGTTGAACAAAAGCGGTGCAGTCACACAGCTTTGACGGACAACATAGCAAAGTTCGAACTGCCTTGCAGTAGATCTGTTGCAAATGCGGATTACAGCAGTTGAGTTCTTGTACGGAGCAGGTAAGAGATTTGCAGGTTTCAACCGGGTTCCGTCACGTAGCACAGCTATCCAAAGTTGTTTTTTGTTTAACCAGTCGAAAGCTGAAAAGTAGGACGCCGAAACTTTACCCGAAATTCCAGAATTTGCCGGAGCGTATGAATCTTATTAACGCATCCCAAACCAGGACGAAAACCGGTTTGGTTGGGACGTGTGGTCTTCTCCCTATCCGAGTGAATCTGTTCAACTATGGCTGATGTGGCAATTTTTGCAGTTATGCAAAGTAAACTAATATCCCTGTAGTTAGCAGGTATTTGCAATGGCCTTTCTTGTGAACAGGAACAATAGTAGCACGGTGCCAGTATTCGGGGCACTGTCCAGTTGATCAAAAATCCGTTATTATGTCATATAGGTCTTTAATAAACCGCGAGAGACCGTATTTGAAGACATATGGAGGAATTCCATTGAATTCGGCGGCTTTTTTGCTTTGGGTTTACTGCTAACGCGCATAATATTATCGACAGTTGGAGATTTTATGGAGATTGGATAAACTGCTGAGGGAACTGTGTTAAGCATGGATTGGTCTTGCAGCCATCCTGTCGTGATTTCGGAATGGTTTAAAGTCTGATTAAAGTGGAGTAACTAGTTTTTATTTGAGATGCCAGACGATCCTATTTTGACTTTGTTGCCACGGCGTAATTCCAATTTCTTTTTCCAATACTTTTCCACTATTATTATGGCGAGCAGCAACCTCTGGTTCATCCTAATAACATTTTCGAAATTCCGCTCGCAATGATCTTGCTTCACTTTTTCTCGTGGCTACATTTGCTTGTGCATAAAAGATATTGAGCATTGTTGGACAGCCAGTTTGGTCCTTTTGAGTTGAATATAATGACCTGTTTTTATCAAGCTATACTTTAACATTTTTGTAAGTTGCTGAGTTGGCCTAAAGTATTTTACACATGAGTACTTATTGAATTTATGAGCTTGGTTTTGGATTCCAATTGTCAACCTCAAAATTAAATTAATTTTATTAAATGCCACGAACGTAGGTTAGAAATTGTGGTCCATAAATACGTTGCTTTTTGTTAGAAACATTTTAACTAAATTTTTGACTTTATTATCATTTTTGCCATCAAATTTTTAGGCTTTGAATGATGAACAGGCTTGTCACGATAAAGCCACAACACGTATGGCCTATCTGAATGCGGTCATTCAATGTTTGAAGTCATTAAATTTACAAAAAGCTGCAATCGAACGTGGCGATTCGAAAAAGATCGGTCTTCAATCTAATTCTTGTCACTCCCATTTGCCTCCTGTCGAACCGAAATGTGATTTTCAAAAACCAACTAATTATTCCGATATTTCTGCCAAAGATGACAATGAATCAAAATTAGATGCTATAGTTAGAGGTGCGTGAATGTGTGTGTATGTGCTGTTTTGTACCATGTTGGATGCAATGCTGTTATGTCTTGGTTGGACAAGATAACATTTGATATTTTTTGTGAATATGTGTGTAGGACCTTTGTTGTACGATCGTTTGAAGCAGTATTTGTTGACTGAAGACGAATTGATTGCAAATGGATTTCCACGTGAATTCAGACAATTCGATCAAATTGTTTATGGCAAAGCCAAATTAGCTATTCCCAGCAATCGAATTGAAACAGCAGGAGTTCAACAGGGTGAGTAAACTTTCCTTTGTGTGCTATTAAAATTTGTTTTTGAATGAATAATTGGAATAATTGTAATTTTGATTTGAATTTGGATATTTGATACTTTTAAAATTTAAATCATGCCGGGGTGGTCTAGCGGTACAGCGCTCGAATTTGGACCTCGGTGGGCATGGGTTTAAATCCCACTACCGGCACTAAAATGCGGGCCCACGTTCGGCTTTGCTAAAATGTCCACTACTGAAAGATGTTTCTTGTAGAGCATTCAAAGTAATAAACATAAACATAAAAAATTAGGTTTTTTAAATGTTATTGGATTTGTAACTTTTCACTATTTAATCTTTTATCTAGGTACGCACGTTTCTATATTTTTTTCTATATATACAGCCATTTCAAAAATTAACGCAAAAAATTACAAAAGTATTAAATCTAAATTAATTGTCCAATTGTTTTTTCGTAAAAATAAATATTGAGAATTAAAAATAATGTCAAGTACTTAATAGTTCATTTATATTTACTTAGAAATATTTATTTAAAAAGGCTGAGTCGGCCAAAATAGCATATTTTAAAAGCTACTTCTATATTAACGTGGATAATAAGTTTAAGTTGCATAATTTTTTATAATAATTAGCCTATTATTATTTTGTGTGCTTAATTTCATTAAAAATGAACAATAACTAATCCTTAAAATTAATGTTAAACGAACATTCAAATCTGCCCTGATTGTGATGTTATAGCAATTATCAAAATAAACATTTAATTATTCTAATCTATATAAATAAAAATAATTTTTCAAAAATTTTAAATAAAAATTTTAAAACAGATAGAAAAATCTATTATTTACGTTTAACCTTGAGATAACTCTTATCCGCTAGTTTTGCTTTCTGATTGTATCGTTTGTGAAATGGACAGTAGTGATAAAATTGTTTTCATTTTACCGAAAATGAGTATCGTGTCATTAAAGAATTAAAAAATGAAGGATTTTCATCCAAAAGATTGGCAGATTTATACAGAGTTAACCTTTCAACAATGATCAAAAACCACGAAATTATGATAATGTTGGAAGAAAACGTGTAACGACTACTACAGATGATCAAAAAATCGTTATAGAATTAAAAAAAATTATAATAAACTTATTTCAGAAACCAAAAGAAATAGTTTAAACAATTTTACTTATTCTACAAACAAAGCAATAGAATCCGGTTTAACTCTACAATCACCAAAGATTAAGCCATTTATTATCAAAAAACAAAAGGATGATAGATTAGCCTTTTGTAAACTATCGAGTGAACGACACTTATATTATTGGCGTTCCGTATACTTTGCCGTAAAACAATGATTCGGGACGAACCATTTGGCTTTAAAAACAAAGTGTTGTGTGAGTCGAGTTTTCAAAAACATTCACTCCCGGTTGTTAGAAAGAAAGCCCACTCTCGACTAGTAATGTGTTGGTTTGGTATTAAGTATATTCAACCTATCAAATGGAGAATTATATCTGGTATCCTAAGTAGTGAAAAATTTATTTCAGTTATGAAGGATGTTTTTCATTGTGAAATGTAACACACTTACACGGGGGTTACTACTGTTTTTCAGGACAATGCTCCATGTCATACGTCCAAAAAGGTAACGTCACATTTATCTAAGTTCGCTATATTTGCTTTATGTTTACATTTAGACAGTAGAAGGGCTAAAATCAAAAAAGTTATCTTTCACTCAATTGCTACCTAATAGCCCGGATATCAATGTTATTGAAAATTTTTTCAGTTTGCTAAAGCGCAACATCAATAAGCATACCGAAATTGAGGATTTATGTGAACGTATTCGGTTTGTTGTTCAATATGATATGAAACAAGAATATATCAACACTCTCATCGACAGCATTCCTAAACGCCTGAATTAGGTTGTTCAAAAGAAAGGCGATCACATAGATTATTGAATTATTTGAACTTTCTAATGTTTTCAATCATTTGCATGTAATCCGTATTTTTGTTAATAGTTGTCTTTATAAATCATATAAATCATTTTACTCCATTTTTGATTTTTCACCAGTTGATATTTTATATAATTTTGTTTTACTTACAATATATATGTATGTATAATTATAGTTTTTTATATAGTATTGTATATTTTATAATCGAAGTGACGTTTCTCTTGTGTGCTATGTAGTTGCTGGAGAGGTTTTTGGTTAAATAATCAGTATTTGTTGTAAGGGTTGTAGTTATGTCAAATATATCTACAATTTGTTCAATAGTTAAATTAAAATTAGTGTATTTTTTAATTTGTTTGAAATTTTAGCAATTAAGAAAAAGCTTCCACTATTTACACTTATTGTAATCACGTGCTGTAAGTGTTCAAAATTGTGCTAAGGTTGAGAAGTCAAATTGAAAGTTTGACAAATCAATAAAGCAAAAGTGATAAGTCAAATTTTTCATCGATATTTGTAGATACCGGGGGGGGTGTGTGTGGCGATCTAGTGGTACCGCACTCGACTTGAATTTGGGTGGGTATGAGTTCGTTCCCCATCACCGGCATCAAATGGGGGTCCACGTTCGGCTTTGCTCAATTGTCCACTGCTGATAAATGTTTTTCGTGAAACATAGTGAAAATAAAATTATTTTCTTTTCAATTCTCGCAAGCATTTATTTACGTGTATGTGTATTATTTTCTGTTAGAAAACGAACGTATTTGTTGTCGTTGTACAACCCCCTACCGAGTTGACGAATTTGGAAGAGATTTAGTTCAACAAAAGTGTATATATCATTGGGGCAAACCGATTAAACAAAAAAGTAAGCTTTGTTTCTTTCAACATGGTGCAAATTATTATTCATTTGACAATCGTTTTACACATTTTTTGGTTGGGTCAACTGCTTCCCATCATCGGTCGGTTGGTTAGGCTATATATGTTGGAAACAAGAATTGAAAGTCGATCCTACATGGATTCAACCGTATTTGGTCACAAAGCCATGTTGAGAGAGGGTGAGAATTGAGATATGTACGTTAAGCAATCGTACTTTTACAAAAAATATATTGTCACTGAATAAACAATATACGAGACGATTTACAAAAATGGATTATTTGAGAAGTGTGCTAATTGAAAACGTATACTTTGGACGTTTTTTTATAGGTTTTGAACTCCAGTAATTTATTCATTTCATTTTGGTTGGTGACGTGGTCACCTCTTCATTATTTCCTATATTTATACGACATGTAGAACGATCGATTTCGATGGGTTGACAAGCGTAGACAAACGTGGAAGAATAACAAAGTTTCTTGGCTGGTAGACGGCATCCTTGTGACGTCGCCACTGTTCGCAAAGATTGACGAGGCCGCCTGATTTTTTGTCAGGGTTATCTCCCTTAGCCCAAGGGCTACATATGTTATATGTATACATTTAGATACCTTTTAAATATCCTGGGTGTATGTTCGCACCCACCCGCCGTAGCGGAAGCCCAGTTATACCGCTGTGCACTCGGACCCTGCTGTTATTAGTCTAGATGCCTAGGGGCACCTAGTCCAGGATGCACCACGTAGAGGATTAACAGTCAGGAATATCACCATCATTGGAAATTGAGACTTTATAAGCATTACTCAAATCCTCAGGATCATTAGCAATAAATCTAATTTGACTTTGTTTTATAAGACAGAAATGATTTATTTGACAGTTCCTGGCCGAGGATACGAGCCGCGATATCTTTGTTGTCAAGGTGACCTTGGTCAAACCGGCTGTGCCATATGTGAAGAAGGTCATGTGAGCGATGCAAATAAGTGGATGGACAATGCAGGCTTTGTAACAACGCTTCCTGCTCTACCGAAATCCCAGTCTGTCGACGAGTCCGACACTGATGTCAATGTGTACGCTTTGGATTGCGAAATGGTTTACACGACTCACGGCAACGAACTGGCTCGAATTACTATCGTCAATGCGCGACTGGAAGTAGTCATCGACCAAATCATTCGTCCCGAAAATCCTGTCATTGATTGCAATTCTCGTTTTTCCGGCTTGCAAATGGACCAAATTGAAGCAGCTACCGAACACTTGACCGATATTCAGTCACGTCTATTGCATTTATTCGATTCGGATACGATTTTGATTGGACACAGTTTGGAAAGTGACTTGATTTCGCTTAAATTGATTCACAGTAAAGTGGTCGACACGTCTGTCATGTTTCCCCACCGGATGGGCGCTCCTAAAAAACGGTCGTTGCGCAATTTGGTTAGTGATTTGTTGCAAGAAATTATTCAACAAAATGGTGAGTGGTGCATTTTATATGTCACTTTATATCTGTATCATAATTGAAGCAATATTTTATCTAAATGAATTTGTATGTTTAGATAAGCTTTTTAAAATAAAAATATTAACAATATAAGTGTTAATGAATGATGTAAGGTGTTTCATTTTTAACCACATATTTATTTTTAAATGTACAAACAGTAGAAAAGTCATATTTCAATGTCAACATCTATATAAACGTAAAAATTAAATGGAATCTACGTAATTTTTGCAATAATTAATTTCTTTTTTTAACATTGTATATTACTCAAAAATTAAAATATATATATGTAAAAATATCAACCTGTTTTTCATTATAATTTTTAAAAATATTTGTTTTAACGTAACGTTAGTGTAATAGCAATGTGTTTTATGACTTAATACAACTGAAAAATAAGTATTTTCTTACTGGAAGTAAAGTTTTTATTTAAAAATAACTAAAAAAGTCGATATTTCCATAAATGTTAAAACATTGTTAAAGGAATCTTATTACATTTTTATGCAATAATGTAAATTTTTGTTAAAATGCCTAAACGTTTCTACTGTTTCTACTGTTTCTACAGTTTAAAATACTAAATAAATTTGTTTTTCAAATTGTAAAATATAATTTACAAGATTCACTTATTTGCTGGTAGGGAGCTGTGTAAATAAATATGTTTTGTATAGAAAATAATGAAGAGGTGATTACGTCACCAACCCAAATGAACTAAATGCGAATACATTTAAAATAAACTGTATACAAAGTTTTAAAGAATGAAAAGCCATCCAGATTACTTACAACTTCATCACATGATATTTTGTTCTAACAAAATTGAAAAGAAATCAAATAATAATTTTTTATAATAAAAGAAATTGGAAAGCTTCTCATATTGAACTATGAAATCTATTATAAAACAATACATAAAAATTAAAACTACTGGTGTTTGCGGAAGAGAATGAAAGTTAACTTTTATGTTTTTTAGAGGTCGGTCTGTTACAAAATTGTGTTCTCATGTATAAATTTTTGGACTTAACATTCTACAGTCATTTGTAGTGCATATATTGCTGGAGATTACAATTTTTTGAAAAAAGTTACTTATCTTGTTTATAGAGTTATTATGCTAACAGTTATTTGTAGTTGCCAAAATACATTCATATTAATAATAAGTTGAACAGTAAAAAAAATTGTGAAAACTTATGTAACGACTAATTCCGGTCTCGTCTCTCTCAATGCATCCTAGAGCATTTAAATATGTTTAGAATAATGCTCCTGTGTATAGTTGACAAATGGTAGTGTGGTTTATAGGACAACTTACAATTTACTATATGTTTGAGTTATTTAAACTGCATAGACGTAAAGAAAAAAGATAATCTATGATCCAGATTCAAGCGCTATTAAAATCGTTTTCGATTTTTTTGAATAGGAAATTATAAATTTTTTTTTGTAATATTTACAACTTATTCTTTTTAAGGAATATAGTATTAAGCATGAAACTTTATCAAGTTAAATAGCAACTAGTAATTATTTGGGTAGCATTGAATTTGTATTTTAGTTTCTATTGCATAATTTAAACCTAGACAGCAAAATAATACTTTTGAGCGTTTAGCAGTTAATACAAAATGAACTAAAGCAAACTTATTTTTTAATTACAATCTTTATGCTTTAAAATTAACATATTTTTAATCATATGAAGTACAACATTTTTGTTAAAAACCCTAAATTTCTTGTTACATTGATTAAATTGGCTGCGCAAATATTGCGTCTATATGTGCATATTAAAGTAATATATTGATAATAAAAAGTGTATGTGCTTTCAACACAATTCTTTGATATGTATCTAAACTTAACTGTTAGTTTTTACATTGGTGTTTGAAGTTATTAAATTTTAAACAGGACGTATGCAATGTAGTTTTAAAATTAATAGCAGACTGTGTTTTATATTTTATATACTTATTTTTGGGTAATTTTATGAGATAGGAATCTATTTTTCCATTAAACATTAAAGTTTGAGCAACATTCTAGATAAACTGGACACTTTTTTCACCAATAATCACGTGGTCACCTAGTCATTATTTTCCATATTTACACAACATATAAACGATCAACTTTGATAGCTTGATAAGCGTAGTAAACGTACAAGAATAACAAAGTTTCTTGGCAGCATCCTTGTGACATTGCCACTCTTCCAAAGATTGACGAGGCCGCCTGATTTTTTGTCAGGGTTATCTTCCTTGACCCAAGGCTCGCACCTACCAGGAGTAGCGGAAGCCTAGTTATACCGCTCTGCACTCGGACCCTGCTGTTATTAGTCTAGTGCATCAAGTGAAGGACGAGCAGTTAGGAATATTACAATTACTAGGAATTGAGACTTTTTAAGCATTACACAAATCCTCAGAATCATTAGAATCCCATATATATATATATATATATATATATATATATATATATATATATATATATATATAATAAATTTTATATGCATTATTTCATTCTTTTAATGCGTTCATTTTTTTAACTTCCGAATGTATATATTTTTTGACATCTGATATGGGTTATGTTGAATTTAGTTTAATTTTAATGTTTTACAATCAAAACAAATAATAAATATAGTTTAATAACTGTTTTGAATTTTAAGAAGAATTTTTATATTTTATTTATGTTAATGTTTTTAAATTTAAGATTCTGGACATAATAGTGTTGAAGATGCAACCGCGTGTATGAAATTAATACACCAAAAAGTAAAGGATGATTTACGCCGTGGAAAATGGATATAAATACTTTTTTATTTGATGATAATTTATTAATGGTTTTAGTAGATTATTATTTTGTTTATTTGTAAAATTTAAAAATAAAAACATCTGCTATGTAATTTTTTTTTTGAACTACTTGTTATATATAAATATATATATACCGGGGTTTTCTAGCGGTGCTTCGCTCGACTTGGACAAGGGTTCGAATTCCACCGGCACTAAATGCGGGCCTACGTACAGCTTCGCTTAAATGTCCACTACTGAAAGATGTTTCTCATTAATCAAAGTAGTAAAAATATGTATATGAGCGATAAACTTAAGAAAAATTAAAACTTTTACAAAGTTTTAATTTATGTATGTTTTTAGAGTTTTTGATTTTGTTGATTAGGCAAATATTACAGCTTAAGTTTCAAAAAAATCAAAATTTTGTATGCGATCTTAAGACGAGTGTGATTCCTTGATACTGTTAGTTAACCTGATAGGTTTAAGAGTCAAACTGAAAGTGATTTATTTACTGTTTTCCAGTCCAATTTTATGTACGATTTTAGTATAAAAATACTGAAGTTTTTATTTGTGGTATGGTGCCGTACTGAATTCGATTAGTTGCTTCGGTGTATATATAATATGACAGGTGCACGAAGGTTGTATGATGATCGAACCCAAGTTAATTAGTAATAATTAGTCTGTAGTTAATTACCCACATAAAAAATAATAAAACAAATTGAGGCAGTTGTTTTTTTCGTCATGTTAAAATGTCACTTTAACATAATCATGTAAACTTTTCCCTATGATCCAGATTTTAACATTAAAAACGTTTTGTTTTTTTAAATAAAGTGTCAATTGCTTAGAACATTAAATATAATTTATAAAGAAATTTTATTATGTCATGAATAATTGCATTACTTTCGGATTATATTGATAGGCTCATGCACCAAACAAACCTAACTCAAATTGTTAAAATTGTATAGTTTGTGATATATTTTTGATGCATCAACATTTTTCTCAGTGTAATTCATTTTTTAGATTTTAATAAGTAGTAGTATGCTTAATCGCTAGAATACATGTATATTATTAATACAAATTAGTATTGCAAACAACATTTTCGCAATTATATTTATTTACTAGTTCAAATGTTTTACGCGAAACATCTTTCAGAAGCCGAACGCAGACCCGCATTTAGGCCGATGGTGGGATTCGAACGCTGTAGACCATCTGTGTGTAAAATTTCACTGAGATTTCATTTTTAAACTTCAGGTTTGATTTAATGTAAATAATAACCAGCACTCCGGATTAATTTAAATTAAAAACTTGTATAATCTAGGTTTTTATTCTACAATTTATTATTACAAAAAGTAGAAATTACACCAGCAAACGAAATGTCTTTAATCATGTTAAACCGTTCATAAACTTGCAAGTAGGTAGTACAAGTTTTATTTAAATTAAATATAACTTTTGGGCTGTGACAATATGTTCAAAAAGTTTACACTAGGCTGAAACAACCCCATAAGTGAAATGGTGCTGTCTAAAACGGGTTAAGGCTTTAAGATTGTGGGTTTTATGCTTATGACTCATTAGAAAAATCTGTGCAATTGTGTTAAGCGTCCTAATTTTAATAACCAATAAACATAATTAGATCGCTGAACGTTTTTCATCATGTAACAGGAATAACTTCAGGATTTTCAGTCGTTCCAAATGTGGTGTGTGTTTTAAGGTACGGGGATGTTTAGTAATGGGCTTCTAAACGTTAAGTTGAAGAAAAGTTGTCATTAACACAAACTTTTATTCTAAATTTTGTAGTACAAGTTAAACAATGTTATTTTAAAAAATTTTGCAAACTATCATTTATCTGTACATTATTAATTTTGTAAAATTTATTGTTACAGGTTGTTTCACGAGTTGATTAGGAGTCGAACTCCTTTTGATCCTCGGTTCAAATGGTATCAGCAGCATCAATTTAGGAGAAACAATAATAATACAAAATTGAAAATAAAAAAATGAATAATAAATTAAATGGATAAAAAACCAATGAGTTATCGGAAGTTAGCTAGAGCATATTTGTTATATGAACGCTTAAAGGACTGAGTAGATTGAACATTTACAATCTCAGCAGGAAATCTATTCCAATGGTTAATAACTAAGAGAAAAATGATGCAACCTTGCCCTAGTTTCAGATTATGCCCTCTAAGTGAATTTTGAGCTAAGTTAAAGAAGGGACTAAGGAATCCCGAAAAGATAAATTGATGCACCAAGATGAGGTCACCCCGCAGCCGTCTATCTACTAATGGGAACAGCTTAAGTAGATGCAATTTTTGAACCTTTTGTAAATTTTTAATATCAGATGTAAGGATGGGTGCAGTAACTTGAGCACAATATTCTTGGTGGGGCCTAATGCAAAGCATATAGATCAAATGAACGCACCTAGGAAACATATCACCTAAATTATTATTAAAGAATTTAATCAAACTGTAACAAGTGTGAGTAGCTTTGTTATGATGACCCGTGATGCTAAGTGATGAGTCAAATAAGACTCCTAAATCTTTTGTTAAATTCACAGTTTCTATTGGAAGAGCATCATCGGGAGACATTTTGAAGACATTCCCAGATGGCTTACCAAAAGTTGTGCTTACACTTTGAATGATTCAACGGAAGAGAGTTTTCGAGCGCCCATTTGTTAATGTTAAAAATATCTTTACCCAATACTTTTGGATTAGAACTCCAGATCTTGACATCATCGGCGTATAAAAGAATATTAGAGTTAACAACGGAGGGTAAATCATTGATAAAAAGGATAAACAATAGAGGACCTAAAACCGAACCATGGGGAACCCCAGAGGTAATAATGCAGGGAAAGGGGAGATTAGCCCCTAATCTAACCTTAAAGAAAATTTGAGATCCAGGAAAGGATGGACCCAGAGATGCCAAAAAACCTTAGCTTGATTAGAAGCAGATTATGGGGAACTTTGTCAAAGGCTTTAGCAAAGTCAAAATAAATGGCATCAACTGAAGTGCTAAATTTAAAAATTGAAGAAATGCTATTGGTGTAAGTTATTAAATTAGTAAGACAACTTACGGGGCAAAAATCCATGTTGAGCAGGGTTAATAATACTAGAATTAATGATATGATTAAAGATGTAAAACTTAATAAGCCTTTCCATTATTTTACTTGGAGAAGATAGGATACTAATTGGTTGGAAGCCTTCAGCCTTAAATTTGCATCCCGATTTGTAAATGAGTTTAATAAATGCATATTTCCAGATACTAGGGATGCAACTAGTGGAAGAGAAGAGGTTGAAGATGTAGGTTAGATGGGAGCAAGAATATCGGCACATTCCCTAAGAACCCTAGGAAAGATCCCATCAGGTCCACATGAAGAAGACTTAAAACTAGATAGAAGATTAAAAACAGAGATAGCATCAGAATGAAAAGGTCTTATAGAATTTAAGGGATCTGGAAATATAGGGCAGTGAAAACTAAAATTTTGAAAAACTAATTTAAAGTAATCTCTGAAACTATTGCAAGCAGAGATCCTAGACAATAAAATTCCATTGTTATTTTTAAGACAAGGGAGAGACATTTCAGTTGATTTTTTATCTTTAATAAACTTAAAAAGAAGGCTTTTTTTCTTGATGGCCCTGTTTAGGAGCTTAAAAAGCATCTTCTTTTTAAAAGCCTTGATTAGATTAGAACAACTGTTCCTGGCTGATAGGTATGCATAATAAAGGCAGGGGAGATTAACGAATATCTACAAGGAAAAGGTTTTACTCTGTTTTATAATGGAGCGGACAATAAACCGTGGAAGCTTAGGTTTTGTGTGAGAAGGAACCGTAAAAGGAACAAATTGTTTAATTCCTTTATTAACTATATCTAAGAAATTGGAATAAGCATTTTCAATTTTGTTATCATAAATGGGATCCCAGTTTTTTTACTCGAAGTCAAATTGTTTACAGCAAAAGGGAGAAAGATTTTAAAAGAGAGAAGAGAGTGATCACTTTTGCCTAGATGAGGAAGATGAGAAATATTATTTATAGAAGAGGCATTATTGGTAAAGATAAGGTCTAAACAAGAACAGGGAGCACCTATTCTATAACTGGTAGGAGAAGAAACATGCTGAGTGAGAACATGTTTTATGCTAAGTTTTAAAAGATTATCTTTAAAGTAATTTGAGGATCTGGATAAAGAAAGCCAATCAATGGATGGACAATTAAAATCACCCATAAGGATTAAATATTTAAAAGATTTAGAAAGGTTATACTGGAGATCTTCTAGAAGCAATATATTTAAGGCTTTCATAAGTGAGGGAGGGCGATAGATAAGAGAACAAACAGTATGAAACCCCAAAACTAAATTCAACAGGTCGTAACCATCTTGCTGACTAGCGTGACGAGAGGAAAGAGTGGAGAAGGCAATATCTTCCCTAACATAGAAAATGCAACCTCCACATTTACCCTTTATAGAATCTTTTCTAACAGTATTATACCCTTTAACCACTATTACGCTATTAAATATATTTTCAAATAGCCACGTTTTGGTAATCCCTGTAATATGAGGGGAGGAAGAGATTGCCAATTTTTGGACCTCAGACAATTTGTTTCTGAGACGTAAAGCATTTGTGTGATAAAACTTAATCCATGAGGGAGGGGGAGTAGTGGGGATAATTTCCGGAGATGATGGATTACCGGAAGGAAAGGGAGACTCCGGGATAAAATCCGAAAATTTGGTGCATTAATAAAATCTTGACTTAATGGGGACAACTAGTAGAGATAATACTCAATACATAATTTTTAAAATCAATTACACTGTCCTTTACCTTTTTAACAATAAAATTGCAATCACGTTTGGAATCTATAACGTGTTGCTTAGCGGCTGCAAAAATTTCTTCTTGGGAAAGTCTTAGAACTGATTTAGCAGCAACAGATGAGGTATTTAAATTAAACATATTGGTTTTTAGAAAGTTAAGCTCTCCCAAAACCGAATCCGGGAGTTTAAATATCTAAAATTTAATAATTTCAGTTTTTAAAAGGGAGTCGGAGATCTTGGACGCTAAAGTTGACAGGGAGGAAGGCATAGTCACTAAGCTGTTTTTGAGATCTAATATTTGAGCAGAGAGTTTCTATGTGTCAATAATCAAATCTATTTGTTTAACCGGCATGATAAAATTGGCAGGTAGCAAATTCTGAAGATCAGTTTTATATCTGTAGTCTATACAGATCTAGTCGAGAGGACTACTTGCTAACTGCAAATAATGTACCAAAGATAAACCGGAGCAAGCTTTATGAAACCAGCTACTACTAATTGCACAGAGGATGCTGACTTTCACAGTTTTCTTGCAGCGTTCTAAGCCATAGATTGAAGAATTTGAAACATACATTTTATAGCAGTCTAAAATGTAAGTTGATTACAGAAACAACAAATAACAAATAAAATAATATCAAACAAAAACTATCACTAGGGAAAGACTAGCGATAATCGTATAAAGAACACACAAATGCTATGTGATTACCACACGACGCACAAGCGAAAACACATAGTATACAAATAACACACAACACTTAAAACAAAAAAACAAAATATAAACGTATAGAAAATACAAAGAAACACAAAAATATACCAATATGCAAAAAAGAACGATTAGCAAACTCAAACACTAAGCAATAACAAAAAGCAAGCTATTTTTGATCCGTAACTTCACGCAAGCGTATCGCACAGATTCAAAAGTGAAATATTTCTAGTCTGTGTTTAAAATGTTTTGTTTATGTAAAAATATTAATTTTATTTCTGTAAAAATTACGATTTGTAATTGTTATAATGGCAAAGGTTTAGTACTAACTGGACCCCAAACCTGCAATAGTTTTAGGATTTAGGATTCAGGATTTTTCACGAGTTGAGTAGGCCAAAACGCCTTTTAGTACTCGGTTCTCAAATTGTCTCAAATTTTCAGGGGGAAAATAAAATGGATGATGAGGTAAAGGGGGATTAGTTACAGAAAAAATATTTGAAATTAAAATAAAATCAAGGTAGATAGTGGAAGTTAACAATTATACAAATATATAAAAATAATAATAAAACAAGTTACATATTACAATGCAAAAACACTGCAATAATCTTCAAAAAAGAAGAAAAGAGAAAAGGATGAATAACGCTCAATGGACGTATAGCATGACGCGCGCCTCACCTCGCGAGTGATTATTTTAATTCTGTGTTTCAATTATCTGAAATCCCCTATTCCCAATAACAGGACTCAGATCATCCAATAAGTCCTTTTATTCCGAATGCTCATGCAGTTCTTAGTTAACTCATTCGGCTTAAATCTTCTGTGATGCTAACAAGATTTATTCCAGAGTACTCAAAGAATGTGCTAAAATACTTTCACTCCACGTAACCCAAATCATTTCCCTTTACTCAAACTCTGGCCGTCTTCCATTTATCTGGAAATTGGTACTTATTAGGCCAATATGTAAATCGGG
Source organism: Cardicola forsteri (assembly GCA_025895645.1). NCBI lineage: Eukaryota > Metazoa > Platyhelminthes > Trematoda > Strigeidida > Aporocotylidae > Cardicola > Cardicola forsteri. Next base: position 17,865 of record JAKXYG010000513.1, read on the forward strand.
TACTAAATTTATTCAGGATAGCCATAAACCGATTAGTATTCTATCAAGTCTAAGTAACATTATGGAGAGGTTAATTAGGACTCATTAATAATAATTACTTTATTTCATGTTTATTACTTTGAATGTTTTACGAGAAACATCTTTCAGCATTGGACATTTTAACGAAGCCGAACGTGGGCCCGCATTTTAGTTCCGGTTGTGGGATTTAAACCCATTCTTACCGAGGTCCAAATTAAGAGCTGTACCACTAGATCACTCCTGCATGATTTCATTATTAGGTTTAATATAGTTATCCCGGCGTTTGATAAAGTATGTGATGATCTACTTTTAAATAATTTATAATCAATTGGCATCACTGGTTTAATCCACAGTTGGATTACAGACTTTTTTTCTAATCACTATTTAGGGTCTAACTTGGAACTGTTTATAATTTTTATCAACAATTTACACGCAGTAGTTCAATCCATCAACCTACATAATTTATGAAGATGATAGCTGGGCTGTCAAAAACTATCTCTCACTAGATTTAGCTAAGAGAAAACACGTATCTTTTGGTAGAACATCCGGGAATGTCTTTACAATGCCCCATTTTGACTTCCAACCGATAGAATCGGTTAAGTTTATAAAGGATCTAGGAGTATTAGTGGACTCTGCACTCAAGTTTACAAGAAATTATACTAGAGCAATTCAAACTTGCTATCGACTATCTAAATTCTTCAAAAGGAATATATCTAGCCTATCCTCGAGATGTGTTCGTCTGTTTTATATGCTTTATATCAGACCGCACATGAATTATTGTGCTCAGGTTACTACACCAATTCTTAAATCTGACATACACAGTCTCCAAAAGGTGCACAGGGTTATCTTTATATTGCCTAGTTCTATAAAGCATTTGTCCTACCAAGGTAGGCTGTACTTTTTCAAACTGTTTTCCTCATGCGATAGAGGGCTCTGGGGTAATTTTATTCTAGTATATCAATTTTTAGTATCTGGCTCCTTCCGTCCTTTCTTTACGTTAGCCAACAATCCTTACAGGAGTCATAATCTCACATTGAATAAACCCAGAGTGCACTCTAAGTTAAAACTCTATCACTTCTCTCAGAGAGTTATCAACACCTAGACCAGTCTACCTTCAAAGGTGGTCAACGCCCAATCTGATACGTCATTTAAGGCTGAATATGATTTTTACACCCTTTCTAATTTTACATAATTTTTGTCAGTAAAAACTACAGGTATATTGATGCTTCATCTATTTTATATCTTTGTTTAATTTTTATTTTTTCTTAACACGATAATGTCAATACATTTAAACCGGGTATTAAAAATAGATTGTTTCTTACTCAACTTGTGAACCAATTTGTAACCTGTAATTTTTAAATTTTACAACAATCGGTTTGTAATTATTATCCATGAAACTACTTTTTGTTGTTCTGCTGTTTTGCAGCTATAATTATTATCATTAATTACTAAAATTAAACATTTTAATTATGTATATATATATATAGTTTTAAAATTAAAAAAAATTAAAAACAATAATAGTTTTATTTTTAATTAATTATTAAGAAAAATGGTTTTTAGTATTGATAATTTTTGTTTGTGTTAATAAATATGGACCATCCTTGAAATCATATCGACTTTTCTTGACCATTTTGAACATAATTTTTGGTAATATAAAATATAATGATGTTTTTGAAATATAGTTTAATGCTTATTTTTTATAATTTAAAGTAATAAAAACATTAAAATGTTATTAAAAATTACATTTATGTGATATGATAACAGTATAATATCTAATAAATATCACGTCTAAATAGGCCGTTAAGTTAAAAAACATTTGAATTTGCAATTTCATTTATTAATTAAATTATGTACTTAATATAATGATTATTTTGCGGTTGTGTATTTAAAACAAAATTAAGTTTATGTTTTATTTTCTTTTCAACTTAATTTATGGTTGTTTCCATTTATGTTACATATTAAGAGGTATAAATCTTCAATTTTATATAATAAAATATAAATTTTTTATGTTGTTTTAATTACACATGTTAAAGTTTTTATAGTTTTTAACGTTTCTTAATAAAAACAAGTTGCCAAATGAATGTATAATTTATAACGAAAACGCGGACGTTGTGTGATGATCGAATCCAATACTCGTTAATAAGCAGTATTAAGCTTTTAGTTATTTGTTGACATAAATTATAGTAACTAAAAGCAACTAAAATAAAGCAAATGTTTATTTAGTTACTTTAAAATATCATCTGTTTAATATAAATATACAAAGTTGAGTATTTAAACCAACAAACGGATGCAACTCACAAATTTTGAGATGTTTATTAAAAAAGATAATTATATTAATTTATAATGTTTAACTAAGTGACTATGGTTTAAAAATATTTAAAATTAAATTGTTAAGATTGTTTTTAGATTGTTCTTAAAAAAATTTTATAATTCAAACCTGCTGCAAAAAAATTATAAAAATGTTATCTATACTTTTTAAGCAATTTATATTAATATTTATATAGTATTATATTATATTTATTTAATTTTTAAAGTAGAAAATAGGTTTTATTGATAATAATAATGCCAATTAAAAGGGGACATGTGGCACCTCAAAATACATTTATTGATGCATTGATACAAAAATTTGACAGTCAAGGTTAGTTTTTAATACTTAATTAAATTTTGTAATCAATATTTAATATTTTACGTTTTAATTTTAAAATGTTTTGATTACAATAATTTGTTTACATATTTATTTATAAAACAAACAATAAAAATATACTTAAATTTTAGCGTTTATATAGTTTAGCAACATTTAAATTTAATGTAATATAAAAATGTATTATAAACTTTATTGTTATTAAAGTAATGGAAAAATATTTTAAAATTTTGTTTGCATTTTTGATAATGGGGAAACACTTAACTACACACATCTACATAGTAGAAAACAATTGTTTTTACAATACGCCAATTTTAGCAAAGACAGTTTCTAAACATTTGTTGTATAGATAAAGTTTGATTGTAATAAAAAATTAGAGTGTTTCATGTAATTAAAAAATTAATATGTGTTATTGTCCATAACTAATTCTAACTTAAAAATTTGTTTATTAATATATATTGTTATCATAAATATAAAATTTTAATTAATATATTTTATAAATGTTAGTTATTATATTGAATAGATTAAATTCATCTATTTTTTAAATTATTTTTTATTTTTACAATAACTAATTAGTTTACCGTTATATTGAAAGTAATAATAGTTATTGATATTTTATTAGTTTAGATACATTTAGTATAACTAAATGTAAATACAAAAAACATTTTAAACTATTGATGAATTTATTGTTTATCGTATTTTTAATCTTATTTACAATTTAGTACAACATTAAGATTTAAAATGCACTTTTTGTACATTTTTTTAAGGAAGAAAGTTTTTAATTGCTAATGCAGTACTACCAGATTGTCCAATTATATTTTGTAACGATGAACTATGTACGCTATTTGGTTACTCAAGGTCGTATATTCTTCGATGTTTAGCTGGATTGAATTTTCTTTATGGTCCTCTTACATCATCTAAATCTATTAATGAGCTTAAAACCGCACTTTCAGGATGTGAAGAAAAATCAATAATGACAATTCTTTATGATAAAACAGGTTTGCATTACTAATTAATTATTTTTGTTTTGTTTTTAATTTTATGTTACAGGTATTTAGAATATACATGAAAATACGTGTAAAAAACTGTTTTTAAGAAAAATTTTATTAGAATTAATATTTGAAAAATGTTTTTTGCATATATAGGAAGTTTATTTGCGTGTCAAATAATGGTTTCACCTGTACGTAACGCGAAAGGACAAGTGCGGTTGTATATTCTAACATTTACAGTAAACTTGGATTTGTGCAAAAAGAAACCAATTACACTTGAGTTAAATGAAAAAGGTTGATTTATGTTATTGATAATGCATATAAATATTATTGAACTTTATTTATTGAGCATTGTTTTTATTTATTTTACTACTTTGAATGTTTTACGGGAAACATCGTTCAGCAATGGACATTTTGGTGAAACCAAATATGGACCCACATTTAGTGCCGATGGTGGGATTCGAACTCATATCTATCAGGTCCAAGTCGAGCGTCGTACCACTAGGCCACCTCAGCATTTAATTTAAATGTTTAAATAAATATAATATACTTTTAGATTAAGTTGTAGATAAATTGTGAAATTGTGTATTGTTTTTGATTTTATTATGAGGTTTGAATAATGTTATGTAATGTTTGTTCAAAATCTTTTTAGTTTTATTTGGTTATATTATTATTTGTTTAAATTTTATTATTTTCTATTATACTGCATTTATTTTTTATAGAACATGATGATAATCCTAAATCCCTTTTGTCGTCTGAGAGAAGTAATTCGTACATTGTAGATGAAAGATCAGTAAATGCAGCTGCAAAAACTACACATAGCTATTCACTGTTTAAAAAACATTCCAATATAAGTGATTCATCGATATCATTATCTAAAAGAAATTCTGTTTTGGAAGTCACTCATGGAACCGGAGCTATTGTGGTTAATACAGATTTTGGTATTGTACCTCGAAGACATGTTACGGACAAAGTTGCAGCGGTAAAATATACTAGTTTTTAAATTTTAATATTAATTGTTATTAATATTTTTTATTATTTAATTTGATTTTTTTTGATAAAAAGTAATTAAAGTGTAAAGAATAATAGGCACTTTTAATATTAAATTTATTTAAAATTTTTAAACTAACAATAATTATTTTGTATTTTTTTTCTAAGAAATCCGTTTATTAAAATATTTAATTATTTTAAATATAAAAATATACTACAATTAAATTATTTTTAATAAATACATAAGATTTTAATTAGTAAATTAATATTAAAAATATTTAGGTTTATTGTATAATTTATTTTTTCAACATGCATTTTAAAAGTATTAAAATAACTTTTTTCATATTTGCTAAACACTTTAACTTCCTGTTGTGTTTTTTTATCCAGATGTTGTCTTTGGGTCCCGAATTAAATTCAGAACAAAAGCTTCATTCGCCCAAAATTTATCCATTTACATTGAAACATTATGGTCCAGTTAAAGCTGTATGGGATTGGCTTGTTTTAGTGTTGGTTATTTATACCGCAGTTTTTACGCCTTATGCTGCTGCATTTTTATTGCATGATGCCAAACGAAAGAGAAGACTAAATGTAAAATTATATATATAATGTTTATTTTTTATTTGTACTTTATATACACCTAGTTAGTAAATTACCAACGTTTAATTTTTGAAATAATGTTTAATTATAGAGAAAGGTTGATTATGAATTACTGCGCTAATGAGATTTAAATGAAAAAACCACACCTATATTGAAACTTTGCATGCATTGATTTTTTAGAAAGATGCTTTTGATTAACAATAGCTTTATACTTTACAATTTAAGTGAAATTCAAAAGTTATATATATATATATATATATATATATATATATATATTAATACAGGATGGTTGGGGTCGTTACAGTGGTCTAACATCTTATCAAAGTCCATTACAAATAATAGACTTTTTTGTTGACGTTATGTTTATTGTGGACATACTGATTAATTTTCGTACAACCTATGTTAACAAGAATGATGAACTTGTATCTCATCCGGGTCGAATTGCAGTACATTATTTTAAAGGTTGGTTTTTGATTGATGTAGTTGCTGCCATACCGTTTGATTTATTGCTATTTGGAGCTGAAACAGATGAAGTAAGTTTTGGACGTGAATGTTAAAAATATACCTTTAAAATTAAATATTTGAACGTAATATTAATAATAGTAATAATAATAATAATAATAATAATAATAATAATAATATTATTATTATTATTATTTATGGTTATTGGCTTGGATACTTCAGTAGAAGTAGCTTTCAGCACACACAAAAATATGTACAATTATTAAAAATACAATACAATTAGCAGTGTATAACATCAGTCCATAAAAAAAGTAAAGTAAGGTTAAATTACATAGGCTAGAAAAAGAAAAAAAAAATTCAAAATCAAAGTATATTCAAAAGTCATGTTCAATATGATATGCGTAAAGAGGCATGGTATTATTTAGGGGACACTATGTAAAGTATAATTGTATTTCCGATTTCCTAAACAGGTTTAAAATGTGCATTCCAGTTTGCATGCAATTGCTATTATATACCCAAATTTGAATTACTTATTTGTTACCAAAAGTTTCTTAAACGTTTAAACTCAATTAATTTATCTTTACTGATGTGCATGTTTATTGTCAATTTCTTTCCATAGATGGTCACTTTAATCGGTCTTTTGAAAACCGCTCGTTTGTTGCGTTTGGTTCGTGTAGTTCGAAAACTCGACCGATATTCGGAATATGGAGCTGCCGTGCTGTTGCTCTTGATGGCTACATTTGTGCTTATTGCTCATTGGTTGGCTTGCATTTGGTATGCCATTGGTAATGTTGAACGCCAACAGTTTGACGTGCGCATTGGATGGTTGGATCAACTGGCCGGACAAATTAAACAGCCTTTTGGCAATTATTCGTTTGGCGGTCCAAGCATCAAATCGAAATACATTACGGCTTTGTATTTTACATTTTCTAGTCTGACGTCGGTGGGATTTGGAAATGTTAGTCCAAATACAAATTCGGAAAAGATATTTTCTATTTGTGTCATGCTTATTGGATGTAAGTTTAATTTAACACAATAAATGTTATAATTATGGGTATATGTTTTTTTTCCAATAGAATTATTGACGGTATTATTATTGTTGTCTCAAAAGAATCAATGGTTACATCAAAGTTTTGTTATTCAAATATATATATATATATATATATATATATATATTAAGAAAGAGAGAGAGCGAGAGAGAAAATAAAATTTTTTATTCACCTTTTTTATATTCTGACAGTATCTAAGTTGTGTTTTTTGTCTAAGTCGGAATTTTTTAATAATAATGGTACAATGTTTTTATATATTATCTTTTATTAATACTGCTATAGTATTGTTTATAAAATGTTTCAGTTAATTTTTGATGTGCTTAATGTAATTAAGCAATGCTGTAAATGCTAATCATTTGTTATGCATTGATTGTAACATCAGTCCATTGACCTACAGAAAATTATATTTCACTTTATGTACGCATTTTATCAAATTTGGTAAAGAATTTTTTTGATTTTTTATTAAAACAAAATACCAAAATTTTAACTGACAAATTGTTTTTTTTTTAAATTTTAACTTAACATATTCTACAAAAGTTTTGGATATACTAAGTTATAAATTTTAGTTTAATAAAAAAATTAGTTTTTCCATATATATATATATATATTCAAGTAAGTAATTTATTAGAACAATTTTTGAAATATGGTTATCTACTACGCAAAATTGGGAAAAAACAAGTTTTTTTCGAATTTAAAAAGGCCAATCTTGGTTGTTATTAGTGAAAAACAAGAAACATATGGATAAGTAATATTGTAATTGTTTTACATATGGCATATAAACACACAATATGTTGTTTGCTTTAATTGCAACCGATAAATTAAGCACATGCAAAACCACTTGTTTTTGGAAGAACTACAAATTAGCCACAAATGAAATCTGATAACTGAGCTCGACATTGGTTGTTTAAGCATTGGTGGCATTTGCCATATTTATTGGTTTTTATACACTTTCTTACATGATTTACAAATTCTTCATTCTCCAATAAATGATTTCGAATATTCTGTTTTAGCTCTTATGTATGCTGGTATATTCGGTCATGTGAGTGCCATTATCCAACGACTGTACAGTGGCACAGCACGCTATCATGCTCAAATGTTGCGCATCAAGGAATTCATACGTTTTCATCAAATACCCAATCCGCTTAAAAGACGTTTGGAAGAGTTTTTTCAGCATGCATGGTCCTATACCAATGGCATTGATATGAATGTTGTTTTGCGCAGTTTTCCCGAATGTTTGCAGGCCGATGTTTGTCTACACTTAAATAAAAATTTGCTAAACAACTATCCACCTTTTAAAAGTAATTTTTGTTTAATAAAATTTTCTGATTGAATTGTAGTTGCAATTCACTTTATTGAATTATGGGCATATAGTTAAGTATATCTTTGAATGGTTACCAAAAAGGTTAACGATAAAAAGACGTTTTTTGAGTTTACTGTTTTAAAAATTTATAAAATCTGTCATGTTTGGTGTCTTTTTAACAATAACTTCAAATCGAAACCAACAATTAAAATTTAATTGCATTATTTACTTTGATTTTGTTCTGGGACGACACGTTTTGTTACAAGCCAGTGTTGAAAAACAATAATATATTTCGTTTTTGGCAAATGTTTTCTACCACATTGCAAAAATCATGTCTAAAATCTGACAACAAATAGAATTTAATGATCTTAGTTACCGACATATAAATATATAATCAAATTTAGACAAACGATGGGTTGTATTTAGTGCATACTAAATTTGTCTTCCTAACAAACATTTTGAACTAAACCGAGCGTTCCATTGAAGGAGGACAGTCAAAGTGTTATATTTATTAAGGACATGCATTTTGTTGGAGGAACAACAAAAATGACTTAGAAAAATGTACCGCAGTATACAAGGAACTGTCACAAAAATTAAACAATAAGTATGTGACTCAATTAATATCCATTGGTTCAATTCTAACAGATAGCAGTGAGGGTTGTTTGAGATCGTTGGCATTGAAACTGAAAACAACGCATGTTCCACCTGGCGATACATTGGTTCACAAAGGCGACGTGTTGAATTTTCTCTGTTTCATTGCTCGTGGCAGTATTGAAATTATGGTTGGGTCGGACATTTTGGCTGTTTTGGGTCAGGGCGACGTATTTGGCCAAAATCCTGTTAACTACATCAGCGTTGGCCAGTCTGATTACAACGTGTGTGCGCTGACCTACTGCGATTTGCACAAAATACAACGTGACGATTTGTTGGAAATATTCGAAATGTATCCCGAATTTGAAAAACAATTTAAAAGTCAACTGGACATTACTTTCGATTTGAGAAATGTATGTTTATCATGACCATTTCATTTAGTCGAATTTTGTATGAAAGATTGTTGCTTTTAGGATGTGTGATAATGCAGGGTGACTGTGTAGCATTTTAGTTGATTGAATTATGAAAGAGGCGTATTTTTGCCGGGTTTGTTGTTTCCATGTCTGCTTTAGTTACATCTTCAGCTGGTAGATATTTGACGCAGCCACACGAGGGTACGTATTGAGTGCTGATCATGAAATCAAACACTTAAAATTACAATTAAAGAAGTGATTGGCAAAGTAATGAGTTGTATAGAAATACAAATTTATGAGCAATAATTATTATATGCCTAAATACATTTAACACATGAGACATGATCAATGCAAGTTTATCATTGGTAGCATTAGCACTATTATAACTTGTTGACCTTTAAATACCATTGTAACAAGTTCGATTTATGAAAAATTGTTGAGAACAACTTAACTATTGAGTTTTTAACATTTTTCAATCGTGGGTTAATTAATTAAGCCTAACTAAAGTATAAATATTGCTAATTAACGAATAAGAAACACGATTATTATACAACGATATACTACGATATTGTTCAAATTGTTTAGTTTATTATTTTAATTTATTTAAAGAAGAGAGCTAGCTGTAATAAGTGAATATTTTTAGCACTCCTTAAAACATTTTTGTCATAGTTGTGTAAAAGTTTTACGTCGTATATTTTGAGCATTTTATATATGTTATTACATCTATTTTAAAATGTATATTTTTAAAATAAAACGATTTTTTCCTTTTTTTATGAGGGGTTGATATTTTTGGTCGGTTTTTTCATCTGATTTTGTATTAAACTAATTTGAAGCATTATGACCACTGTTACTAACAACTTTATATCACTCAATAGATTTTCGCTTTCTATTTTTAATTAAATACATAAAATTGACAATAGGTAATTGTTATTCAACTTTGTAATTGTGCTACTTTGATTATTGGCATTTTTGACTAATAATCTGTGATTTGAAACTGACTGATTACTAGCTTGTTGTTGCACAACAAACGTACTCTATTATCAAAATTGTCTACTAGTTTGGACTGTCTGTTTTAAAGCAAGAATTTCTCCCAATATTGTATTAACAAAATCACATTAGCAATAAGTGATACAGTACCTTAGTGATGAAACCTCTACTTCAAAACAAGAGCATTGTCACCTCAAAACAATCTAACCCTATCAGGCTTTATAAAATGTCAGTATAAAAGCAAGACCATGTATTGGCATGGTTGATTTTACATACTTCCCAAAATTTGTACGAGATAGGAACATCTTTTCAAACCAAGTGTACTGATTGATTGAATAATTTTAAATATTGTATTGTTGTTTCCAAGTATTCCGATCCATTTTCGCTTAATCCAATGGCCAGAACCAAACAACTGAGTTTGCCCAATTTGTTTGAAAATTCGGAAAGTCCAACTGACGATGAAAATGATGATGATGATGATGATGAAAACGAGGTGGAGGTAGAAGTTGGTTTGGAAAACTATGCAAACGAATTTGTTGAAAATCAAGTTGTGTCACAAAAGTCAAAATACAATGCGGTTGCAAATTTCAATACATTGGACACGTATCCTTATTGTTATTTAAATGGTTAGTTTTACATAATTGCCTTTGATGTACTTTAGCGTCTCAACTAATACGAAACAATGGTTTTTAACGTTTGTAAAACTTGTATTTTACGTCGATAACATTTTTTTTGATAGCAACTTTTATAAACGCTTTTTAAATGTGGGCTCTCGATTGACTTTGCTAAAATGTCCACTTATTGAAAAATGTTTTTCGTGAAGCATTCAAACAATAATAACAACTATTTATATTAATTGATAACAAGTACTAAGACAAATAATCATTCATTCATTGTGGTTGGTGACATAGTCACTTCCTCAACATTTCTATATTTGTACGTCATATTAAAACAATCGAATTTGATAGCATGATAAGCGTAACAAACGTAGAAGAATAACCAAGTTTCTTGGATAGTAGATGGCATCTTCTTGACGGCGTCAATGATCGCAAAGATTGACAAAACCGCCTGAGTTTTTGTCAGGCTTATTTCGCTTGGCCCAAAGGCTATAAATGGTGTACATTTATATTAAGATACATTTGAAATACCTTAGGTAAATACTTGCATCCACCCGCCAAAGCGAAAGCACTGTTATACCGTTATACACTCGGTCCCTGCTGTTATTAGTCTAGATGCCTGTAGGCACCTAATAAGGAATATCACGATTATTGTATATTGAGACTTTATAAGCATTACTCAAATCCTGAGGATTATTTACATTCCTAGCATTCAAGCAATAAAAATAATTATTTATTAATAACAAGTACAGTGATAACTTATTCCGGGGTAGTCTAGCGGTATAGCGCTCGAATTTGGACCTCAGTGGGCATGGGTTCGAATCCCACCACCGGCACTAAAATGCCCACTGCTGAAAGATGTTTCTAGTAAAACATTCAAAGTAGCAAACATAAAATAAATAAATAATTGGTCGATGACATGAACATTTTTCAACCATCGGCAACTTTGTGAAAATTTTGAACGACTGACTTGTTGTACCATTTTCTATGTCTACGAATTGTCGTATGCTCGAGGAAAGTAGGAAAAATAATAAAGTTTGACTGGATTACAGCATGTTTTATATAGTGGCGTGTGCAACATTTGGCAAAACCGTTTGCTTTCTTTTGTCGAAGTGGTCACTCTTATCCCGATAGTAACATACATGCCATTGGCATACCTTTCAAAGTGTTTTAGGATTATGTTTGCATTGAATTATATAAACAACAGACTAAATAATACCAGTTTTTTGCTAATTTAGGTTTAAGTTTAAAAAGTACGAAGTATTATCATCGTAACTGGAATTAAAGGCTACACAACAGCATTAACATCTTAATTTTCAAAAGCACTATTACTCATTTAATCTTAAGGATGAATATTGTATTACTGTTAATGCAATCGTTTGTTTGTAATTACTTATACTGACATTTTCTTATTATATAATTCAGATAAACAATGCAAATCATCTTTACTGGACCCTAGTAAAGCTGAACGTAAAGATTCCATTCAAAGCAATTTCACAAAGCCAAATGACAATAAATTTAAACAGACTTTACCACATTTAGTTTGCAATGAACTTTCAACTAGTCAAAATTTATCAATAAATGATAATGCAATTCCATTTGTAGATAAAACTTTTGAATCGCCATCTCTAAGCAATCAAAGTTCCCAGTCATCGTGTTTGAACAAGTCAGACCTTTGTGAGTATTTTTTACAAAAATGGATTGTTTTTAATGAAAGCAAATATATACATCTCTTAGTGTTTGAAAGTAAATCTGATTAATTGGTATTAATATTTAAAATATTGTGAATTTTAATAGAAATTAAAACTACTATAAGTAGTATCAAGATGGTAAATTAATTTCAAGCTCCAGAAATCTAGCCTGTAATAGGCTTCCTTGGTATGAAATTTGGTAGTCTAACTGCTTTGTAATGATAACTTACTTCAAAATAGAAAAAATATCAAACAAGTTTATTCCTAAGCCCTTAAAAGTACTTTGGGTTAACCCCGAGGGCATCAACCGTTTGCAGCTTTCCAGGACTCTTTATCCCAAGAGTTATACTGAACAAAGTTCATACTCCTAATAGAGTCACCCATGTCAGACAATTCAAAGAGTAAAAACCATATCAGTAGTGCTTCATCTGCTACATTACAATCCGGAATTTTATTGAAAAGCGCTGTCTGATAACTCGTTTATCTATTAGGCATCTTGCAAATGCCACGGCATACGGTTTTCTAGCTTCATTTTAATAGCGTTTATTGCTACTGTTAGTGGTGAAAATTACGATCATATGCAAAATAATGTTTTAAACATATATGCCCATGGTTTACTGCAGAATTTAGTATTGGTGTAATACAGCAAAATAGAGTAATTATTGGGTCTTAAGTAAAACTTATTCATGCTCATAAATTTGATAATAAATTTATCAGTTTTGCAGAAGTCATTTTTCTCAATTTTTATAACAAACATTCACTGTATAATTTTTTTAATAAAGGTGACACTACGAATCGCCGCTGTGTAAATGAAGTAATCAATCCAAGTACTTCGCAACTATTGATAAAACGTTTGAATTTAATGGAAAAGTATGTTCATAATTGGTTTACAAAAAAAAGTAATTAATGATTTTAACCATCTATCATTTTCAAGTTTCGTTAAAATAAATGACTTCAATTATCACATTATGTAGTTACTAACGCATATACACCATTATGGAGACAAGCAGGACGAAGGAGTTGAACTGAAACCTTTCAAATAACTGCTCTAATACAGATTTAAAAAAAGAATTCACATTAAAAAAGGTTTTGACGAAATGTATGATTATCATTTTATTCATATAAACTATACTAAAACGATAAATAAATGCGAAATATTGTAGAATAATGATGCATATATCATAATATAAATAAAATGACCATTAAAAAACCTGAAACGCCCCAAACATTTAAAATAATTATTCAATTTGTTTTAGTAGGCAATAGTTCCTAATTGCAATCTTTTTTGTGCAATCAAACTTTGTATTATATATATACATATCGTAATTTTTAAAAAATTATTTTTGTTTTAGTTACGTTGTATCTTTGGAAAATCGTTTGGATACACAATTAAATAGAATTTCGCTCCTTTTAGAGGCAGTTTACTCAACTTAATACCAATGTGATTGCTAGATGCGCGTAGCAATTGTCACTTATTTATTTTCAAAAAAAATATTTAAAAATCATAATTACTATATATATATATATATATATATATATATATATAATGTACTAGATTTACTCACATTCAAATATTTCATGTATATTCTAATTATAAAAAAACATGTCGTATTCGTGTTAATTTAATTTACCTAGTTTCTAAATGACTTCAAAATAATGCAAACCCAACAAACTGTGAATAACATCATAGTCAAGTGACAAAATGTAAACCAATTACACAAAAACAATTAAGTATGTATTCAACTGGGATACTAATGATACCGTGGATTTGAGTAATGCTTACAGTCTCAGCTTCCAATGACGGTGATATTCCTGACTATTCGTCCTCCACGTGGTGCATCCTGAACTAGATGTCCCTAGGCATCTAGACTAATAATAGCAGGGTCCGAGTGCACAGCGGTATAACTGGGCTTCCGCTACAGTGGATAGGTGCGAGCATACAACTAGGATATTTAAAAGCTACCTTAAGTTCTACCTACACCGTATGTAGCCGTTGGACTAAGGGATATAACCCTGACAAAAAATCAGGCGGCCTCGCCAAACTTTATGAACAGTGGTGCCATCACAAGAATGCCGTCTACCAGCCAAGAAATTATGTTATTCTTCCAAGTTTGTTACGTTTATCAAGCCATTGAGAGGTTTTAAGCATTATAAGTCACCGAATGAGGGCAACTGAAAAAATTCTTACTTCATAATAATAATTTCTTAAAAAATAAAAGGTTAACGTATTTTGATAATTTTCAAAAAACTTCAAAAAAGAAAACGAAATTAACGGTTTAACATATTTTTAACTATAGAAAACCCATTAACTTGAAAACGATAATAAAAAGCTTTCAATATTCAAAAAATATATTTATTACGCTTCGACATTATATATACAAAACATAATTTAAACTTCAGGACCTTCGCCACCAGGTACCATCATTGCTATATTACCACCATTCAGTAATAAATGTGAAAGTTTTGTGATGCGTTTTCCTTGGGCTGTAAATTCAAACTCAGTAACATCTATAAGAACCATATTTACGTAGCCATCAAATCCGAGCAAAGTTCCAACCATTTCTTTGTCATTTTTCATAATAATGTGAATGCGAGATCCAATACATTTATCAATCAATTCTAGAGGCAAAAGTTGTGGCGTTGTCAAAGACATAACGGAAAAATGTAGTCAATAATATATCTAAAATGAAGTTTAAAATATAAACACAAATCTAGATAATTGTCCATTTACACAGTAAAAACTGAGCAAAAACGACTTTTCAACATGGAAGAAAGCCCATCTGTTATACTTCTTGTGTTATAAAATCGACTAGTTAACCATGTGATTATGATAAGTATGCGTCAGATCAATTGTAAAATTAATTTTATAATAGTGTAAGTAACTGATACGTATCGAGAACAAATACCTTCTAGATTATTTCCGTTGTAAAAGATGTGCAGGTTGTAGTTCAGGATAGTAATTTATTTGCAGGTGTTATCAAAAATATAGAAAGCAGGACCTGTACATACAATATATTTCCATATAATTCGTTGACGTATCTTTCTTTTCCATCCAACTAACGGATGAGTTGTTGACATTTGGGTTGAATATGTGACTGAGCTCCATAAAACACGTCCTATCGGCTTCAACTGTTCTTTATTAAATTTTAACGTAGCTTAGTAAATCGACCCTTAAAAAGGGTAAACTTTAAAATGTTATAAATATTTTAAATTAGTTAAAATTGTTCTAGTTCTACTATCAAAAGTAAACCAAACCTAATCGATGTAAAATGTTTTTTCCTAAAGCGGTCAACTACATCACAATCTGACTTAGTAAGAGCTTACGTTTAAGCGAAATATAAAAATTGTGAACAATTTATAACTTTGTAAATATTCACATTATTACGAGTAGATATTTGGTCGCAGTTTGAATAAAGAATGGTGTGTTCCTGCCACTGTATGTAGTCCATATTTAACAATTTGTTATGTGATATATAGCGTACTTTGTCAATAAGTAAGCCTAAATATCCAAACTCACCACCAACTGAAACAACCATATCTCTAGAGTAATATGAGCAGATAAAAGAATATAATTTAAAAAGTTTTTATTACTGCTATTGTCCTTCTAAGAAACTCCAAAATTTCACCCGTAAACCAATACAAATCCCCGTGTTTATATAAAGTTCAAAATGCTAACTTAGAACTACTCAATTGAGCAGTGAAACAAAACTGGTCTATTTATTAAATTAAACGCTCTTTAAATATATAAGTATGTAACTAATGTTGGCCGATAATACATGTGTCTGTCTATCTTCCAATGTTTGATATCGACTAATAATCTGATCTGTAACCTCAAACTCGACTAAATTTGACTTGTCGTTCTCTTATCACTTTTTAACGTTCTGGTAAAAAAACAAATCAAAAATCATAAAAGCAAGTAAAAATGATTAGAATCATAATTCTTCCCACAATTTGTGCAAACATATATGCTTTTCTTTTAAAAAACTGGAATAACTGCTGATTTTCAACACAACAATAACATAACTTATGACTTTCAAAACTTAAAAAACATTTTTGTAATACTTTCAAATAAAACGTTTTATGTGCTTAAATAAAGATGGATAAATCCTATCCAATCTTGCGCTTTTCTTAGTCTTCACTTCCTTAAATAAAAAATAATCATTTTACCGCAGTTTTCTACTTACTACTTAATACTCCGCAATTTGACAACTTATGTTTTGCCTATCTTTAGAATTATACTAAAATAAGATTTTTCTCCACACCATGCAATTAATAAGATAAGTTAGATTAACAGTTATTATAAAATCAAACTTTTTATTCAAAAGCTTTGGTTAACAAGCTCAATAATTATACTCTTTAAGTTCACCATTCTAGCCAAATCACTCCCATAAATACACTTGTAATATTCTTTAATAGCATTACTGAAAATAATAGAAGTGTATTTTATTAGTTTAACAATGTTTTGTGTTGTAATGCAACCGTACAAAACGTAATAATTCAAAGTTGAACAATAACAA
Source organism: Cardicola forsteri (assembly GCA_025895645.1). Lineage (NCBI taxonomy): Eukaryota > Metazoa > Platyhelminthes > Trematoda > Strigeidida > Aporocotylidae > Cardicola > Cardicola forsteri. The sequence goes on from JAKXYG010000513.1 coordinate 34,727, forward strand.
ACATAAATTTTTGTATATACAAAACTTTGTTAAAGAAATACATGATAACGAAAACCGGTTAGAATACTAAAATGTTGGTCTACATCATTTTTCATTCATTTTGGTTGGTGACGTGGTCACCTCTTGATTATTGCCCATATTTATACGACATAACAAACGATCGATTTCGATGGCTTGATAAGCGTAACACAAACGTAGAAGAATAACAAAGTTTATTGGCTGGTACACGGCATCCTTGTGACGTCGCCACAGTTCGCAAAGATTGACGAGGCCGCCTGATTTTTTGTCAGGGTTATCTCCCTTAGCCCAAGGGCTACATATGATATACGTATACATTTAGATACCTTTTAAGTATCCTGGATGTATGTTCGCACCCACCCGCCGTAGCGGAAACCCAGTTATACCGCTGTGCACTCGGACCCTGCTGTTATTAGTCTAGATGCCTAGGGGCACCTAGTCCAGGATGCACCACGTGGAGGACTAACAGTCAGGAATATCACCATAATTGGAAATTGAGACTTTATAAGCATTACTCAAATCCTCAGAGTCATTAGCATCCCATATTTATTTGGTCTACAGAAACGTAGATTTAAATCCAATTCCTAACCCTGGGCTATTTTTTAGCAAAGTTTAAAGCATTCAAAAATAAAACCTGCAGCAATATCGTAAAAAATTAATATTTTGCAGTGGTAAAATAGCTATATAAAAGAAAATTTGCAAATAAATTTTAGTACTGACCTCCTTTAAAAAATCAGAAAGCATTAAAAAATAACACAGCCCATAAAAAAAACATTGATATAAAACCATTCAATTAAGATAATTTAAAACTCCTAAATTTCAAAAGACTTTGTTTATTATTTTTAATGCCAAACAATACCTTTACGTGTGTTTACGATGTGTTAAGTTACCTAACCACCGGTTATTAAGTCTAGGATTAACCATCTACAATTTTGAAATCAAAGTAATCCTAATATAAGGTTGTAAGTTGATACACGAGTAGAGTGGAAGAAACGTATTTTAAAGCTTAATTCAATTTTTTGGATATTGAGAACAGTGGAGACTGAGATGAAAAAAATTGTTTAAAAATTAAAATTTTAAAAGCATGACATAAAGCAAAAAAATATTAATGAAATAATTGGAAAGTACAAATACAAAAAAAGTGTAACAAAATTTGTATCACTGAAAAAGCATTGTAATTATCTTTAAAAAATTAAAAAGTACATCAGGTATGTCTTCCCAGTTAACGAAAAACGTGCGCAAACATCACATAAATACACTCATTTGTTCCTTCTCTTACAAAAAACTTCAATGTTTAAAAACATGTCTAAAATAATACTGTTATTAAACAATTTAACCAGAAAGATACCAAAACGTTTCAAATTTGTAATTAAAATAATTTATTATATACAAAAATCAAATAACCAAATATATAACTAATTAATTTTCATCCTAATTAAATGCAGTACTTAAAAAGTTACCACATTTTATAAATGTTACATTTATTAAGATAATTGTGTTTCAGGATTTCTGAAAATTATTACAAAACTAATCTCCTCATCTTGTAAACATTTGATATTTTAATAAATAAAAAACACTAGATAATTCATTCTCTTAGATAAAGATAAATAACAATACCTGCAGACAACGAGCAAAAATGTATAACCAGCGGTTAATTAAATCAAGGTTAAAAAAAACTAACAATAAAAATAACTAAGAAATAGTAATTAATAAAATGTTTTAAATAAAAAACATTAATTTTAATTTTTTAATTTATTTTAATTACATTTTAAACTTATTTTTTTAAAATAAATAATTGTTAAAAATTATGTTTAATTTTAGTACTATAAAATTATTATTTTTATAACAACTTAGTTTTTTTAATTATAAAAATTAAAAAATTAAAAAAATTAAACAGTATTACATAAATTAAAATATTTCAAAAATGAACGTTTGCCTAACATTTATAATGTAATAATAATAATTTTTATTATTACAAAACCTTTTACTTTAAAAATAAGCATGGGGCAATACGATAACAATTACAACAAAAGACAAAAACAAAGTTCCATAATTAAAAAAAAACATGACACAGTAACATCTTTCCACGTATTTAAACATTTTGCCAAACGTTATGTTTAATTTCATGAAACATTCATTTTAGTTAGATATTTCCGAATAGGTATTAGCCAAGTTTTCTGTAGTCTATCAACCTTTTTTATTATTTTCAGTCTTTTATTCCAAAACCGTTTTTGCTAATCTACTAAAAAATTAATTAAATAATTTTGTTTGTCTAATTGTAATGATGTCATGTAGTGAATGAGAGTCAGTTTTTCTCATAATCTCATTATTTAAAATGTGATCATGCTATGTAATCTTTAAAATACTTTTAAGACACCGGGAATGAAGAATATTTACCATCTTATTAATTTTGTGTATTTGCTTCCACGTTTCACTCCCATATATTGCCGTAAACGTAATTATTGGTGCGTACAAATGGTATAAAGAAATTGATATAACAAACACATGATATTTACATACTTTAACGGTATTCCGTAAAACTTGACGATTTTCGACAAAGATTCTTGACAAACACTATCAAAAGCTTTTATAAAATCAATAAAATTGATTGTAAGTAATTACTGAAATACTTAATTTTGCTTAATAATGTTACGGAGGGTGAGTATTTGTTCAATACAACTTCTTCCTTTCTGGAAACCGGCTTATTCACCTCGAATATGCTTATTTAAAGCATTACCTGAAAGGTTTTAAATTAATTTGCTAAACACCCTATCACGAACAGACCATAAAGTTATTCCGTGCCAATTATTGCAATCATTGAGACTTCCTCTTTTGGGAAGAGTAACGATTACTTCTTGCCGTCAATTATATGGAACTCGTTTGTTACGACATATAACACTAAATAAATGAGCAAGCTCGCATGCTACAAATTCACATCCATGTTTCAGCAGTTATATCGTCAAGTCTTCCTGCATTATTATTTTTTAACTTTTGAATTGCATGGATCACTCTAATTACAAAAATGTCGGTACATAATTTTGGATATTGAATCACATTCATATCTTTATCATTATTAAATTTTATGGAGGTGTTTGGCATAGACTGATTAAGTATTTCTTTAAAATGCTGTACTCATTTACATAATTGCTCATCATGTGTTAGAAGTAAACGACCACCTTTTCCCTTGATTGGAATATTGATGTTTTTTCCAACTCCCAATAGTTGTTTCACAATTTTATACAGAGTTTTGGAATCATTTTTTGCTGCTGTCTTATTTGCTTTTTTGTATCTGTTTTCTAACCAATCATAATTATCTCTGCGGCAACTGTTTTAAACCTTTTTATCTAAAGTTCTATACTTATTATCAAATATTTATTAGATAACAGGATTGTTAGATTTATCTCCTAATTTTGTTTCTTGTCTAAGATTAATTAAATTCCAGGAAGCTGATAAAATTCATAATTTTTTTGTAAAGCTACATCTTCTGTCCAGCACATCTGTTGCACTGTTTGTAATTGTCTTTTGAAACAATTTTCATTAATTATCAAAATTTTAAAATGTATTTTTTAAGAAATCGTAGAATTGATTTAAAATATATGACTGCTTAAGTTTCTCATAAAAAGATGAAAGGAATTTTTTATAGTTTCTATTCTCTTTAAGTTTAAACAAAATTTTTCAACAAGATTGTGATTAGAATCAATATTTGCACCGCGATATGCACTTATAACTTACAAAGAAAATCGCTATTTTGTGCTAATATAAATGCAATCATTTTTACTTAACATAATACCAACTTTACAAATATGTCCAGAATATAAAATTGATGTATTTCCATTCTTGAAATAACGTTGACCTATCCATCACATTTCGCTAATACCCAAAATATCTAGGTTGTATTTTTTTATTTATTGAAGCACGTTTTCTAACTGTTCACTACGAAAAAGTGTGCGCATATTCCACATTTCAACACTGGTTAACATTTTGGCACTGAAGATTCTGTAAATCAGGTTACAGGTTGATACACAAGTTAAGCAGGAACAAAGCTCATTTTTATTCTCTGTTTTATTTATTGATAATATTAGAAAGATTTAGGGGGAAAAATAAAATGGATGGTAAGGTAAAGGGAGATTAGTCACACAAAAAATTTTAAAATTAAGACAAAATCAAGGTAGATAGTAAACATTAACAGTGATAGGAAACGAGCAAAAATTAGAAATATACAAAAATAATAATAAAACAAGTACGTATTACAATGCAAAAGCACTGTAATAATCTTCAAAAAAGAAAAAATTAGAAAGAGATGAATAACTTTTAAATAAACGTGTAGCATAAAGCGCGCCTCACCTTGCGAGTTTAAGACTGAAAATAGGTGCGATACGCTTGGGTGACATGCTAATCAAAAGTTTTTTATTTTTATTGTTGATAACTGTTACGTACCCGCTTTTTTATGTTTTTATGTTGCATTTATGTCTTTTTCTGCGTATTTTTAGTGTGTATTATTTTTATTTTGTGTATTTTTGGAATCCATTTTTAGGGTTGTAAGATCTCACTGAAATCTTGGCCCTAATTTCCTTTGATTTAAATTGATACGCATAATTATCAGCACCTCAGTTAATTTTAATCACAAAGGCTCTTATGTAATCTACATTATCGTTTTCCAATTTATGATTACAAAATAATTCAAAATTATATACCAATACTAATTATCAACCGGAAAACAGGACGTAATATACTCACAGAACCATTGTCACGTCAACAACAAACGTGATAAATTCAAATACAAAAGGACGCTTCAAAACAAAGTTTAACTAAATTCAAAGTTGTTTAAATACATAATAATATAAAAATTATATTTGAAATAAAAATTAATAATTATTTTAAATACTTAATTCCAACAGTAACAAAGAATATCTCTTTGTTTTTGTGCGTTTTGCTTGTGTATAGTAATTAATCACTAATTTTTAATTTCTGTCAAAAGATTATCACTGCTCTTTTCCCAGTGATAGATTTCTGTTTAACCTTATTTTATTTATTTTTCTAATACTAAGTTTTATATGCAAAAATGGTGTCTTCTAGTCCGTCTATTAATAGATTTCAACGGTGCAAAATGTTTGTAAAAACTGGCATCTTTTGTGCCACTTGCAAAAACTGGTTTCACAAGATATGTTCTGAACTGTTTTCGGTACATTACTCGTAATTCGCAAATAGTCCTCGAGACTACAATTGCATAAATTGCAAATGTAAAATTAATTTGAATCACTGCGATACGCTTGTGTAACGTGCTGATTAAAAGTTGCTTGTTGTTTTGCGCTTGCTCATTGTTATAAGTGCTATAATTTTTAATTTTTTGGTATTTTTTGTTTTTGTGTGGTAATTTTCCAATTTGTGTTAGTCAATTTCTTATTTGTACGGTTTTTTATCAATTGTGTTTAAACTTTTTGGTTAAATTTTTTTGTTGTGTTTTTTGTGTCAATTGTGTAACTTGTGTTAATAAATTACTTAAACGAGTGTAATTTGCTTGTATCGTTTTTGCACTTTTTGTATTTTCGTATTTAATTATCACTTTGTAGCATTGTGGTGTTTCCTTTTACATTTAAAAATTTTTTTAGATACTTGCTTTAAATGAAATCCTCCCGCTTATCAATTTGTGGCAGGCGAAGGTGTAGTAAGTTACTAAAAACAAGTATACTCTGCACTGGGTGCTGCACCTAGTTTTATAAAAACTGCACCGGTCTTTTTGAATTCCTCCATAATGAGTTAGCAAATAATAATGCAGATTTTTACTGCATAAACTGCCTGTGGTTTAAAAATGTTAAGCGCTCCATTTCTAAACTTCATATCATTGGCATTACGAAAATATGGCTTTCTGAAAACATTAATGACGGTGAGTTGCTAATCAATGGTTATAATGTCGTCCGGTTAGACTCTGGAACCTTAGAAGTAGGGGCTGTTTTTTCTATAAAAAGGATCGTATAAGTTATTCCATTATTGCACTTTAGGCGTCTCTCTTTATGGATCCGATTTTCTCTTTGTTAAAATTATGCTTTTCTCAGGCAAGCAGGCCTCTCACTCCCTGATGCTTTTAATCTTGTTTTACTCCAAGATCTTTATTTAATCCTTTTGGAATTACATAATTTTCTCATCTTGATAGAAAACTTCAATGCTCCTTCCATTACCTAAGAGACACTTGCCTGTTTTTCTAAACAGTTTAATAATTTCTTGCTTTAATTTAGTATCGAACATGCTCTTACTAAACATAATTGTTTTACAACTAGATTTAGGGTTGGAAGTTTCTCTTCCTGTCCTAATTTAGTTTTCTCTAATCCACCCTCTTAATAGACTGCATTAGTCATCGGGCCCCATTGGGCAAGAGCAATCATGCTTTTCTTAGCTTTGGGGTACACCTCCCATCACCAACCATCGTTTTTAATTATTAGTTCGTGTTGGTTCCCGACTTTCGTAAAACCAATTTTGTAAGGCTTAAGAATTATTATAGTAATTCTAATTAGAATTTCTCAAAAGCAAACAACAATGACAGCCTTTACAAAATTTTTACCAACATGATAAGATTAGGCATAAACCGTTTTATCCCTTTTCACTACCTAACTCGTTCCAAACTAAACATTCCACGCCATATAATTAGAATTACTAAGTTACGCAATGCTGCGTTTTGTAAGTAGAAGATTACAGGTATTCCATGTTTCCTCTATAGGTATCTAAATCTCCGGAATATGGGATAGCTTGATTTAGGCGACTAAAAAACTACTAACAATAATGTTAAATTTAATAAGAGCCTTTTTTACAAATTTATTAAACATAGGCAGGGTAGCGATATTTCCTTTTCCAAACTTAAGGATTGTAATGACTTCTTTCACTGTTTGAAATCTAAAACACCTCCGGGATCAACTTTAAAGTTGTCTTTAACACAGATTTTTTATTAACCTTTTTTCCAAACCTTCGTTTAATTTTGGATGTCTTACAATCACGCCTAGTTTAGTGGTCAAAAACCTTACCCAACTTAAATCTTTCTCTAGAGATGCCGATAAACTCTACCCTAGAGTTCTTAAAAAATATGCTTTAGCTCTAGCACGTCCTCTTGCCCACATTTTTAATTTATCCATTTAACTAGGTATTGTATCTGCAATCTGAGAATTTGTCTTTATTCGTCCAATTTACAAATCAAGTTGTAAATTTAAACTGGATAGCTTTAGATCAATCACTATTCTATTTGGTCCCAGCAAAATCATGCAGAAAATCATTAAATCCCATTTTATTAGTTTTAATATAAATAATAACACGGGTTTATGCCAACAAGATCTTGTTTCTATAATCTTTTAATGTTTACCAATAACTTAACTTGCATGCTGGAATACTCCCCTTCAGTGGATGCTATCTACTTCGACTTTTGTAAAGCCTTTAATAAGATGCCACATTTCGTATTGTTGAGTAAGCTAAAATTGTTTGGCGTAAATCTTTTTCTCCTGGAATAGATACGTAACTTTTTTCACCAACCGTTAGTTTAATGTTAGGTTAGATTTAGTCCCGTCTGTTTTCCTATCATCTCTCGTAAAAGGTTATTTCAGCATGGAACAGTTTATTTGTCCACGTCGTCTTGGTTTCGTCTCTTAAAGTCTTCAAATCGGCTTACAATTTTCAGTACCTACATAATTTTACTTAATATTTTATTTTATTTTTCTATTTCCATTTATTTTGTTGTACCCTGATCCATAATATCTAACATTTTTAAATTGAAGTCAAAAACGGGTTTCTCTTCTATTTAACTTGTATATAAAGCTAAAACCTGAAACTACAATTGCATGGATCGCATATGTGACATTGATTTGTAGATATTACCTTTTATCATTAACCACAAGTTTGACAAGTTTGACAAAATTTTGCATTTAGTTAATAAAAGACAATTTTTATCCTTTAGATTCAATAAACTTGATTTCAAGATAGATTCAGTTACGAACCTTTTATTCAGTTTAGCAAACAGGGTTTCTGATTTTTCTCACAAAACCGAGCAAATCGTTTCTTCGGCGTTTAATTTTTCCAATTCGTTAACACAAAAAAATTAATTTTTTTAAAACACAAATATCCAAATTTAGTTCTTTTTTATGGTATTAAAAACCCTCCTCAAATTATCTCAAAAAGAAATTCTTAAAAGATTTAGGAACTATACTGATTGCGTTAAACGTGTCTGCAATTTTATAGTTAGAGGAGTCAACATTAACATAACCAATTATAAGGAATTAGTCTCTGATATCGTTGTGAGATGTTATCCTAAAATTAAAAATTTTATGATTGGTAGGCTATCATGTAAACAACTTTATTTGTCTCCTCTCATTCTGGTTTTTTGTTCACTCTCTACAGACAGAGAAACTGTACTTAGAAATTGAATCAACGTCAGGTCCCAGCATAAACGTTGCCTATAGTTAAGCTCACTCCCCTTAGATTGTATTTTGATATTAATAGTCAAGATTTTTGACTAGCATCCAGGAGTTTACCCCGACCCTTAATTCTTTACAGGTTACGCCAACTCTTTTTATTACCACTCCTGCGTCATTAAAAGTTTATTTTACTAACGTTTTAAGACTCTACAACAAACTCAATGAGGTTTAATAGTTTTTATCCTATAACTTTTTGAAGATGTGTTTAAACCTAAATTTTACGTGGAGTGCGGCATAATTTTTTTAAGGCAAATATAGTAAATTTTTAATATATGTTAGGGAAGACTTAACTTACTCCACTATTACTTTTAGGTTACAACTAGAAGCAGTTAGATATCCATGATTTAGACAAAGCTTATTCTTTTTTTATTAAAGTAATCAACAATAAGGAAAATCTCTCTGTCCCTTTTAAAATCCGTAATTACACTAATCCCAGCTACCAAGCTACCTTACTTCCGCCATACCTATTTAAATGTTTATAACAAATGCATTAGACTTATTAAAGAATATCGTGGGAATCTGTTCAATAAGGTTCTAAATCGAGCAAAATTTAACAAAAATTTATTATTTAAGTTTATTAATAATAAGCGGAAATCTAACCATTTTTTCCCTTGTCTCAAAAATCAACAAGAAAGCATGATTTCAGGATTCTTTAGTGATTATTTCAACTTAGTCTCCCAGACCCCGTTTTGCACCCAGTTTTTTCTATTGTCGGTAGTCCATCTGCACAACTTCTTACTTTTAATGGTCTTATTTTTCTTAATTATTTTAAAAAATTTAAGTCTATGTTTTACGGGGCTGGTGATGTCTATCCCAGACTTCTAAAAAAATGCGGGAATATTCTTGCTTCTTACCTGACCCATATTTTTAACCTATTAGTTATATCTAGTCAAATTTTCTTTATTAACGACCTACCTTTAGTTGTTTACTTTAACATCTTGTTTTATGCAAATAATCTGGGGTACTAACCCCGAACTACTGCAAGCTGACATTACTAACATTTTTAACTAATTGGTAACCTGTCAGTTGCTGCTTGATAAGACTAAATGTAAAGATATAATTTTTAAACAGCTATTAGTCAACATATACTCCTTGCCCCTTCCTGATACTCAATTTATTGAATATGTTAACTCAATTAAGGATGTATTAATTTGTGACCTGTAACATGTAGGATTGTAATCAAAACCAACATTTGCACCGCAATATGTACGTACATTTTGCAAAGAAGATTATTATTTTGTGCTAACACAAATGTAGTCAATCTTGTTTGCTGTTTTTCTGTCGGGAGAAACCCACGTTGTTTTGTGTATATTTTTGTAACTAAAAAATGTGTTACCAGCACTCATTTTTTAATGACTGTTTGGCGTCAACAACCTATAATAATTATTATTTATGTTATCAGTATAGATATATGGTCCAACATTTGAGAAATATTCAGATCAATCTTTGTTTAATTTTGCATTGAAATTATCGATCAATATTTTAATGTCTCTTCTTCGAACATCATCCAACAAACTTTGGATTATAAAAGATATTTTTTAGTTTTTTTCAGTAGCCTCAGTAGGATATAGATTTGTACAATTATTACTTTTGAAAATCTGGTGTTAAATCTAGCTGAAATGATACGGTCGCTCACGGGTATCCATCCAATCATAGCTTCAGTGGTATTTTTACTTAACATAGTACCAACTCCATAAATATGTTGATAATAAAATCTTAAAAGTTAACAAATATAAATTACAAAATAAAATTAAAAATTAAAATAAGTTGTAAAAAGTGAGAACAAAAATCTAAGTAACTTTTGAGTGTATATGTTTATTATAGGACGATTTAAAAGTCCTAAATAATAATCATGTAATTATTTATTATTATTATTTAAACTATTTTATTTAAAGAAAAATAATTGTTTTGTATATTAATACATTATACTTTTAGCTTTTACAATCAAAAATTAAAATTTTATTTGGATTTCGCCTAACCCTGCAGTAGGAATCATGCTTACACTATTTGCTGTAGTTTAATGAAATAGTATTTTATGCTGTTTTTCTAACAATATTTTGTACAAAGACCAATTTTCTAATCGTCAGTTTACCCTTCTCTTATCCTAATTAGACTTGAAACTAAGTATTGTAGAGTTATAGTGTGACTACATGGGAAGAGTCAAAATAACCCTATATGTAATATAATGTCTACCTTTTGACGTGTTTCAGGTTTATGTCATTTGTACGAATTCTCCCTAAGAAAGTTTTCGAAGTTAACAACATCTTTTACATTACATTATTAGAAGAGGAACTTGTTGTTTGTTTTGTAAATTGATTTTATTGTAGGATTTTACTGAAATTTCGACCCTAATTTCCTTTGGATTAACTTGATACGGATATTTATTAACGATCCCAGCTAATTTCTACCTAAAAAACTGTTGTGTACTCTAAATTATTGTTAGAATTGCAGTCATATCAACAACATACGTGATAAATTTAAATAACAAACAAAATGCTTGTTGAAACAAAGTTCAAATAATGTTATACTATTTAAATATATAAAAATTGTAATTAAAATAAAAATTAATAAAATAATAATTTTTAACGTTTCTTTCCCACAGCACCACTTATGTATGCTAGTTTTCACTTACAAAGGACATTTTAAATAAATAGGCAAACTTGGTACTAATTCTTTAATAACTTTTTGGTAAATTTTCTCAGACTCACAAATTTAGATTTTAAATTCTTAAAAAGTTTAAAGATTATATCGGCGTTAACACTGAGATCTCCAATAACTGAGTTAGGCTTGGAAAAAAGGAATTGATAACGTCTTCTGGGCAAAATAAACCAAGCAACGTATTCTTTAGATAAATTTCAAGTTCCCGAGGTAGAGAAAAATAAATTATAATTTTTAATACCACAGATGATGATCCAGAAAAACGCTTTCTTTTAATAAATTTAAAAGGTATGTTTTTACCAAACTTGGCTTTATTGAGTAAATTAAAAAGATTTTTAATTTTTAATTATTTTAATAGCGGTTACAACTTGATTTTAAACATTAATGTATCTGTAATAAAAACAGGTTGGTTAACAAGCCTTCCACTTATACAAATTAGTTATGTTAATTTTAAGAAAGTATTTTAATATCGAATTTTTACGTTTCATGTTAATACAAATATTTGAAAGTACAGATTGACAGTACAATAACTCGTATAAATATTTATGTTTTAAAATTTAGAGTAAAAAGTTTACAACATTTTTGCGAACTATAAAAATATTTTTACTTAATTAGTGCATCAAAATATTTATTAATAATGGATTTAAGTTTAACATTTTTCAAATGTACCACCGGCCTATAATTTGAACCAATAAAGCTTGTTTTATTATAGAGTAAAAATATTTATAAAATTGAGAGATTGTTAAGTTACAACTATTAAAGTAAACAATGTATTAATAATTATTAGTCTGCTCTTGGTAAAGTTGTAGAAAGACTAATTAAGCAACATTTAATAGACTTTCTTATTAAGAATAAGTTGATTCATCCGGCCCAACACGGATTTATATCACAGAGATTCTGTCTTTCCAACTTATTATCTAATACAAATAGTCTTACATTGCTTTTAGATCACGGATTTTTGATAGACGAGATTTATTTTGATTTTGTTAAGGCTTTTAATAAGGTTATACACCAGTTATTACTAAAGAAACCCTTAGATTTCCTCCTCATTTGGATCAGGGAATTTCTACACAACCGTAGTTTTAATGTTAAACTTGAAAGTGATACATCTCCCAACGTGATATTAGCTTAGGGGTCCCTCAAGGTTTTGTTCTAGATCCGTTATTATTTATTTTATTTATTATTAATTTACTTGCAGTAGTTCACTCCAATATCCTGCACTATGCAAATAATGTAAAAATTTGGGACTCCAATCTTGAATTATTGTAATCTGATAATCAAAATATATTCAACTGGTCTCTAAAAAATGGGCTCCCTCTAAACAGGTCTAAATGTTTTTATTTATCAATTGGGAAAACCAACAATAACACTTATTATATCCCTTTGCCCAATTTCCCGTCCATTTCTAAAGTGCATACTGTCAATGATTTGGGAGTGGTATTCAACTCCTCTCTCCAGTTCTCGGCACATCATTTAAAGGCTTCACAGATGTGTATACGCTTTATGCATTTTTTGACGGAATCTTCGTAGAGGTCTCTCTGATTCAGCCCCGCTATATATCAGACTCCATCTCGAACACTGCGTTCAAGTTACGTCTCCCAGGTTGAAACGTGATTCAATATTATTAGAGAAAGTTAATGGAATCTCCTAGGACTTTTAATTAGTTTTCTTATAGAGATAAGTTGTTTAACTTTAAGCTTTTCCCATTGGAAAATAGGACACTCCACGGCGATCTAATTCTAGTTTACCAATGAATTAAATCTGACTCCCAAACCCCCATTTCACCAAATTAGAAAACAGTCTTAGGGGACACACTTTCAAGTTGCGTAAGCTCAGAGTGTACCCTAAGGTAAAACAGCACTACTTTTCCCACATCGTAAATGCTCCTAGTTTTCATGCCTTTAAGTCAGTCTATAATGCGTTTGTACTCACTAATTATGTTTAATATTTCCTATTCATTCCAAGGTCACCTTCTTTGTGTCCTCTTCATTTTTATTTTTTAATATTTTTGAACCGAGGATTATAAGGAGTCCCTCCTATCTAACTTGTATATCAACCTGCCACCTGCAACCTATATGTATATATATATATAATTACGATTTAGAAATTTTAATGCATGAATCATTTTAAAGTTTATTTGGATTAAGTAGTATTTTTGCTAAATAAAACAAACACAAATTCAAGTAGACATTTGTTTTATACTTGAAGTAAATTTTCTATATTCATATTTATTTATTATATGCATACTTGTTTAAACATAGTACAATTATCAGTCAATTTTATTAAGTTAAACACCCGATAGGGTATGGGTTTAAATTCATGTGCGTGTAAAACTTAAAAGGCATGTGCTGCTGATGATTTTAAATAAAGATGAAACGGCTATACAATACTCCTAGTTAACTTAAAACCCAGTAAATTTATTATTTACGTAAATCTGACAATTCTAATTTAACAATTATCTAAATACTTTGTAATATAAAAAGTGTTATTTAATTTTAAAAAACGTTAATAAATTTACTTTAGCAATTAGGTAAACAAATTTTATATTCTATTACAAACATTTTTTTAATTTGTAGTTTATGTTACCATTTATACTTTCAAATAGTAACTTAAATTTTATTAAGAATTATGTATTTTAAACACAAGTTCATTAATAAAGCAATACGAAATAAGAAAATTTGTCACTTGTTACTGAACTGGTTTATTAAATGCAAAGAAGTTACAGCAGACGTTAGTCTAGCGGTGTGCCGGGGTGGCATAGCGGTACAACGCTAGAATTTGGACCTCGATGGGCATGGGTTCGAATCCCATCACCGACACTAAATTGCGGACCCACGTTCGGCTTTGTTAAAATGTCCACTGGTGAAAGATGTTTCTCGTAAAACATTTACAGTAGCAAACATAAAATAAAAAATAAATAAATAAAATAAATATGCTTTTAATATAAAAATGTTATAATAATAAATTCAATGTTCCTTAATTGAATTTTTTAAATGGTAAACAAAAAAATAATTAATTACTAATAACTATTTTATTGGTATGAGTTATTGCTATATATATATATATATATATATATATTATACATTATAATTTTTTTCATATCTGTGAACTTATTAAACAGTTATTTTATTTTAATATTATAACTTTTACTAATATTTAAAGATTTATGTTATTTTTGTTTTCTGTAGATGAAGTAATCCATGCAATTCAAAAGTTGAAAAGCAATAAAACAAGAAGACTTGATAAAATAACGGCAGAGATGCTCAAACATGGAGGTAGGCTAGTAGCATGCAAACTTATGTATTCAATGGTATATGGCATAATGAATACGTTCTAAATAATTGATGACAAGGAGTAAATGTTACTCCTCTCAAAAAGGGAAGTTTTAACAATAGCAACAATGGGCGAGAAATAAACCTATTGTCCATTCTGTTTTTGAATCGGTGCGGTACGCTTGCATCACGTGATGATCAAAAAATGATTGTTCGTTTTGCGCTTTCTCGATTGTTTACGTGCTATCTGTAAATTTTTGTTTGTTTCTATTTTTGTCTTATTACAAATATATCAAGGATGTATTTTGTCACTTTTTGTGTCTTCTGGTAATTAATTTTATTACGACAGTCCATCCAATATCATATCTGTGAACTCATTAAACAGTTATTTTATTTCAATTTTATAAGTTTTACAAACATTTAAAGATTTATGTTATTTTTGTTTTTCTGTAGTGAAGTAATCCATACAATTCCAAAAGTTGAAAAGCGGTAAAACAAAGACTTGATAAAAGTAACGGCGGAGATGCTCAAACATGGGTAACCTAGTAGCATGCGCACTTATGTATTTAATGGTAGATGGCATAATGAATACGTTCTAAATAATTGGCGACAAGGAGTAAATGTTACTCCTATCAAAAGGAAAGTCTTAACAATAGCAACAGTGGCCGAGAAATAAACCTATTGTCTATTCTGTTTTTGAATCGGTGCGGTACGCTTGCATCACGTGATGATCAAAAATTGATTGTTCGTTTTGCGCTCTCTCGATAGCTTACGTGCTATTTGTTAATTTTTGTTTGTTTGTATTTTTGTCTTATTTTGTGTTCAATTGTGAATTTCTGTTGCTGAATTGTCTAATCTAATACAATTTGTATATTTCGTGCTTGCTTTTTAATAATGACCGATCATTACTTTGCCTTGCATTGTGATATATTGTTTTATTACATTTATTAAACATAACATGCGACCATATGGTAAACTTTCTTTTGATTTAATCAATGAGATTAAAGGTAAAGTAATATCGAAGTGAAAAAAATTAGTTGATGTTTTAAAAAATTCACAAGCCTCTTTCTGAGGTTCTTTTATTAAATACGCCGAAAAGTTATACTTGCTTGTAGCCTCGGTAGATAGTCTGTTTTTAGTAGTGACTAATGCCTTCTCTACACCTGTGAATAAGGCATTTTTTCGTCTTTCTCCAACAAAAAATCTTATCTGCAGTCAGTAAACATGGCTCTTTTCTACTAATGCCTGAGTTCTGCAATATATTTTGTGACTATTTCAAGCCTGTACTTAATACAGATTATTCCAGTAATCCTTATCCGGAGCCCTCGTTGGCTTCAGGATGTCCCATAATTACAACCAATTTAGTTTATAAGTATTTTTTCCAACTAAAGTCGATCTCCCGACGAGTGAATGATTCCTCACCAGTGTCTTTAATGAATATGAAACAGTAGTAGCCCACTTTTTTAGCATATAAATTTACTTTCTTCATAAATTAAGGTAAGTTACTTGTAATTAAGAAAATAAACTTAATTTGGTTGATTTATAAGTCAGATTGAAATAAGACAAGCCCATCAGTATATTATCAGCATATAGTAAAATTTTAGAAAGAAATGTTTCAAGTATAATTAACTTTATTATAGCAATTTTGAATATTTTTTTAAAAATCACATGCATACTATATAGACTATATTTATATTCATTAACATATGACATTCTATTTCATTTTGATCCCATTATTTGTACTACTACTTTTATATTGATGGTAAAAATGTGTTTTACGCTGAATGTATCACTAGTGAGATATTAAAGCTTAATAATAATAATAATAATAATAATAATAATAATAAAAATAATAATAATAATAATAATAATAATAATAATAATAATAATAATAATAAAAATAATAATAATAATAATAATAATAATAATAATAATAATGATAATAATAATAATAATAATAATAAAAATAATAATAATAATAATAATAATAATAATAATAATAATAATAATAATAATAATAATAATAATAATGATAATAATAATAATAATAATAATAATAATAATAACAATAATCTCCATAAATCCGGCTCAACACAGGTTTATGCCAATTGACTTTTTACAAATATATCAAGGATGTATTTTGTCACTTTTTGTGTCTTCTGGTAATTAATTTTATTACGACTTGGTCCATCTATATCATATCTGTGAACTCATTAAACAGTTATTTTATTTCAATTTTATAAGTTTTACTAACATTTAAAGATTTATGTTATTTTTGTTTTCTGTAGATGAAGTAATCCATGCAATTAAAAGGTTGAAAAGCAATAAAACAAGAAGTCTTGACAAAGTAACGACAGAGATGCTTAAACATGGAGTGTAACCTTGTAGCATGCAAACTTATGTATTTAATGGTAATTGGCATAATGTAACTCATCTCAAAAAGGAAGTCTAAACAATAGCAACAATGGGCGAGGAATAAACCTATTATCTATTCTGTTTTTGAATCGGTGCGGTACGCTTGCATCACGTGATGATCAAAAATTGATTGTTCGTTTTGCGCTTTCTCGATTGTTTACGTGCTATTTGTTAATTTTTTCTGTTTTTAGTGTTATTTGTAATTTTGTCTTATTTTGTGTTCAATTGTGAATTTCTGTTGCTGAATTGTCTAATTTAATACAATTTGTATATTTCGTGCTTGATTTTTAATAATAACCGATCATTATTTTGCCTTGCATTGTGATATATTGTTTTATTACATTTATTACACATTTCTAGATAATTTTTGACCTGGAACTAAAAAATTTCTTAGTCTGTAGCATGTGGCCTACGAATGTGTAGTAAGTCTGTAGTCGGTATGCTTTGTTCTAGGTGCTACGTCTGGTTTCACAAAACTAGCACTGGTTTTTCGGAGATTTTTTTACAATCAATTAGCCGATAGTAATGCAGATTTTAATTGTATAGATTGTTTATGATCTAAAGCATCATGCGCCTAGCTCTATCATGCGACCCTAAGGTAAACTTTCTCTTTGATTTAGTCAATGAGATTAAGGTAAGTAATATCAAATTGAAAAAATTAGTTGATGTTTTACAAAATTCACATGCCTATTTCACAAGTTCTTTTATTAAACACGCCGAAAAGTTATACTTGCTTGTAGCCTTGGTAGATAGTCTGTTTTTAGTAGTGACTAAGGCCTTT
Source organism: Cardicola forsteri (assembly GCA_025895645.1). Classification (NCBI taxonomy): domain Eukaryota; kingdom Metazoa; phylum Platyhelminthes; class Trematoda; order Strigeidida; family Aporocotylidae; genus Cardicola; species Cardicola forsteri. The sequence goes on from JAKXYG010000513.1 coordinate 52,321, forward strand.
TTCGTCTTTCTCAACAAAACACTTATCTGCAGTCAATCAACATGGCTCTTTTCTGTTAATGCTTGAGTTCTGCAATATATTTTGTGACTATTTTAAGCCTGTCATTAATACAGATTATTCCAGTGATCCTTATCTGGAGCCATTGTTGGCTTCAGGATGTCCGATAATTACACCCAATTCAGTTTATACGTATTTTTTCCAACTAAAGTGGGTCTCCCGACGAGTGAATGATTCCTCACCGAGTGTCTTTAAAGAATATGAGACAGTAGTAGCCCACTTTTTTAGCATATAAATTTACTTTCTTCATAAATTAAGGTAAGTTACTTGTAATTAAGAAAATAAACTTAATTTGGTTGATTTATAAGTCAGATTGAAATAAGACAGGCCCATCAGTATATTATCAGCATATAGTAAAATTTAAAAAAAAATTGTTCATTATAATTAATTTTTTTATAGATAATAACCTCCTAAACCCGGCTCAACACAGGCTTATGCCAATTAACCTTTACAAATATATTAAGGATGTATTTTGTCACTTTTTGTGTCTTCTGGTAATTAATAATATTAGGACTTGGTCTGTAAATAATTTGTTTTATAGAGTCAAAGGGAATCATGACAGATTAACATATTTTGACTTTGCAGATGTTATTAGTCTACTCAGTGAGACTTCAGAAATTATGCAAAATATAACAACACGTTGCAGTGATATTAGTTATTGTGTTGGTTTACGGATTAACTGTTCAAAGAGCAAAATGTTGTGCTTATCAAAATTAGTGGACATATCTGGGAAGCGTCATTGGTAAAGACAGAAAATTCAAAATTGTTATTAAAGTCAGACTTGGAAAGGTAATGTCAACCTTGCATGACTTAGATTAATTTGGTTATACTTTTCTATTCGCCTAAAGACAAAACTTCGTTTGTACGCATTAATAGTCATTTTTATAGCAATATATAGAAATGAAACGTGGAAGCGAACAAACAAAACTAATTACATGTTTTTTTCATCGCCGATATCTTAAAATTATTTTAAAATTTACCTAACGCGATCACATTTCAAATGATGAGATTATAAAAAGAAATGACTCTCGTCCACTACATGACATTATCGCAATTAGACAAAGAAAATGACTTGGTTACATTGTACGTTTACCGCCCAAAAGACCAACAAAAACGGTTTTGGTATAGATAATTAAAAATGGTAAAGGAAAGGTTGGTAGACTACAAAAAACTTGACTAAGAGATATTTGGAAAGATCTAACTAAAATGAATGTTTTATTGAAGTAAACAAAACGTCTGGCAAAATGTTCAAATTCATGGACTAGGTTTATTGTCTCATGTTCTTTTTGAATTGTGGAACCTTGTTGTTGTTTTCTGCTGTAACTGTTTTTTATTGCCCCATGCTTATTTTTAATGTAAAAGGTTTTTGTAATAATAATAATAATAATAATAATAATAATAATAATAATAATTATTATTATTATTATTATTATTATTATTATTATTATTATTATTATTATTATTATTATTACTATTATTATACCAATATCGAGAATCAAAAAGAGTTTATTCTACTTAATTTGTGAACCAACCAGCAACCTACGACCTGTTACATTACAAAAATTAGGCAAACGTTCATTTTTGAAATACTTTAATTTATGTAATGCTGTTTAATTTTTCTGTTTTTAAAATGTTTATAATTAAAAAATTAACTTGTTACAAAAATAATAATTTTATAGTATTAAAATTAAACTTAATTTTAAACAGTTATTTATTCTTAGAAAATTAGTTTAAAATTTAACTAAAATAAATTAAAAAATTAAAATTAATGTTTTGTTGTAACCGTTATCTTATTGTCCCATGCTTATTTTTAAAACCAAAATGTTTTGTAATGAAAAAATAATGATTTATTAAAAAGAGTACGTAAAAAAATTAATTTTTGTATAAAAATTTGTGAATTTAGATTAAAAAATAAAATGTTTATACTTTGCTCATTTTTTTAATTGTTTTAATAAATATTTATTTAAAAAAATTAATTTATTTGTTTTACTTTTCAAGGACATAAGTAAAAACTTCTTTTCTGTAACAAGCAGATTAATTAAAATGTAGTTTAAATCAATGAAAAAATGTCTGATTATAATAAGTTAGTAAGAATAATAAAATTGTATTCAATATAATTAAATTACATAACATGGACCAGATGTATAGTTAATATTTTGAAAACTTTGTTGTGTTTAATATGAATACGCACATTGTAAAAATGTAGAACAATTAATATAATACCGTTAGATAGATTTAAATACGTTTATAAGTAGCCACGAGATTTCCACATTCAGGACAATGATGATATACATCTTTGCATAAAGTAGTGTAGAAAGGGATTAAACAGCATCCCAAAATTCCACTAAAATTTAAAATAAATATTCAATTTATTTAATAAGTGCATAAGTAAAATAAATTAACAATGTATCACTTCTAAATTTATTTTATCAAATATGAAAAAGCTATGTTCAGTACATATATAAAAAAAGGTTTAATACTACTAACAATAACACATGAACATAATTTTAGCTCAAATTGATTGTATATTTTAACAAGTAAATATAGCTTAACCGAAATTGATGTTAAAGTCATATTTGGAAAAGTAATGTTAGTTTTCAGTAAACTCAAATCAATATGGTCGTATTCCTCCATTCGCTCGAAGACAAAATTTTGTTTGTAAGCATCAATAATCATTCCTACGGCAATATATGGGAGTGAAACGTTAAAACGAACATACAAGATTGATAAGATTGTTAATGTTTTTTATCGCCGGTGTCTTAAAAGTATTTTGAAGGTTACCTGGCGCGATCACATTTCAAATAATGAAATCATGAGAAGAACTGACTCTCTTTCACTGCATGACATCATTACAATTAGACGAAGAAAATTACTTGGTCAAATTCTACGTTTACCGCCTGAAAGGCCAGCAAGAACGGTTTTGAAATGGAAGATTGAAAATGGTAAAAGAAACGTTGGTAGACCACAGAAAACTTGGCTAAGAACTATTAAAATTAATGTTTTATAGGATCAAACAAACTGTTTGGCGGAATGTTTAAATACATGGAAACATTCTGTTGTCTCATGTTTGCTTTAAATTACGAGACTTTGTTGTTGTTGTTGTTTTGTTGTAATTATTGTACTATTGCCCTATGCTTATATTTTAAAGCAAAAGGGTTTTATATAATATAATATAATTTAAATATATATATATATATATATTTTGTTTAATTAATGCAATCAGTTTGTGATTTTTTAATGTATCTTACCCAAATATACTTATTGTAACACATGATATATATGTACACGTTCCTGTTTTATGTACTACATGCGTGGTTACATTGTTCATGCAGATTGAACAGGTTATTGTTCTGGGTTTTTTACCAAAAGTATCTAATGACGTGGGTTGCTCATAAATAGCAGAATTGGCTGTTAAAAAATTAATTATATGCATATATAACTTAAAGATTTAAAAGTACATATAAACGTTTGTTTAAATCAATAATAAATGTGCTTTTTAGATAATTAAAACTGTATTAACATTGTTGACTTTAAGAATAATTAACTTTTTAATTAAAATATTAATAATAAGTGTTATTTTATCAATTTTTAAGTTTCTATTCTCTTTGTTTAATACAGGACACTCTACAAATAATATAATAATCCGGTGATAGAATTCGAACCCATGCCCATTTTAATAATTGTTTTAATATGTTAGCGAACACTCAGACTTCCAGTATGTCAAAATATTTTGAATAAGTGTATATTCACACACTGAATCAATTTCTAACTTTATTAATAAAATTTCAAAAGCGAACTATTAAAATTCTCAGATTGACCTAAATAATAAATTTACTTGGTTTTAGTCAATCAGGAGTACTGTACAGTTGTATATATATATATATATATATATATATATATATATATATATATATATATATATATATATATATATATATATATATATATATATATATATATATATATATATATATATATATATATATATATATATATATATATATATACAAATATTTTACGTGTATAACTAAAGAGATAACAAAAAATGAATTCTTCTCACAGTTTACGTTGTTTCACTTTTTATTTAGTGTTTGTTATACGCTCAATTTAGTTTTATCAAGCATGACTACAAAATTAAGAATGTCTTAAATATATTAGTCGCATACAAGTAAATCTATTAGACTCCATTGTTGTTAAATGCTTTCGTAAACGTGTTTAAACAAATATCTCATATTGCGATCAGTTCTTATATTATCAATTAAGCATGATTAAAATATTATAATAATATGCATTTTTCTTCCACACATGATGATGGGTATTACTTGACTGGGTCTATGATGCTGAATATGATGAGATATTATAAATAGACCATACAAATTAAATAAATGTGCTGCTAGTATGATCAAATTCATTAAGATTTATTTATTTTACTACATGAAAAGATATTGACATTTCTTTATTTTTTATAGAATCAGTAAACAGTTTTTTATAAACACAAAAATGTGTTCAATAAACATGACGTAAAATGAAAATAATATACAATAGTTTTAAAACATTTATCACTTTACATTTCTAAACTTGTATTGTAAACACATGATGTGTTATAGTAACCATTTTTTATCTTTTTATTGTGTAAAATTAAATAATGGCATTAGAAAATATTGCAAAGTAAATAATTTCAATTGTTTCCTGTAAGGTGAATATTTCTATTATTAGTAATGTTTCTGATTAAAACTCAAGATAAAATTATGTATTTTGTTGTAATAACACTTATTATTATTATTATTATTATTATTATTATTATTATTATTATTAATATTAATAATAATAATAATAATAATAATAATCTTTTTATAATCTTTTTATAATCTGTTTATATTCACACATTGAAACCTGCTTTGTGTGCACAAAAACAGGTCGTCACTACATTGAACTTAGCTTGGTCGTAATGATTGTGTGTAAATGTTTGAGTTGTACTAATTTAAATGTTATCTGTAACCCCCTCTTTTGTATATATATACTAAAATGTTATATGTTTGTGACTGACAAGAATATACGAAATGAATTCATCTCACAGTTTACGTCTTCTTATATTTTTAGTTGGAATCTTTTAATACATGTATTTGATAAGTTTATTAATGTGCACTAAATAGTTTATCCAAGAAAATGTTATTCATACAAGCAACATTTTTACATTTTTATTCAATTAACACATCGGTTATCAATTGTCCTATTTAATTCAATAATTTCACATTTAGAAATAGATGAATTTCTTTTTATCACGGTCTGTAGTGGTAAATAAATAATAAATGTTCTTTCTATTGAATGGAAATTTGTTACATTTTATTGAACCAATTTTGACAAAATTTTATTTATTAATAAACTAATTATTTTAATAGTTGTAACTTAACGTTCTCTCAATTTTATAAATATTTTCTACTCTATAATAAAACAAGTTTCATTAATTCAAGTTATAGACTAATGGTACATTTGAAAAATATTGAACTTAAATCCATTATTAATAAATATTTTGATGCACTAATTAAGTAAAAATATTTTTATTGTTAACACAAATGTTGTAAACGTTTTTTCTAAATTTTAAAACATTAATTTTTACATGAGTTATTGTACTGTCAATCTATATGTTAAATATTTATATTAGCATTTTTTCGACACACAATTATATATATATATATATATATATATATATATATATAATATATATATAGGATATATATATATTTAGTAATGTTTACAAAGTTTCAATTTTCAATATATAATAAGCAATGTGTAAGGATACTAATGATCCTGAAGTTTTTAGTAATGTTTACAAAGTTTCAATTTTCAATAATAATAGTATTCCTCACTGTTCCTACACGTAGCACATCCTGGACTAGATGCACATAGCCTGACGCAACAGGCACTGTAATCACAGTAGTATAACTGGGCTTCTACAATTGTGAGTGGATGCAAGCATACACCCAGGGCACATAAAATTTATTTTAAGGTATACATATACCATATGTAGCTCTTGCGCTAAGAGAGGTAATCTTAACAAAAAATCAGGCGGCTTCATTGATGATTTTTTCATAAAGATCCTACTTATCAATTTATCAAAGTCGGTTGTTTAATATGTCGTATAAATATTAAAATAATAAAGAGATAACTACATTATCAATCATATAAATGAATAAATAAACAGTAACTGAAGCAATTTACTTAGAACAAAATTAAAAAACGAAGTATTTACTTTTTACACAGATAAAAAATTTAATATTAAATAGTTAAATTTATAAATATTTTTATCAACAAGTGCATTTTTTTAATACCATAAACTCCTCAGTTTAGTCAGTCTTAAACTTAAATAAAAGAGGAGAATTTGAAGAAGAAATGGCATCCAACAGTAAAAACCCAGGCTAAAACGTTTTAATTGTTAAATTATTTCAAATTAGTTTAATAAGCGCTACAGTGTCTTTCTTGAACACCGCCCATACTTTCGCTTAAGTTGCGTAAAAAATCCCCCCCAAGGGCTAAACGGACAAGAATATAGAAGCGAATACAACAAGAAAGTATGGTATTGTAGCTTAGAGTGGGCACTGTAAATATCGTATTCGCAAAAAGAAAAAAAGCTTCTGAACTGGTGTATATACTACGCCTCCAGAAGATAAAGTAAACAGTCTAAAAAGCAAAACATTTGGCAGGAGAATGTTAAACACTAAGTATTCGGAAAACAAAAGAATAATAGTAATGTTTAAAACAAAAAATAAAAGCCTCATAGGCTTTTAAAAATTTAGTGAAAACAAAATAATTATAAAACTGAGTATAACTGGTTTGTACCTAATTATTGTTCGCGTATACATGTACCAACTGAATATGAAAATGTAAAAGATTAATTGTGAAAACGTCTCAATAAAACACTCTGAGATATTTCCCAAACCGAGGGAGGCATTGATTTAATTTGCCACGTAGGACAGCCTAAAGAGTGTTAATAAATATCACGTTAGTTGGAAATTTATAAGCACGATTGCAAAAACTAAATAAATTTAAAACTAATTGGCCCTGTTCCTTATAGAATAAAATGTCATTTGGTTGCATATTAAAACAATAAAAGGCAAAGCCAAATTGGAATCGTAGCATCAAGAAGATCTGGATGTAAAGTTGGCGACAAGCTGCAGAGTAATAAACGAGAAATGAGTTTCTATACAGCTCAAGTGTGTACTAATAAAAAATAAGTTTTAAAATTGATTTAACAGAAAGTAAAATTTCTAGAACTTGGTGAGATCGGTTATTATTTACAGATCGGAAACTTCAATAATAAAAAGCCCCTCTAAAAAAATTAATGGAAATAAAGATACTTTAATGGTTTTTATAATAATTCAGATTAGACAGGATAAAAAATGATGCTTTACAAATAAGGTGTAAATTATTGATGAAAAAATGTGATATGGCCATATTCTATAAAAGAATGAAAACTATTTGACAACGCAAATTTTGGTAATGGAATTAGAAGTTAGAAAACCAAAAAATATACTTAGACTATATGGATGCAAATATGAAAAAAGGGGAATGCTAAAAATTGCAGAGCGAACCTGATAGAAAAAGTTAACCCAAAACAGTAACTGGCATGAAACAGAAAAAATATTTGTGTTATTTCCAAATTAAAATGTGAGGAGACTTAAACTGTGAGATGAATTTATTTCGTATATTCTCGTCAATCACAAACATCTAAAATTTTAGTGTATATATATATATATAAAAAAGGGGTACATATAGCATTTAAATTAGTACAACTCACAAACATACATGCACCACCATTACGACTAAGCTAAGTTCAATGTAGTGACGTTGTTTGACGTAGTTTGTGAGTTGTACTAATTTAAATGTTATCTGTACCCCTTTTTTTCTCTATATATACTAAAATGTTATATGTTTGTGACTGACGAAAATATAAGAAATGAATTCATCTCACAGTTTACGCCTTTTCATATTTCTATTTGGAATTATAAAAAGAACCCAATGCTTTAAATTCTTAAACTTGTGTTATTTATTTTATAAAACATACAGAAATGATTAACTCCGCCTAGCTTGGATCGGAAATGATTCAATCTAGCAAGTTCCAAGTATAGATAAAAGAGGAGAGTTTGAGCGCGCCAGGTTAGCAACCTGGCCTAGTGTAAAAAAGTTTTATATTGCTACGGAAACAATAAAGAGGACGCCATTTCGGCAAACAACGGCAAAGAAGTGATTGCATGTATCTGGATGATAGAGTTATGCAGATGACAGGGTTGAGTAAAAGCCGAAAGGAAGCTTAATCTTCGATTTGCAGAATTTTTAATGCCAACAAGATTTTGTTGTTGTTGTTGTTGTTGTTTTGTTGTAATTGTTGTCTTATTGCCCCATGCTTGTTTTTAAAGCAAAACGATTTTGTATATATATATATATATATATATATATATGTGTGTGTGTGTGTATGTATGTATATTGATATATTTATTAAATACAATGTCTACTATAACAATAATAATAATATTTTTAAAAATCTAATAGAAACACTACGTTTTAAAATAACTTTAAAAACAAACTAATTAATTAATTTTTAACAATTTAATTTTTAAAGAATTGGGTTCCTTTTATAATTCCAAACAAAATAATAGAAGATGTAAACTGTGAAATGAATTCAGCGTAAATTTAGCGTGGACTTAACATATGCATGTTGCGTATGTGTATGTATATGTAGTTATTAATGTTAAGTTAATTACATCATATATATATATATATATATATATATATATATATATAATTATTTACATGTTTGTGACTAAAGAGAATATACGAAATGAATTCATCTCACAGTTTACGTCTTTTATTATTTTTGATTGGGATTTAATTTTTTTAATATTTGCATATTCAGTATTTTAGATTTTTTTATTTTAGATAATTAAATTGAAAATTTTAAAATTTAATTGTTTATTTTTTGCTTTTTGCAAAAAAAATGTTTCAGTCCGTGGGTATTTAGCAAAGCTAAACAAGGCTCCTTATTTAGCGCCGGTGATGAGACTTGAAGATATCTTTATCCAGTTTTGAGTCTACCTTTCTAACCATTTCAATCAGTCCAAAATGTACTTTAAATTTTCTTTGTATTACAAAATTTAAAAATTCATTCAATATATATTTTCAATGTTCTTTCTTGACAAAAATTAAAAAGTCAACAATAATCTATTTATTTAACCACTTGCAACGTATTACCCAATTTATTAATTGATTTAATTAGTTTTATGAGAAGCATTTTGTTTGTCATAGCTCATTAATTATATTTATACAAACAGATACACTTTACTTAATCTACTTTAAAAAAGTTGTTGGTTAAACAAAAAGATAATAGATTATCAATTGTGCACCCTGTGTTTCCAAAAGCTAAAACCTGCTGAGAACGTCTTTACAACCTAATTTGCAGTTTAAAGTAGTGACGGGTTTGTAGCATGCCGTATTGTTAAACTTTTGAAATATACTATTTGCAAAATGCAAAAATAAAAGAAATTAATTACAATTTTTCTTTTAAATAATTAAGTAGATAGCAGTTGTCTTAGTGTAACTTTATTTAACGAGTATAGTGTAACACAAATGACTATTATTCAATTGTCAGAAAATTGTTTTTTCTTTCACTATAATTAATGGTATATTTTTATTTATTATTAATTTTATTTTTACTACTTTAAATGTTTGACAGGAAATGCATCTTTTAGCAGTGGATATTTTAGCAAAGCCAAAGTTGGACCCGCATTTAGTGCCGGTGCTGGAATTCGAACCCATGTCCACCAGGTCTAAGTCGAGCGCTGTACCGCTAGATCACACCGGTACTTTATATGAATAATTGAAGCACTTGTAATATGTAACCTTTTAAAGAGTTACTAAACAACAGAAATCTTTTAAAAACAAATAACAACTTATGCTTTTTATCAGTCTGTTGTCAGTTTTATACACACTTACAAATTTACACTTTCTACATAATGTTGAGTTTAAAAATGGATAAAATGTATAATAATAATTATTATTCAGAGTAACATTGATTACAAAAAAAATGTATGTTGTTTACAAAACTTTTAAAAATACATTTAGTTCTTTACATTAAATTGGTAATAATGTAAAATTTATTATAGTTTAACATAAATAAAATTTATATTTTAGTCGTATACTACGTAAAAAGTTCCTTAAGCAATCATATTATTTTCTTAATATTTTTTTGTGTAAAAATGATCATTTTTATTGTTATGCACAAACAATATGCTACATTTCAATTGTGTATATAGTGAAACGAAATTGAGAATACATTTGTTTTTATAATATTGCCTTTTTTGAAATACTGTGTTAAAAATTAACATGTAAATAAAAACAAAAACAAATTACCACAAAAATCTTTTTTTTAATAATAAACATTTGTTAAGTATTTTTTGTAAAAAATTAATTCATATACATTGTTACCTTTAATTTTATCGATTTGTTCTTGTCGTACATCCAACGCAAAATGTGTACAAATGTTAAAAAATCGTTAACTTTTAATATGAACCATATGCGTAGCAATACGACATTTTGTGTTTTCTTTCAACTTAATCAATGTTTAATTAATTTTAAATGGGTCAATTTAATAAATGTGAACTTTTTCAAATATAATTTAGACATGCCTGCTTAAAATTGTTAGAAGAACTGTGCAATGCATAAGTAAATGTTTTGCTCAGTGTTATTAAACTTAATGCTTGTTTTATTGTGTAATTTTTTAAATATGGGTACAGTTGTATTTATGTAATTTAATTTAACTCAAATGTCACAATATATTTTGAATCGAAAATTAAGTATTATGTAAAGGTCAATTAACAGGTTTTTTTAACGTAATAAATAAAATGTTAAATATTTTTTAATAATTTTATCAAACAATTTTTTATAAATTAAGTATTTAAAGTGTATAGGTTTGTAAAAATTAAAGTGTTTGTATTAATGTTTCAATGGTTAATAAATATTAATACTATCTTTTATAAATATAACTAGTGTGCATTTAATATATAATATTATTGATTAAACGTTAACACTTTTTATTTCAAATAAACCAAATTTTATATTTAGAATAAATATTTTAGTTTGCTATTCAATGACAATTACAAATATTTTTCAATACAAAAAATACTATGTTTAATACATATAAAGTTTAAATATATTACGATGTATTATATAGCATTAAATAAATTTATTTTTATTATACAACAAAAAACAAACGTGGTAAAGTATTTTTTATAAATCACCTATTATTATTATTATTTATTATTATTATTATTTTAAACATTTTAGTGCAAGAATATGTAACAATAATATAGATTATTTTAAATTTAAAATAGTCTACATATTAAGTTTTGTGTAAGTTGTGGACACCGACATGCTTTTTTTGAAAACATTAAAAAAAGTTAATTTTATTTAAAGACATAGCTAAACTAATGGACATTATAAAATCAAACATTTTAAAATCACAATTTATAATAGTTTGTAATTTTTACGCACAAATACATTTTACTTTACATAGAAAATGATTATGTATCATAATAATATTTAATTTAATAGTTAAATTATTACTATGTTTATTTTGAAAAACTAAATTATTTTGTAAATGTTGGTTTTATTATTTTAATGTTTCTATTAAATAATTAATGCTTTAATTTATAAGTAAAATTAGCTTTTTTTAATTATTGTATTAATAATTTTGATATTATTTTTTACACTTGAATATTGTAATAAGTATGTTTATGTTACACATAAGAGTTTAGTAATAATAAATATTTATCTTGTTTTTATTGTTTAAATGTTTAAAAAACATTGCATTTTAGATATTAAACATTTAACACCCGAATTTGCATTTAATGACAGTAATAATACTTAAAACTACTTTTATTTAATATGGTGCTTTAATTGTATCTGTAACTTTGACATATTGCTAATAATTATATTTTTGACAGTTTAAATTATTAATTATATATTTTAATAAATTATTTAAAAAACAAAAATACATTTGTTTTACTTTAAAGTACATTGAATTACCAAAATGAGTATGTTTTTATTTAAAAGAGTTTAATCCTTTAAAATATTAAATCTTTTAAATTAATTTATAATATAATATTTTAAAATTAACTTTTTTTACAGCTAATACGCTTAAAAAATATGTACTTGTAAGATTTCCAGTTTTGTTACTATAAAATTTTTACATTGTTAAAAAAATAACTAAAAGTAATTTTATGTTTATAGATGTCGGTTAACACAATATTTAGTTTTTTTTTTCAATATTAAAAATGCACGTTAAAACTAAAATAAAATATTAGGATTACATTTAGAAAAAATGTAAATTTACAGTAGATTAACAACCTGCTATCTAAATCAATGCAGCATAATTCAATCGCTTTTCTGACACTATTTAATTAATTGTATAAAGCACACTAAAATATTCGTTAAATCATATCTTGACAGTATAAGTAAAATATTTTATAAAAACTGATATTTGTACCAATATCATTATAAAATTCCGTTTTAGGTCATAAATAAAAATATTAATATTTAAAAAAAAATGAAAACAAACAATTTAGTTGCTTATAGTAATTTATATTATAAAATATGTACATATATAAAATTAAATAACAAAATCTACATATTTTTTTATATTTTAGGTAATATTAATTGTTTTCCATAATCTTCTCAATGCGTTTAATGTATGTATTCCTACATTTTTTAATCTAAGGTTGTGGAATTTGATTTTTTAATTATCTAATTAATTTCCTTAATTAAATTTGACAAAGTTGAGTTAAAATACGTAGGAACTCTTACATTAAACATATATATATGAAATAATTTATTTTTAATAACTAATTTAATTGTTTTTTATTTTTTTAATGTCAATATACTTGTTTTTGACCTAAAATGCAATGTCATGATCATATTAATACAAAATATTAGTTTTTGTGAAATATTTTAATAATACTTGTAAGATAGTGCTTAAAGAAGGTTTTAGTAGAATGTAGATGTATTTTATATGATTAATTAGTGTCAAAAAAGCAAATAAATTATACTTGATTTTGACACAGATTGTTTATATACTGTGTATTATTTTAAATTACTAATTTGTTTGTTTTCAATTTCTTAAAAATATCAATATTTTTGTTTTTGGACCTAAATTATTAGTTTATCTAGGTTGGACCAGAAATAATTCAATCTAGCTAGTCCCAAGCCTGGATAAAGGAGGAGGGTTTGAGCGTGCAAGGTTAGCAACCTGGCCTTTGCAAAAAAATTTATACTGCTGCAGAAACAATAAGAGGACACCATTTTGGCAAAGAACAGCAAAGAAGTAATCCCACTTATCTGGATGATAGAGTTATTTTGTTGTTTCATGTTCTCTTTAAATTACAAGACTTTGTTGTTGTTGTTGTTGTTTTGCTGTAATTGTTGTCTTATTGTCCCATGCTTATTTTTAAAGCAATAGGGTTTTGTATAATATAATATAATATAATATAATTAGTGTAAAACATTAGTTTTAATAAAATATTTTACTTATACTTCCAAAATAATGTTTAACGAATATTTTAGTGTGTTTATTTTAATGTACTTAAAAAAAAAAATTAAGTGGTGTTACAAAACAGAATAAATTATACTGTGTTGGTTTTGACAACAGAGTATTTATCTACAGACATTAAACCGAAATTTATTAAATTATTATTTTTGTTTATTTAAGCGTAAATATTTTTTTATTCGTAAAATGAAACTAATATTACTATAATTTTTATTAATAGAAAAACTAAAAATTAGTTTTTTCTATATAGTGTTACTTTTGTATCTTTGCTTGCAAGAATAATTTTTAAATAAACAAACAAAAATAATAAAAACAAATAGAAATATAAAAAGACGTAAGCAGTTAATTGACTACATTTCATGCATTTTTGTCAATCACAAACATAAACTTTTAACATATATATATATAGGGGGTATAATTGATAATAAAGTTAATACAAATTACTCCGCCTAGTTTGGATTAGAAATAATTTAATCTAACCAGTCCCAAGCCTGGATAAAGGAGGAGAGTTCGAACGCAAGGTTAGCAACCTGGCCTCTGTAAAAAATTCATACTGCTACGGAAACAATAAGAGGACGCCATTCCGGCAAACAACGGCAAAGAAGTGATCGCGCGTATCTCGATGACAGGGTTACACAAATGACAGGGTTGAGTAAAAAGCCGAAAGGAAGCTCAATTTTTGATTTGCAGAATCTTTAATGACAAAACCTTAATCAGTGTTGGGACATGGAATGTGCGCACACTTTTCGTACTGGACAGTTAGAACAAGTCCTTCGAGAAATGAAAAAGTATAACTTAGATATTTTGTGTATTAGCGAAATGCGATAGAAAAGCCAAGGTTATTTCAAGAGTGGAGATACATCAATTTTATATTCTGGACATAAAGAATATCATATTAATGGAGTTGGTATTATGTTGAGTAAAAATGCTGCTAAAGCTATAATTGGATGGAAACCTATGAGCGACCGTATTATTTCAGCTAGATTCAACACCAGATTTGCAACAGTAACAATTGTGCAAGTCTATGCCCCTACTGAGGCTACTGAGGAGAACCAAAAGATATTTTTTATGATCAATTACAAAATTTGTTAGATGATGTGCCAAGAAGAGATATCAAAATTTTGATCGGTGATTTCAATGCGAAATTGAACAAAGACAGATCTGGGTACTTCTCAAATGTTGGACCACGTGGCTATGCTGATAACATAAATGATAATGGTTATAAGTTGTTGACGCTAAACAGTCATTGTGGAATGAGTGTTGGCAACATACTTTTCGCTCACGAAAATATTTACACAGCGACGTAGGTTTTTCCCGACAGAAAAATCGCAAAAGATATTGATTACATTTGTATTAGCATAAAATGGTGATCTTTATTGCAAGATGTACGTGCATATCACGGTGCAGATGTTGCTTCTGATCACAATCTTGTTGTTGGAAAATTTTGTTTAAAATTAAAGACAATAAAAACCACAAAAAAATTACATCCATTTTTGTGTGAGAAGCTTAAACAGTCAAATATCTCAAATCAATTTTACAATTCCTTAAAAAATACATTTCAAAATCTGAAAACGGTAGAAAATATAGAACTTTAGATAAACAGGTTAAAAAAAACTGCCGCAAAGATAAGAATGATTGGTTAGAAAACAGATGCAGAGAAGCAGATAAGGCAGCAGCAAAAAATGATTTCAAAACTCTGTATAAAATTGTAAAACAACTGTCGGGAGTTAGAAAGAACACCGATATTCCAATCAAAGGAAAAGATGGTCGTTTATTTCTAACAAATGATGAGCAATCATCTAGATGGGTAGAACATTTTAAAGAAGTACTTAATCAACCTATGCCAAATACTCCCATAGGTTTTGATAATTATAAAGATATGAATGTGACTCAAAATTCGGAAATATGCATTGATGACATTTCTGTAACTGAAGTGGTTTATGCAATTCAAAGGTTGAAAAACAATAAGGCAGGAGGACTTGACGAGATTACTGCAGAAATGCTCAAACATGGAGGTGATGTTGTAGCAATTGAGCTTGCTCATTTATTTAATGTTATATGGCATAATGAACAAGTTCCAAATGATTGGCGGCAAGAAGTAATTGTTACTCTTCCCAAAAAAGGAAGTTTGAACGATTGCAATAATTGGCGCAGAATAACCTTATTGTCTGTTCCTGGTAAGGTGTTTTGCAAAATAATTTTAATTCGTCTAAGTAATGCAGTAGATAAACACCTTTGAGAACAACAAGCAGGTTTTCGGAAAGGAAGAAGCTGTATTAAACAAATACTGACCCTTCGTAACATTATTGAGCAAAGTCAAAAATTTTAGCAATCACTAACACTCAATTTTATTGATTTTATGTACATCGAGAATCTTTGTGGAAAATCGTTAAGTTTTATGGAATACCGTTAAAATATGTGAATATTATGCGTTCGCTATACCAAAATTCAAGTTGCTGTGTTCGAACAAAAAGTGGTCATACTGCTATGTTCGAAATTGTCACGGGAGTACGTCCAGGATGTATTTTGTCACCGTTTTTGTTTCTTCTGGTAATTGATTTTATTATGACTAAATCCATGAATAATTTGTCTTATGCTATCAAATGGAACCAAGGCAGATTAACGGATTTGGATTTTGCAGATGATATTGGTCCATTCAGTAAAACCCCAGAAATGATGCAAAATATGACAACACGACTCAGTGATATCAGTTCTTGTATTGGCTTACGGATTAATTGTTTAAAGACAAAAGTGTTGTGCATAAAGTCAAACAATGATTTGCCCAACAGAATTAGTAAACAAAATATTAATGCTGTTGATTCCTCTACATATCTGGGAAGCATCATTGGTAAAGACGGACAAACCGAAATTGATGTTAAAGCCAGACTTGATAAGGCAATGTCAGTCTTCAATAGACTCAAATCAATATGGTCATGTTCTTCCATTTGCCTAAAGACAAAACTTTGTTTGTACGCATCAATAATCATTCCTACGGCAATATATGGGAGTGAAACGTGGAAACGTACGGACAAGATTGATAAGATGGTGGATGTTTTTCATCGCCGGTGTTTTAGCAGTATTTTAAAGATTACCTGGTGCGATCACATTTCAAATAATGAGATCATAAAAAGAACTAAATCTCGTTTACTCCATGACATCATTACAATTAGACAAAGAAAATTACTTGGTCAAATTCTACGTTTACTGCCCGAAAGACCAGCAAGAACGGTTTTGGAATGAACAATTGTAAATGGTAAAAGAAAGGTTGGCAGACTACAGAAAACTTGGCTAAGAACTATTCGGGAAAATCTAATTGAAATGAATGTTTTATGGGCACAAGCAAAACGTTTGGCAGAATGTTCAAATACATGGAAACATTTTGTTGTCTCATGTTCTCTTTGAATTACAGGACTTTGATGTTGATTTTTGCTGTAATTGTTATCTTATTGCCCCATGCTTATTTTTTAAAGCAAAATTTTTTTAATAATAATAATAATAATAATAATAATAATAACTATTAAATACAAACACAAACATTACAATCAAATTAAATTCAATGTAGTAACAAACTGTTTTTGTGCACACAAAACAAGTTTCAGTATGTGAATATAAACAGATTTAAGGATTTTCAACATATTTGAAGCTTTAGAAATAATTAACATTTTAAAACATTTTTAAAAATTAATTTGATGTTTGGTTTGCAGTAGATAACGTAAAATAAAGGAAGTGGGTAAGTGTTCACTTTCATTTGACTTCTTGTTGATCTAGTTGGGAATGTGTTTTTCAATTCGATTATCTAAGCAATTCATTGTCCGACTAATATACTTGTTATCACACTGCAAATGGACTGGTATATGCAATGTGAGACGGAACATATTGCTTTAGTTGTTTTAATGTTGGACAAAAGAAGACCTTTGGTACGGTAATTTACTATAAATAAAATTGGTCTAATATGGATGCTTTTTTGTAAGTTTTGTAGACTATACAATTTAGGAGTGTGGTTATTAATTTGTTTTAAAAATTGATATTCAAATTTTGTAATAAAATTGTAAAACTTTAGAATTTAAAGTTTAACTAATTTGTTTTTTAATAAAATTAATGTTGTCTTTTGTAGTTATTGGTTTAAATTTTAATCGGTTTTTAAGTATTTCGTTAGTTTTTTAACACAATAAGCTTTATTGATAATGACTATCCCAAACCCTTTACTTAAACATGTTATTTAAAAAAATAACCTTGTAAATGTTTTCAAAATCGGGCTAAAACCAACAAAAAAATAATATTTTGTCAATCCAACTAAGAATTTTGTATAATACCAAAGATCTCCCTTTGCTTAACATTAAAACAGTTCACGCAACATTTTCCGTCTCACATTGCATATACCAGTCCATTTGCAGTGTGATAACAAGTATATTAGTCGGACAATGAATCGCTTAAATAATCGAATTAAAAAACACATTCTCAACGGGATCAACAAGAGGTCAAATGGAAGTGAACACTTACACACTTCCTCCATTTTACGTTATTTACTGCAAATCAAACATCAAACTAATTTTAAAAAATGTTTTAAAAGGTTAATTATTTCTGAAGCTTTAAATATGTTGAAAATCCTTAAATCTGTTTATATTCACATACTGAAACTTGTTTTGTGTGCACAAAAACAGTTTGTTACTACATTGAATTTAATTTGATCGTGATATTTGTGTTTGTATTTAGTAGTAATTTATATTAACTTTATTATCAACTCTACCCTTTATATATATATATATATACTAAAATTTTATGTTTATATTTGATAAGAATATATAAAATTTATTTGTGTTAAAAATTTTGTTTTTTTATATTTTTATTTAGTATTATAAAGAAAACTTAATGTTTTAAAAAATTATAAAATTAAAAATATTATTTATTACTGTATTTACAAGTATTTTACAAGTTACATAACGCAATATTAAGGACAAAAATAATATAAAAATGTATTTGCTATTTCCTATGCAATAATACATTATATTATAATTAATTTTAACAATACGTAGTTAATTTTGTAATTAATAAACTTATTTTAGATTAAAAACATTTAATTAAAAAATAAGAAATTTTAAAACATTTGATGTAAATTAATTTTAAAAATTAAAATTAAAATTGATGTAAAATTAAAAAAGCACTTTAATAAAATATTATATAATTCTATTATCTATATTTTTTAAATAAACAAACACTACTGTTAAAATGCAGTAAATGCATTTATTTTACTTTTTTGTATAATGAGTAAAAACAAACCAGATCTTTTAAATAGATTTTCCAGTTTAAAGCTATTGTAATAATTCAATATATGTTTAATAATTGTTAACTAATTGTATTACATAACACAAAATCAAACATTATTAAAATGCTATCAGTTATAATTTAGAATGTACGCATTAAATTTATAATTAAAACAATTTTTTAACAACTTAAATTATATAAAATAAAAAATTTATTTAATTTTATATTTATATAATTTATCTTAGAATGTTGTTTATTTAAAACAAAACCAAAATAATTTAAATGCAAACTGTTTTAAGATTATTTTATATTATGTATATCTAAATTTAAAATAAAACAATTTAATAGTAAATATATAATAAAATAACTGATTAACGAAAACGTTATGTTTGATATAAATATAATTATTTGTATGCAATGAGAAAAAACGTTCTGTGTAATTTTAATAAAAAAACAATTAAGAACAAATTAAAAACAACAGGCATTAAAAAAAACTATTTTTAATGCAATAATAAAGTTTTTTTTAAATCGCATTTTATTTTGATATCATAAAAATAGGTAAATATGTTGAAAGTGCAAATTATACATTTTAATTAAAAATTATTTACTTTAAAAAAAATATTTTTACAGTTATAACTGCCAATTTAATTTTTACATAGCATAATAATTATTACATGTTTTATACAAACAAACGTTTTAATTCTCTAATTATTTAATTGTATTCATTTGTTAAAAACCAATTTAAAATATATACATATATATGCCGATTTATCAAAAATTATATTATTTAATAAAATTAATATATTTATTTTACGTAAAAATAAAATTCATTTTAATTGTTAACAATTTATAATTTATTTAATAAAATTACTCACTATTATTCATTATATCTTTGCTATATTATTTTACCGCAAAATTTTTTAATTTGCTAACAGAAAACGCATATATAAAGTTAATATTTATTTCTTAATAATATCTAAAAAAATATATATATATATATATATATATATATATATATATATATATATATATATATATATATATATATATATATATATATATATATATAACAGTTACATAAAACATTTAGGAAATAACAGTTTGAGTTAAAAATTATAATAAATTATATAATTTAATATTTTTTACCAAATTAAAAAATAATAAATTTTATTGTAATGCTAAATAAATAATAACATACATTATAAAATTTTGAAAACATGCAATACACATTATTTACTTTCAACTACTTTTTCTACATGTTTAAACAAAATGTTAGTATATTTTTATTAAACACAAAATTTTAATTGCATTAAAAACATTTATTAAAAATTAAAATAATGTTTAAAACTATAAAAAATATTTAACGATTTATTCAAAAAATGTTTTTGTAGGTTTTTTTTATTTATTATTCAATTATTATTACTACTATTATCTAAAAACTAGAAAATTTGTTTTATGTTATTATACATTATAGTTTTGCCATTAAAAACTGTATATGGAAGATTGAGCTGTTATTTAATTTTGTTAAATCTTCTCTTCAGCATAATTTTGATTACTACTGTTATGACAATCAGCTTAAATATTTTAGTAAAAGTATATTCATCATTATCAAATACTTTTTTGTTGTAGTTTTTAAAAATAATGTTTTTTCTTGTTTTTTAATAACATTTTTTATAGAAGGCTAGTTTGTTAATTTCATACAGTAACTCTTCTCTTTTCTTGACCACACTGTGGGATTTATTCGGTAAAGTTAAATGTGAGCGTAGTTCCCTTTTGATATGTTTCTTATCCAAAATTTTAATTTGGGTTATCACACCTATAATGTGAGATTCTACAAATTAAACTGCATCAACAAAAAGTAATTTCATAAAAATAAAAATTACACGTTTATTGAAGCATTATTCATCCTTTTTTCTTTTCTTTTTTTTTTGAAAATTATTGCAGTGTTTTTGCATCGTAATATGTAACTTGTTTTATTATTACTTTTCTATATTTCTAATTTTTACTCGTTTTCCATAATTGTTAATTTCCACTATCTACCTTAATTTTGTCTTAATTTCAAATATTTTTTCTGTGACTAATTCCTCTTTACCTCATCAACTATTTCATATTTCTCCCTGAATCTTACTGATATCATCGATAAATAGAATCGAGAATCAAATGAAGTTTTATTCCTACTCAACTCGTGTATCAGTCTGTAATCTGCAACTCAAGTTCAATCAGCATAGAAACATGAATTGCACGCTCACGGTCTGTTTTAATCTAAGCATATACTGCCATAGAGTTTAATTGTTACAAGATTAAGATCGCTTGTCTCCATAAAACAAGACTAGATTGTTCAAAACCGTTTCGTCTTTCTACAGTTTCTCAATCTATCGTATTATTTCTTCCATCATTTTGTGCGTTAAATCCAACACACTATTAAGTAGTATTTTGTTTATCTACAACAGTTTCCGGTGCGTTAATTGATTGGAGAAATATATTGCCACGACTAGCGTGTCTAAATAGTTAATTACCATTATCTATTCCTACACTCCAATTAATATTTATAACAAAAAAAATATGAGTTTTATGAACAACTAAAAGATTTAAAATTTCCACTAAAAACCTCAAAACAAATTGTTGTAATTAAAAGGTATTTTAACAGCAGAGTTTAAAGGAACAATGTTAGCCCATTTTGGATCGGTCCTTGAACAAAATCTTGCAAACAATGCGAAAAACGAAAAAATTCGCGGATATTAGCAATATGTTTCTTACGAACACATTTTTCCAACATCTCTTAAAACATTTGACAATATTTCATTTATGTTGTGGTAAATATTTTTTTAAATCCATTACGTTTTGGTTAGAAAATGCTGGTTCAGTTATAAATTTTTACGCATGCAAGAGCTGCCGAATAACAAGAATAATACTGATCATTCTTTTGTTTTATGTTCGCTTTTTCTACTTTAAAAAAAATAAAAACTAGTCTCGTCATTCCTGCTCTGAATTATTCTCTGCTTACAAGCACTGATTATGCTAATAAGTTTCCTAAGCATACTTATTAGCTTTTGTTGTTTTCCTATATTGTAATATGAAAATGCATCAATCATAAAACATTTTAAAACGACAGATCAAAACAGCCAGTTTGATGCTCTTACATTTGATTAACTAAAAAAGGACCTAACTGGTTGTCCACTAATTTTCGATATTTTTATGCACAAGCAAAGATAACTATAAGAAAATGTAAAACAAAATCATTGCGTGCGGCATTTCGAGGACAAACAAAGATATTGGGATTTTATAACAGATGATTTAAAGGATTCTACTAACCATGAGTGGGAAAGTGCACAAGAAATTGGGACAAGAAGGTTAAAATGAGATCGCCTGGCACTTTTCAAACAAAAACTGGTTACTCCACATTAATTGAAATTTAGACTATTTTCAAATTACAGCAGGATAACTGCAACACCTATCCATGCTTAACACAAATCTTTTGGCAATTTATCTCTATAAAGACTCTCAACAATCAATAGTTTTGACGGAACTCCTCCACGTGTCTTCAAATACAATCTTTCGCGGATTATTAAAGATCTCTACTGCATAACGGATTTTTGATTACATGGCAGTGTCCCAAATACTGGCACCGTGCTACTATTGTTTTTATTTATAAGGAAATCGGCAGATACCTGATAACTATAAGGATATCAGTTTACTTTGCATAACTGCAAAAATTTCCACATCATTCATAGTTGAACGGAAAGAGAAAACCTCACGTTCCAACAAAACTTGTTTTCGTACTGGATCAGAATCATACGCTTTAACGCATTCTAGAATTTCGGGTAAAGTTTCATAATTCTACGTATGTAGCACTTATAGACTACTCTCTAACCTTCGACTCGCTGAACAGAAAACGACTTTGGATAGCAATGTTAAATAACGGAACCCCATCAAAACTTGTGAATCTTTCACGTGCTCTGTACAAGAACTTAACTGAAATCCACATTTGCAACACATTACTATAAAGCTGTTCAAAGTTTGTTGTGGTGTCCATCAAGGCTGCTCCACATTTGTCTAACTGTACAATCGATGCCATATTTACCAAGGTTTCTGTATAAAGGGGTATGTTGGTATAAATCCCATCACAGACTTAAAATACGCAGATGATGCTGTTCTTCTAACTGAAAATGAAGCTCGGCCGAGGCGTGCATTGGATTTTCTTGTAAAAGTTTCCGATAAATATAATCTGAAGATCAGCTCGAAAAAATCAATCATTATGTCGTCACAAGCTCCTAATGAGATTATTGCATTAAATAATGCTTTGCTCCCCAATGTAAAACAATTTACGTATCTAGGATCTTCAATTATTTCTGACAGTTATTCACCTAATAAAGTAAATCATCGGATTACTTTAGCTGCTGCTGCGTTTATAAAAATTACCAATTCATTATGGAGACGAAAAACATCAATCCAAACACAAATAAACTTTTTCTCTTCATTGGTTTGCACAGTGCTCCTGTACGCAGCTAAAACCTAGACTCATATAGGGTCAAAGATCACGAAGCTCAGCAAATTCGGAGCAAGATATATCAGATACATTTGTCACAACATCCATTTTCATCCACCGTCTCAACGGATTGGACAAAAAAATAAGCAACTGCTAAATTCGAGATACCCTTCATTTTCATTGGTATTACGGCAGAAAAAATTGCCCTAGTTTATAAACGTTCTTCGTAAAAATCCTGAAATATTTGTGCACGCCTCCGAAAACCGCGAACAGTGGAAGGGGATTATAGGGGATGGTACGAGGACTTGGAACTAATAAAGAACAATCCTGAATCCTATTTTGTGTATGTATCTGCATAATAATATATTTGTATTAAATAAAAATATTAATTAAAACAAAAAATTTTTAAAAATATTATACAATACATAATTTCATCAGAAAAGTAAAAAACTGTTAAAAATATTAATGAGTCAAAATTAAATAATCAATAATGAACAAAATAACTAGCATTAGCGCCATCGCTTACAAAGTTTATATAACATTATCACAAAAATATTGAATTGATAAATTAAGTCACATTTTTATTTCTCATAATGTTGAAATATACAAATTGCGTCAAGTTTAAATTAATATTTAATTTTAAAAACAAATTTCTATCATTTAAAATATCTTAAAATTTCTAAATTGGTATAAAGAAAAAACACTAAAACATTATTCAATTGTTTGGTCTAAATATAATTCTGATATTCATTACGAATATTATTTTGCAATTCGCGTACTAATTCAATAGTTGGTTTTTTCAAATGGAATCTAAAATTGAAAATAAATTCATCGCACATAAAAAAAAGAAAAATTAAACAAACAATTAATTTGTAAACTAATTTAATATGCGTATCAAAGATAACGTTTGGATAAAGGCACCGTCAAAAGCAATATCTTTCAACAACAGCAAGCATTGTAAATATGAGTTGTTTAAATGAAAATGGCATATTTTAGGTTAGATGTTTAGAAAAAACTGATTGTATTAACAGTGCAAAAATTGTTAAATAAAATTTTTTAATGATGATAAACAGAAAATTCAATGTTAAAAAGTGAAATTTGAGTAAATTATTCAAATTGATTATTTCAAACAAATTATGTATTGACAATATTTACAAAATTAAATAAAATATTAAGTACCGGGATGGTACCGGAGTGGTCTAGCAATACAGCGCTCGACTCGACCCGAGTGGACACGAGTTAGATTCCCACAACCGGCACTCAATGCTTCGCTAAAAATTCTACCCACTAAAAGATGTTTTCCATAAAACATTCAAGGTAGCAACAACAAAAAACATGTCTACGAAATACATACATATAACAGTAGCCTGTAGCAGATAAAGCGTTTATATGTTTTGCTTCCATTTACGCAAGCTCTAATAACAACACAAAAGCAATCAAAAGCGATTAATAAAGCTAGCTAGTCCAAGCGAACACTTATCTACAAAGCATTCAAGTAATTAAAGTACACAGTAATCAAAAATAATTAACCAAAATTACACAAACATGAACAGTAAAACTATTGCAACTAATAAGCCAGATATAGAAGCGAACAAAAAATGCAACTAAACAAAATTACCACAAAACTTCAACTCCTGCAAAAAAGAAACAATATAAAAATTCAACTAAAAAATGTTTTTTTTTATAAATACCTCCAAATTTTATAACATTGAATTGCTGATATACAATAATTTTCACAATCTAAATAAAATCAAGTAGTCTAAAGCAAAATGTACGAATACATTTTTTAAACCACAAATATCATGGATATTAATAAATAAAAAATGTTTACTGTATTGACTATATTTATTTTCATTAACATATGACATTCTATTTTATTTTGCTCATATTATTTGTACTACTACTTTTTTGATTTTTGCTATTATTAATTTTTATATTGATGGTAAAAATTTATTTTACGCTGAATGTATCTCTAGTGAGATATTAAAGCTTAATAATAATAATAATAATAATAATAATAATAATAATAATAATAATAATAATAATAATAATAATAATAATAACAATAATTATATATATATATATATATATAATAACTCAAAAATGTGATCTAAAATATCATTATTGTTCTTCATAATTTTAGAAAGACCCCAAAGTGTCTTTGGGGTCAACACAGAAGACAGTAAAATAACTTTGTTATAATTTTGTTTAAATGAATAATTGCCATGGTTCTACAACCTTGCAATTGATATAGTTGTGGAAATAATTGCTATAGTTGTGAGGACGATTGCTATGGGATTGGCGCGCGTGTATATATATGTACATATTTGTACAGTTTCTGTTTAATAATATATAGGTGATTCAATTACTCTGTGCTCTTCCATCTCCCGACTCATTGGGAGTTTATATAATTACCGATTAATTAATAATCCTTTTAATTTAGATTAATCAGACTTCGGTATCTTTAAGATGACGAACCACTGAGCATTAGAAGAAATATTTGCAATTCTACTAATATCCAGAAAAGAACATAGATCGATTACTACTAACAACTGCTCTCCAAATTCACGAATAACATATATATATATATATATATATATATATATATATATATAGTATATATATATATATATATATATATATATATAGGGGTGCTAATGATCCTGAGGATTTGAGTAATGCTTATAAAGTCTCAATTTCCAATGATGGTGATATTCCTGACTGTTAGTCCTCCACGTGGTGCATCCTGGACTAGGTGCCCCTAGACATCTAGATCAATAACAGCAGGGTCCGAGTGCACAGCGGTATAACTGGGCTTCCGCTACGGCGGGTGGTACAAACATACACCCAGAATACTTAAAAGGTATCTAAAGGTATACGTATATCATATAAGGGAGATAACCCTTACAAAAAATCAGGCGGCCTCGTCAATCTCTGCTAACAGTAGCGACGTCACAAGGATGCCATCTACCAGCCAAAAAAACTTTGTTATTCTTCTACGTTTGTGTACGCTTATCAAGCCATCGAAATCGATCGTTTGCTATGTCGTATAAATATGGAAAATAATGAAGAGGTGACCACGTTACCAACCAAAATGAAAAATAAATATATATATATATATATATATATATATATACTTACCGGGCAGTTGAACTGGTAACCTAAAATGTTTTATAATTATGAAAAGAAAATTATAAACAGTCGTGAAAGTAATATTATATCAAAAAGTATCATTACACAATAGAGTGTAGACAGAATTATAAAACATTTATTAAATAGAATTTCAGCATCAACATTACGAATTTTGTAAGTCGCAGTGATAAAGGTTACATTGACACAAAAAGTTACTTTAGAAATATATCTCAAAGGTGAACATATTACTACCAAGTTCCATCAACAAATTATAATAAATTGATACAAATTACAAATATAAACTAAATACTGTCAATTTTACTACAAATCAAATATGATATTTGCATATATATATATATATATATATATATATATATATATATAATCATATATATATATAATCAAACATCAACGTACATGTAAATAAGTGCTTTAATATCTAAAGTGCAATCGGTTCTTTTTAATAATACATATAATGACAAAAAAATTCTATCCAAAAACATGAATTATCCAATAATGAGGATACAGACAGATTGTGCAGCAACAGTAAACTTAATTTTTCACATAAATATCGATGTCAATTAATTCGTATACGGCGTTCCAAATATATTCTTGTAAAGTTTTAGGTAACACACATGTTAAAATTTCAAATATGCAAAGTAAACTTTTATACAACTGAATAATAAAAGTAATTAATCAATAAACATTATGTACAAAAAGCGATTATCAATATAAATATGGGGTGTCCTTGAACAACAAATAAATACGTGTAATACGATAAAGGGGCATATTCAATTTAGATTAAGTTTTCCATCATTTGCCCAATGAAAAGGAGCATGATGGTGATTTACAACCGAAACCATGTTTGAAAAAATTTAAATGTGACACTAAATAAAAAACGAAATAATCACATAGGTACAATTAAATTTCTTCTTAAAAAATATTTAACGTTTTTTTCAATTCAAATAAAAATACGTTTAATTTCAAGTACCTATTAGAACGTAAATTAATAAGAACTTTGCTTATTATCATCATTATTACCAGAGAATGTTTCATAATTTACTATTATAAGATGAAATGTTTCGCCTAAACATCGAAAAGAGTTTAACCGGTGCATTATAGCGAGTAATATTCATAAAGCAGGCAGTAGCGTCGCGAGTCACATTCTGCCTTATTTAAACTCTGAGAATGGTGTTTTTAATTTGGTCATCAGTATCTGCCCTGTTGACCACGGCATTTAATGGATTTTTGTAAGAGTTTCGACCGTAAGTATATAGACCAGTTAGCCGCGGCCAGCCATCCTGGTGAGAAGACGAACAATTTTTAAACCACCTTTTCTAGGCCCCTCTCCGAGTGGAGCAAGCAGTACTGTCCCTAAATAGGGCTGCTTGGTGATAATACTCAGGGTGACACCGATAACCGTTGTCGCCTTCTTGTCAACGCGTTAACGATCTTAACGCCTGAGTATGCGTTTGGTCCACAGCTGTTTATTTGGCACAGCCTTATTCACAACTAACCTTCATTGCAAAAGGTCATTCCACTATCCGCCACCTGTGACGCGTTAAATAGGAGTCGATTGACATGACAATACTGATTTTAATCAATTTCATCTAAATCAATATAAAACCTTTAAAATGTATAAATTTCACTTATCCAATACAGCGTAAAGTGCGTCGTTTACGAAATACTAACATTTCAAATATGAAGGAATACTAAGTGTTAATAGAGCAATCTAGTCAAAAACCTATGAGTAAAGAACGGAAATAACTCACACAAAAAGACAATACGTTCAATAGTGGACTGTATGTATTGTGTTGACAGGCCTAAAACAAACAAAACCTCGATTATGTTAGGAGTCCTTCCTTTTTATTGACCTAATAATTAGGAATCTGATGCTGCAAAATGTCAAAAAAGCTGTATTTGTTATTGTTTAAGTTAATCGAAAAAATGTAAGTACATTAAGGTTCTAAATAAGTGGAGGAAAATGTAAAATATGATGACTTTGCTAGTCCAAATTGTTGTACTTCATACAATTAAAAAATACATTGATTTAAAAATTACAATAAAAAATTGTGCTGATAAATCAAAAACTTGCAACAATCATACAATTGTGTATATGTGCACTTCAACATATTGTAAGCATAAAAAGTATTATTGTTAATATAAACTAACCTTTGACGGAGAGCGGTGATATGCATCCTTGATTAGTTCAATAAGGTGTAAATTGTTTTTCGATTCAGCAATAGACAACACATCTTGTCCAACCTAAATAGAAGGCAAAAGTTTCATATTAGAAAAAGAAAAAATATTAAAACGCAACAACCAATTGAATAACATTAATTTAACCATACCGTCTTAAAAAATGACTTCAAAACATAACTACAAAAATCCATAAATTTGATATACAAAAGATTGAGCGAAATATTTTACACGTTGGTTTACATATACAAACTCATTCCACTCATTTGTAAAATCAAAACAATTCCAAATTGTAAATAAAAACCGAAAAATTGGAACTCGCAAACAATTAAATTGCAACAATTTGTTTATAAATCCGAACAATTACTTGTTAATTTTATCTTGTTGGCGCAGTCAATAACGAGTTGGATTTCTAATCTGAAAGTTGTAGGTTTGCATTCCGTATGAGACGCCACTTTTAGATACTAACAATCCTGAGGACTTGAGTAATTATTATAAAGTCACCACTCAAAATAGTGATAATATTTTTGACTATTACCTCCACTTGGCGCATTCTGGACTAGACGAAATCAAGTACCTAAATTAATAAAATAGAAACTGACTGCAAAGTAGTATAACTGGGCCTCCGCTTCAGTGGATAGGTGCAAACATAAACCCTTAGGTTTCTTAAGGTATACATATATCATATGTAGTCGTTGGGCTAAGGGAGATAGCCCTGACAAAAAATCAGGTAACCTCATCAATCTTTCAGTTAGCGGATCCATCACAAAGATGCCGCCTACCAACCAAAAAACTTTGTTATTCTTCTACATTTGTTAAGCTTGTCAAGCCATCGAAATCAATCATTTAACAAGCTGTACAAACATGGAACTAATGAAAAAAGTGACTACGTCACCAACCACAATATAGTAATAATAAAAATAATAATAATAAAAATAATAAAAATAATAGAAATAAGTAATAATAATAATAATAATAATAATAATAATAAATAATAAATAATAATAATAATAATAATAATAAATAATAATAATAATAATAATAATAATAATAATAATAATAATAATAATAATAAATAATAATAATAATAATAATAATTAATAATAATAATAATAAAAATAATAAAATAATAAATAATAATAATAATAATAATAATAATAATAATAAATAATAATAATAATAAAAATAGTAAAAATAAAAATAATAAATAATAATAAATAATAATAATAATAAATAATAATAATAATAATAGTAAAAATAAAAATAATAATAATAATAATAATAATAAATAATAATAGTAATAATAATAATAAATAATAATAATAATAAAAATAGTAAAAATAAAAATAATAAACAATAATAATAATAATAATAATAATAATAATAATAAATAATAATAATAATAATAATAATAATAATAATAATAATAATAATAATAATAATAATAATAATAATAATAATAATAATAATAATAGTAAAAATAAAAATAATAAATAATAATAATAATAATAATAAATAATAATAATAAATAATAATAATGATAATAGTAAAAATAAAAATAATAATAATAATAATAATAGTAATAAATAATAGTAATAATAATAATAATAAATCAAAATTATTAAAACCTACTGTGCCTGGGTGGATTAGCGGTACAGCTCTCAACTTGGACATAGATGAGCATGGGTTCGAATTCCAGCACCGTCACTAAATGCGGGCCCATGTTGGCCTTCGCTAAAATGTCCACTGCTGAAAGATGCGTTTCCCGTAAAACATGCAAAATAGTAAAAAATAAGTCAAATAAAACAAAATGTTTTCTTTCAAACGTACATTGTCTTTCAATGCGAAGTCCACATCGTTGTGTTCGAGAAAACACTGAACCACTTCCGTATATTCTTGTTCGATGGCACACATCAGAGCCGTATTGCCCGAAACATCTTGACTATTTATTTCGGCTCCGTGCTTCAACAGCAAAATGCACACGTCGACTGATCCATGTAGAGCAGCCAACATGAGAGGCGTTTGACTAGCAGGCGTTTTTGTGCGACAATTTACATTGCCCAGTGAAAATAGCCGATTGAGTGTATTCAAAGCATACGAGTCAGAAGCCTATATGAAATAATAATAATAATTGGTGTGTATATTTTCACATTTTAAAATATTTTGTAACTTTTTTTTCAAAATTAAAAATTGATGCATCCAAAATTCACAATCGAGGTTAGCTATTCTATTGTACAAGACTGTGTTATTTTACAGTAACAACAATCAATATTAAGAAAAAAATTGCTGAATGGCACTTTGTGCCAAACTCGGGTTTTTTTCTTTCGCATTCATTATATGTTGTGTATATCTATAAATGCTTAGAACTGATTTTTATAAAGCACAAATGTGTATCTAAAAAATTACAAAAATATTTGTAAAATATTTGTAAAAAAAAGTATATAATTTTTTTTCCATATATTCAACTCTCTATAAAAAACCATTAAAAATTAAAATTCTTCTTCAAACGTGTCTTAACTAGTTAGTTCTGCCTTCTATTAGAAATAACAACAACAGTTGGTAGCAGAATTACCTCTTTATTAGTTCCAAGTTCACATAGCATCCCGAATACTTATACAGAGGTTATCGAATGCAAATTGAACTGAAATAAATAAAATTCACAAAGTGTTCACAGAAATTGACCAGGCGATTTTCATTTGGGGAATTTAGGATTTGACACCGGTTGACGGATCCACAAGCCTAACCGTCTATTTGGTAAATGCATACCTTGAGATTCCTTTCAACCATAATAGGTTTAGGCTAACACTCATTCACTGAGCGGGAATCCAGTGAATGCCTAGTTGTACTGCTGCACACTCTCTCTGTTGTTCTTAGTCTAAATATCTGTTGGTGCCCAGTCCATGATAAACCACGTGAAAACAGAACAATCAGAAATATCACCATCATTGGAAATTGAGACTTTATAAGCATTACTCAAATCTTCAGAATCCTCAGCATTCCAGTAAGTAAATGTTTCTAATTTGCAGTTCCTCAACAAGTTACTTGTATACCATAAGAGCATTTTTCTAGTTACCTCTTTAACAATATTTTTGTAAGAAAGGTAGAGTTGCTAGTCTTATGTTTCACAACCCGTTCTCTCTTTCTCAATACAGGCTTCAAATTGAGCAGAATGATATCAGGTGTAAATTTACATCTAAAAAATGCTGAAACAATGTATCATTGACACAATCTACAAGCACAAAAATTCAAATGTATCAAAATGTGCCTTTCCGCATACAGAAATAATCATGACAATTATGCTCATGCATTCATAACAGCAAATCAATCACCGTTTCTTTGTGCTCAATTCAAAATACACAAAAATGTAGTAACTATGTTAGGAATTTATTGACAATTTTGGCATTTCATCTACATCTATAATCAATTTTGTGTGCACAATGATGATACACGTACTCTCTACTTACATTGCTTATAGTAGCGATCATAAGAGCGGTAAATCCCGACTGATTGTAATGATCTGGATGTGCAAAGCCCGTGTCCAAAATCAAATTGACCACTTGCCATGCCCCGTGTCCAACGGCATAGTGTAAACACGTGCTGTCCTATGCAAAACAAACAGAATTTAAACGTACGACATTGTGAGAAAATGTCATTATCAAATTTATTTGGAATTTGTACACAATCCCACTGACTCATATTTGAATAGGAGAATTGGCTCAATTTCGGATGGAACTATGTAGATTCAATTGAGAAATTAAATACTGACACAAAAATTCCTGTTTACAAATTAAGTAATAATAAGCCATGTTGATTGAAAGTCACATATAAAAGACGTGGGTAGTAGTAACCCACATGCTCAGTTTCTAAAATTAAAGACATTCATTATTCAATTTATATTATTGCATCTAGAGTTCAGTTTGTTCATTTTTATCTATAAGCAAGCGACATTGCTTGGAATGTTCTATGTCTTCAATTTTAGACACACAAACAAAAATATTTCAAAAAAATTACTGTACATTGATGCTTTGAATATGTAATATATTAAATTTTTATGCACAAATATTGGAGGTCTGATATGTATAAAAATTGAACAATGTAGTATTGTTTTTAATCTCCGAATATTACTCAGTTACCTTGACATTGAAGCAAATCCTACGTTAAGCATCTAAAATTAATGTCAGTCAAAAAAATAAACTGATATATATATATATATATATATATATATATATACAAAAAATTAACAAAGCTATGCAAAATCTATATAATGTACCCGTTATATCAACGTAATTTCCTAAAACAATTCGACTTATTGTCAACGTTTTTACAAAAAAGACAATATTCGTGTAACACAAACAAAACAAACCTAAAAGTCAAAATAGATATTATATTTTAAATAAAAAAAATCAATAATCTGCCGGGGTGGTCTAGCGGTATAGCGCTTGAATCTGGACCTCGGTGGGCATCAGAGTTCGAATCCCACCACCGGCACTCAAATGCGGGCCCACGTTCGGCTTCGCTAAAATGCCCACTGCTGAAAGATGTTTCTAGTAAAACATTCAAAGTAGCAAACATAATAATAATAATTTATTTTTCATTAAAACTGCACAAATTTAAACTCGTGTATGAAATGTAAAAAAGTATGATGCAATTTGGTGCAACGTGTCCTTTAGAAATATAAAAATAAACAATTAGATGCTACAGTGTTATTGTAAATTTCAATCCCGACTCTTGATGGAAGTAGAATTTGAACGCATGCCGACATTGTCAAAAATCAGCAGTATGCTGCCTCAATCGCTCAAGGTCATACTTACCGGGGAATGCATTAATTACAAATATATGTAACAGATCAACACAGCCTGTTCATTCATTCATTCATCATTACAGTTGATGACACAAGTACCTCTTCATTATATCTATATTTGTATGATATATTAAACAATCGACTTCGATGGCTTGATAAGCGTAGACAAACGGAGAAGAATAACAAAGTTTCTTGGCTGGTAGACGGCATCCTTGTAACGTCGCCACTGTTCGCAAAGATTGACGAAAATGCCTGATATTTTGTCAGAGTTATCTCCATCAGCCCAGCGGCTACATATACATTGAGATACCTTTTAATTACCCTGGATGTATGCTTGCGCCCATCCGCCGTAGTGGAAGCCCAGTTATACCGTTATGCATTCAATCCCTGGTGTAATTAGTCTAGATGCCTTCATGCACCTCATGGAGGAGCAGTCAGGAATATCATCATCATCATTAGAAATAAGGACTTTTTAAACATTATTTAAATCCTCAAAATCATTAGCATGTATAACCAAATATAAAAAGTAAAACATAATCGAACCGAACAATATTAAACAATCAAACAAACATTTTCGTCCATCGATTGAATCACATCGCGTAGCAAGGTCGACGAATACGAATAGAGAATGGCAATAAAATCTTCCACGTTCAACAAGTCGGCATAGGCCGATGCAGCCACTTCAAACCACGTTCGGACGACAATGAGGAATTTGTCCTTCTGTCAATGAAAATGAATTTAGAACATGTTTTAACGTATGCGCGGCCCTCCACCCCACACAAAAATCGACCTACTGTTTCGTAGAACTTTTCCAACCTCAACTATGTAACGGTAGCTTTGTAATAATAAATATATAGTTTTGTTTGCTAATTAGTGGTATAAGCATAAATTTGAAGTAGTTTCAAAAAATGCTCTACACTGCTTATTTTAAACACATTTTCTTATTTATCTTTAAATTGACTTTATGCAAACTTTTTAATTGTTCACAATTTTTAGCAAAAAAAACACCCGTGTTTAAATTACTCAAACTACATTATTTTAACACAATAAATTATTTCAAACTTTATATTAAACTGAAAAAATAATTAATCCGATATAAACTGAACATATGACAACATGTGTTTGTTTGTTTTAAAAACGTACTTTTAAGTACAGAATAAATAAAAAACTTTTAATTGGAGATAAAACATTTAAAAATTATTTATTACATGAATAAAACCTTTTCATAGCAAAAAACAAAAATTTGGAATAATTAATGGTTTCAGTATTAAACCATATATATATATATATATATATGCTAATAAATTTAGAGACATCGCTTATATTTTTCTACATGCTAAGTGACCAAGGTGGCCCAGCGTTTCAGCGCTCGATTTGGATGTAGTGGATATGGATTCGAGTCCCACCACCGGCACTAAATGTGGCCCAACGTTCGGCTTCGCTAAAATGTCCACTGTTGAAAAATGTTTGCCGTAAAAAATTCAAAATAGTAAAAATAAATAATAAATAAATTCATTCCTGTTACATTAACGAAACTCGCTTATAAATGATGAGAAATGCACCGATCTAGCTAATTAGATATATAAAAAAAGGAGGATTTGCAGCAAGGAGGGCATCCCGGTAACTGTATTGTAAGTCTAATAATACATATATGTACAGTAAGTATATGAACGGTCCCGTGACTGATTTAGTCACGCAGTGTAGAATCTAAAACTGCATGCATTAATTTTAAACTTATTTTACTCTTAAAAATGTATACTTTTTAAGTGTTTATTTTAAACGCCCATTTTATTAAAACTAATTTAATTAAATTTTTATTTGCGTTGTGATTTTTAATAATTAGAAATATAGTGATGTGGTTATGCAATTTAATTCAGTAACTATTTCACTTAAAAAAACTCGTAACTTGTAAATTGGAAATACTTAGTAATTCATTAATTTTAACAAACTATAATTTTAAGTACAAACCGTTCTTGCTTAATTTATTACACAATAAATTATCTTAAATTTTATACTTAATAAAGTTTTAAAAATACTCTTTTTATTTATAAATTAATGTCAACTGGCACACATTTCTTCATATTTAAATAAAGAAGTAATTATTTATTTAAGGTTATAGTTGCATAATTATCTTAATTAGTATGTCTAATTTTTACACAAATTACAATTATAACTAGCGTTAATTATTCATCCGAATACTATTTATCCAACAACTCCGAAAACATAAATACTTTCGTTCTGTAAAGAATTAATTAATTAATTAATTAATTATGACTAATAAAAGTGTAAACTATTATAGAACAATTACTTTTATACAAAAAACCTATATTACGCTTAATTAATAGAAAAATAAAGCGTTTGAAATCTATAAACAGTGGCTTGTCCAAATTCTGTATACAATCGATAAACAACAATATTAAACACTTGTCAAACATAATCTACATTATTTATTCAATCGAATTAATGCGTATATTGAATGTCAAATAATTCAATCTAAAGTTCAACTGCTATTACAATAAACATCGACAATAGCCTAATAATCAAAAACAAAACGCAATAATCCTCACTGAAAAATAACCAAAATTGTAGTCTTAATTTTTTCGATTGTTTAGAACAACAGAATCTAAAACCGCATGCAATATTCACATAACCTAATCACTCATAACGCAATCACATGATGTACTGGTGTCAATTCAATTACCGTTGTAGTAATCTATAAATGTAATACGAAAGTAAATCAATTCAGAATACAAAATAATACATTACTTAAAATTATCTAAATATATATATATATATATATATATATATAATTCTCACCACAGACTCTCCACAACCAGCAGCCTGTTCACTTTGATAAAATCCAATTAGTGTTTCACAAGCATCTTTGATTTCTTGAGTTACAGTAAACCTATAGTATAAATGTCAACAAAAATCAATTGCGCTCGAATCAATAATATTTTAATTTGATTTAAATAACACAGAAAAAGTGCACCTAATGCAGTTATATAATTAGTGTTATTTTCACTATTCGAATATATAAAATTGCAAAGGTGTGTGAACAAACCTAAATCAAGAAATGTTAATGATCATAAAGAATTGAGTAAAGTGTACAAAGTCTCGTTTTCCAATGTCGGTGATATCCCTAACTTTTACTCCAGATAGCGCATCATAGCCTAGATGTACTCAAGCACTTGGACTAACACAACAGAGATCGAGTGCACAGCAGTATAATTAAGCTTTCAGTTCGGAGGATACGTACAAGCGTACATCCAAAGTACCTAAAAATATCTTCAGGTATATGTATACCATATGTCGCCCTTGGCTTAAGAGAGATAATAAAAATTCAGTCGGCCTCATTAATCATTGAGAATAGTGACGCCATCTACACCAGATAAGAAACTTCGTTATTCTTCTATGTTTGTTATACTTATCAAGTCATCGATCGTTTAATATGTCGTGCATATACTGAAACAATAAAGCGGTGACTACAACACCAACCACAATGATGAATGAAATAATATCTTTTCAATACTTGGTGCAGAATAATTATACACTAATAATAACAATATTCTTTGAATATACGAAATATTAAAAACTCGTCATCATATTTCGCTCTCTTAAGTAGTACACACACACACAATGAACAAATTTTTCAGTTGTTCTTTTTTCCATAAACAAATTGTACTTTAATTTGTTAAACTAAAGCACGTTTCATAAATACCACCTTTAAATATTAATATTGTTTATTGATTTTTATTCCAAACGTAATGTAGAATATACTCCATATGTATCAATCGCACTCAAA
Organism: Cardicola forsteri; assembly: GCA_025895645.1. Lineage (NCBI taxonomy): Eukaryota > Metazoa > Platyhelminthes > Trematoda > Strigeidida > Aporocotylidae > Cardicola > Cardicola forsteri. The sequence continues at coordinate 89,657 of JAKXYG010000513.1, forward strand.
GACGAACAAGTATTAATAAATTTAAAAGTGTCAATGGATAATTGTTATTCAAAAAAGTAATATCTAATACAAAGCTCACTAATTGATTACCACTTAGAAATCGCATCAGTTTCGAAACACAACTCAAACTAATTAATAAATAGAAAGTGTTCATTTTTACACTTAAATATTTCAAATGCAAACTTAGTACAATAAAAAATATTCAGCCATAAATAAATTCGGCATTTGTATATCGAAATAGAATTAAAAAGTATTAAAATATAAAAATTTATATTTTATGATATCAATAAGATTCCACCAGGGACAGTCTCAAGCCTGCTTAAGAAAAGAGGAGGGTTGGTATGCAAGGTTAGTAACCATCTATCTGTAAAAAGCTTTAATTGCCAAAACAGCAACCTGATAACACCATTGTAGAAAACAACGGGAAAGAAATGTACCGGGGTGGTCTAGCAATACAGCACCCCTACTCAAACTTGGGTGGACATGGATTGATCGCTACCACCGGCCCACTAAATGCAAGCCCCCAATCAGTTTCGCTAAAATGTTCACTTGCTGAACTATTTTTCTGTAAAGTAGTAAGGGATGCTAATGATCTTGAGCATTTGAGTAGTGTTTATACTTTCAAATTCCAATTATGGTGATATTCCTGACGGTTCTTCCTCCACGTAGTACATCCTAGACCAGGTTCCCATAAACATCCACAATAATTAAAACAGTAACTGAATTCATAGCAGTATAACCAGGCCTTCACTGAAAACTCTCGCTCAGTGAATGGCTGCAGCATACACCCAAGGTATCCATTTACCATAAGCAGCCGGTTAAGCCAAAGGAGTTCACTCTGTGTAAATGTGATGAAACTTATATTTTATATTAATGATTTTACTCATTTTTAAATTGAAATCCCATTTTATCTATTACATAGTATATAGTATAATTAAACAGTTTTTTTTCAGTTATGTGATTGCTAGAAATGTTTCAGTTAAATAACAACGTTTTTATTATTAATTGTTTTGGGTGTTGTATAACTCACGAATTACAAAAATCACAGTTTGTTCATTTAAAGTAAAAATCGAAAATAATGATCAATAATGCACAATTAAGTGGACATTACTGGAAAATGTTACAAATCGGATAGTCGAGTTGTACTTGATCAATTTTCATAAATCTGTTTCACTAGAGTCAGACCAAGTTTCGATATTACAGTTAAAGTTACATGTTGTTTTGGAAATGCAAACAAATAAACAAAAACATGCAACAAATACTTACTTATAATTTCGAACAGGAAAATTGATCGCTGTAGACATGACATGAGGTTGGGGGATTGATTGAGTTGACCTGAAATATGAATTTTCAAAACAATCGCTTATCGCAATAATAAAAAGTGATCCGTTAGTTTTTGAACGTGTATTAAACATTTTTTTACTTTTTGTTTACTCTTTAGTTTAACCAATGTTACATACTGCTAATTGTAATTATAATTCTACCTATTTTTGTGTGCTGAAAGCTACTTCTAGAAAAGTATATAAGCCAATAACCATAATAATAATAATAATTATTATTATTATTATTAATTAGCTTAAATATAAAATTCCTGAAAATGTCAACGTTGTGTAATAGATCCCAACTATTAAAGTAATCTGAATGTACTTGGTACGTCTTAAACATCTAGTGTTTCAACAAATTTAACACTCGGCAAAGAATTAAAATAAATTGTAAAATTAACTTATAAAATATAACTTCGTAATAACGGATCTTTTCGTTTCTAAAAGTAACTATAACAAATATGAAAGCAAAAATGTGCACATACTTCACGTCGTAATCGCCACTCGTTCCTGGTTTTAGATCGTTTGTGCATCGCGTCGGATGCCTATCGGTTGTATCATCAAATCGTGAAGTCGGTCGTGAACTTTTGATTGATTCAATGGACGACAACAAAGTGACAGATTCTGGCAAATCCGAAGGATCCAATTTTTCCGTTTGTTTGCCCACATGGTGCAAAACTTCGACAGTAGGCTCAAATTCCTGAGCTGTATGTCTTGTACCCAAATCGTGACCTTGGGAAAGCAAAGCATCAAGTGCCTCTTTTCCACCTTTGACCAAAGTATCCAAATCTACATTTTTGTCAATCAAATGACGTTTGGATACTTTGTCTACTGTACGTTTTTCAGACGATACTGTGTACGTTTCCGACAGTGGTATGGAAGAAGATGAATGTCCACGTGGTGACGACATGCACGACCCGGAAAATCCGTCAAAAGTTGACACTTTGTTTAACGATGGATCGAAAAAGTGCGAATTCATAGTGTTTGTTTCCTATATTTTATACAATGCAATAAACAAACTAATATACAATATTCTAACAATATAGATACTGTTTATGTCTAAACGTAATTAATTTACATCAGTAGAATTAACCTTCAGTAAAGGTCCACATGGAAGAGTAACAGTCAGGAATATCACCATCATTGGAAATTGAAACTTTATAAGCATTACTCAAATCCTCAGAATCATTAGCATCCCATACTTCAAACATAACTTTAATTAAAAAATGGCTTATTGGAATGAAATAGTCCGTTTTAATTATTTAAACTTTAATTATCGTTAAGATAAACTTTTCACAAAAGCATTACAAACCTCTCGAGAAGCTTTTTGAACTATCTGTACATAGCAAATAATGCACCAGATTATTTTTTATATTAAAACTATTACTCATAATAATAATTATTATTATTATTGATAATAATGATAAACTAATCGAGTAAACGTATATTTTTTGTATATAACAATTAAGAATATACATTGTTCATGCATTATTCAACCAAAAATAATTATTACCTTGACTATCCAATACCAGAAACAAATGTAAAAACAGGATAAAATATGCAAAACATGTAAGTGCAAAAACTTAGCTGAATAAAAACTTTTAAACCAAAAAACTAACTTCACTAGTTTCAGTGTTTTCTTCGGCTTTAGTCAATAATTTTGAAGAATCAATTTTGTTGTTGTTATTTATACAACTTCCATCTTGATTAATTTTGGTGTTTAACAAACCAATATAATCGTCTGAAAAAATCGGATCAGAGCCTGCATGAGAACTTTGTGGGTAAAAATCACATTGAATGCTGCATGTCGTTGTATCTACAGGTAAAGACCGAATCAAAGTGCCTTGACTACGCAAGATTACTTGTTCCGTTGACGAACCAGCATCGACACCCGATTTGGAATCAATAAATGTACTCCGATTATGCAATTCAGGTTTAGCTTCCACAAATACAGATACCAAATTGGTCTCACTTTTAAAAATCGAAGTTTTAAGTTTTGATGTAGTCAAAGTGGGAACGTCATCATCATTTTCCAATTTAAACTGCATTCCAAAATTAGCAGTTTTTTTCACAATAAGCGAAAGCAAAGAGTTGACAAATTCTTCTCTATCCTTAATTGAATTGCACAACAAATTATAAATGAGCATGTGCTGATCGTCATCTAGTTTGGGAAAATTGCAAAACAACCATTCTTTCAACATAACATCTGATTCGACAGACCAAGAACCCACTTCACGTGTTTCCGGTTTGCAAGCCATTAGCCCGATATCCACCGATATGGGAAACACGCTCACACCTACACATCTAACAGGCGGTTTTGTGGCAAAAGCCAACGTTGCTGCATCTCGCCTGTCATTTTGAACGCACTGCAAGCCAACCTCGCGACTTTCTCCTTTCTGAGCTGTAAACCGTTTAAAAAATAATGATTGCAAACGGGACCAATATTTGGGAGGAAACTGACTTTCGTCGATTGTCTTGCTATTAAAATCAATCGGATGTTTTATCAAATTAGATTTGCCAGATCCACTTAATTTGTTTTGATCATAATCAGCATTCAATAAGATATTGGAAGGTTTTTCGGGAATGGTAGGATATTTTTTAATTGTATGAATTTCTTCCACAATTTCTTCAAAATCTTCATCACTATACACAACATGATTCATAGAAGAATCAGGATAATTATCACCATCAACCTGAATATAACCGTTATCGCCATTATATGCAACATTTGATTCTTTGAACTCATAATTAAGATTAGGATCGCCTTGAGAAATTCCATGAATTTGAGCCTGCAATCGCTTAATTTGTTCGGTTAAATTATTCAATTGAGATTCATAAACGTCTTCTTTAGTATAAACAGGTTGAGAAAATTCAGTAGCAGGTGAAAAATAATCGGTTTGAGAAGTGCAATCATCATTAGATAATGTTTCTACATTTCCACACTCTGGTTGAGAATTGATTTGCTCGCCACGCATAGCCACACAAGTAGAATAAATATAAAACTCATCGTGATCACCGTCAACCATAGGATTGTAAGAATTCCCTTTGTACTTAGTTCGATATATTACATTATTATCGGGAACATTGGAGAAATGACTATACCAATCAATGTGGTTTTCAGGATTTTCCATAAACTTTTGAAAACAAAATACCTAATAACAAAGTAATCTAAAATATATAATTGCCATAATTTAAAACAATACATTTAAAATTAACAAATAACAAATAATCACAACACTTGAAACAATATAACAAACTATAAATCTTAAATTTAAAACTGTTCAAATAATAGCATACAAACAAATATTTAAATAATCTAATGATTATAAAAATACATTAGCAAAATTTTAAATTACAAAACATTCGTCGTGCAATATTTTAAAATTTATAAAAAAATATTTACAATAGATGCCATAAGTGAATATCACTAAACTAAGAATTGCTCAATGCATATATGTATTTAAAACTGCTATTAACATTTAAAGTCAGTACACCTCAAGTGTCCTTCATTAAGTACATATTGCACAAGTTGGTGTTTTTTTGCAGATTTTTGGTAATTTGGAATACCCTGAACGATAATAACCGGTAAGAGATGCTTATCCCCGATAATAATTTAAAAATGCTAATTATCTGTAGAATTTAACTAATACATGTTAAACCTATATTTACAATACTTATGATATTCCTAAATCCATATCCCCATATAATGTATCCTGAACTCACACTAACAAGGATCAAAAATAACCTCATAAAAGTATAGCTTGACCTTCGCCTTAATAAATAAATGCAAGTATATACCCATATTACTTAAAAATATCCTAAGTATACATATATCATGTAACCATTTGTCTAAAAGATAAGCTTTGACAAAAATTGGGTGGCCTTGTCAATTCCTGAACCATAGCACTATCTATCAGCCAAAAACAACTTTTGCTAAAATATAAAGTTTTCCTCGAATGTAAAACCACAAAAAGTTATTTTTTGATATGCCAATAATCCTGAAGATTTAAAAAAATGCTGATAATCCTGAGAATATAAGTAATGTTTTCAAAAGCTTAATTTTAAATAACGGTAATAATTATGTTTCCATTTCTGCGTGTGGCGCTGACTGAACTCAGGATAACAGATCAGGAACAGAGTGCTTAGTGCTTTAATTGAACTTCGAGTCTAAGTAAATGAAAACGTACACATATAGTATTTTAAAGATTTCTTGAGATATATATGTACATCATATGTCACCATTGGGGTAAGAAAGGAAATATTAACAAAAATCAGGCTTTGTCAATCTTCACAAATAAAAACACCGTCTATAAACCAAAACATTTTATTTTTCAACGTCTTCTAATTTTATAAAATTGTTAAAGTTATTTAATGTAAACAAATATTTAAAAAAAATAACCACATCATCAGTCAAAATAAATAAGATAATATTTTTACATAAATAACCCTATTTTTAATTTAAAAACTAACGCTATAATAAACACAAAACTACAAAATAATTAGTAGAAAACTTGAAATATTTACTATAAAACAAACTAAATTTATTATCTTTTTATTGTTTCAATTAGCAACGTATTTACCTATTCAATATTTTAATCTTTGTACAACATATAAAAACAATAGACCTAATGAAAATAACAATGTTTCTTAGGTGATAAAAGGCAACCTAGTTTACGTGTCATTATTTACAAAAGTTAATTAAACTATATGATTTGTCAAAATTAATTCCCTTAATCCAACGGTTACGTGTAATATGCTTATACCTTAAGACATATTTCAAGTAATGTAGGTGAATGCTTATATCCATCTGCCAAAGCGAAAAGTCAGTCATACCGTTGTGCACTCAGTTCCTCATTAACATTGGTATACATCCAAAACATACCAAATAATAATATAAAATCAAAATTATCACTATAATTAGGAAAAGGGACTTCATAAACATTGCTCAGACCCTCAGGATCATTAGCATCCTGAAATTCAATGTTCTAGTAATCTATTACAAATACACTAAAAATTAATTTGTAAAAATATACTGTTAAACATGTTTTTAAATCAACTCAAATTTTAATATTTTTTAACTAAAACGTTTTCGTAAAATAACTTCTAAAGTACATGCTTAATAATCTTGGTCATTGATATATAACGGTAAAAAACAATTACGTTATCTAAAACTTCATAATTATAATGTATAACTATAAGTTTTAATGTTTAGAAAACAGAAAAATTAACAAAATAGTGATAACAGTGAAATAACCAGGTAAACTAACAAAAACAGGAATACCAATAAGCAATTTTAAAAGGCGCTATTAAATTCAAGGCCAATAAATGACCTTTGTTAACATTTATTTAATATACGTTTAATTAAAATTATTTTTACAATTACAAAAAACATTAATACTTTTGTTAATTAATTTTATTATTTAAAAATAGCAACTTTATACTTCAGAAAAACGCATCATTAGAATATTGTATTCAAGTCATGTCTCCTATCTTAAAGGCAGACATTAACACACTTAATAAAGTACAAAAAAAATTTGCAAACATTCCTAGACAGCTTAAGTTTGTAAATTATTTAGACTATTTACAGTCCTTTAAGACCTTCCCATTACTAGACATGAATCAGAGGGCATCCTAGTCTGCAAATTATTTAAATTCCAGAAGAAACTTTTTGTAAGTTAAGAGAGCTTAAAACCAAATTCCGTTTACGTTTACACCATTTTTGTATAGTGTTATTTTGATATAGAATAATTTACCATCTCAAATCGTCTCAACATCATTTTTAAGTTTATTCAAATTGGTCTACGATAAGTATTATTTAAAAAATTTTATTTATATTGTTTATTGGTATTTAAAATTTTTTATTGTTTGATAACTGACAACATTCGACCAAGTACCGAAAGTAATTTTCTCCTACATAACCCGTAACAAAACCTGAAACCTGATACAAAAAATTGTATTATAATAACAAAGAATAATAGTAATTGCAAATTCCTTTTTTGGATTTAATTTGATATAAATATTTATTAACACCTCCAGATACTTTCAATTAAGGCTGTCGTGTGATCTAAAATATCGTTTATTAATACAAGATAATTCAAATTTGCATACCAATACTGTTTAACAACAGGAAAACAGGACGTGAAAATACTCACAAGATTACAGCCACAATAACACGTAATAAATTCAAATGCGAAAAAGATACGCGTTAAAGCAAAGCTCAAATAATTTTTAAATTGTTCATATGTACAACAATGTAAAAAAATAGAAATTAAAATAGAAATTAATAAAATAAAAGTTTTTAATGTTTCTTGCCTACAGCAACAATAATAACTATATAATATAAAAATTATTTAATCGTAATATGACTAATATTATATATATATATATATATATATATATATATATAATTTATAAATATGCAATTAATTTTTAGATTACAAAACTCTGTATCTAAAAAATGTTTTAAATTGCTATTTGAATGCAACATAATTTAAACTGTTTTGTTAAAGTAAATGAAAAATTCACTATTTTATAATTAAACATGTAATGAAAATTTTATATTTGTTTCATGTTAAGTACTTTATTATTAAGAATTAGACAATATAATTATTTGCAATTATTGTATTAGGCACTTTTAATTCAATATTAATTTTAAAAATAACTTTTAATTAAAAGGAACAGGGATAAGAAAGTATACGACGAGTGTACAAAAAATTCCTTTTTAATAATTTGATTTTGATGTACCTAAAAATAAAATATTTAGGACCGTGAAAAAAAATTTTTTAAATCAAAGTAATAAAAAATCAAATGTAATAATTAAAATTAAAATGTTAACGTCTTAAACTTTGCTAAAATGTTCATTAATAAAAAATGTTTTAAGAAAAAAGTATTTTTGAAAATAAAACAAAAAAAATGTTAGCATAAAACAGGATGTATTAAACAATTACAAACAAGTTATTAAAAACAATAAGAATATTACTAATCCCAAAACTAAACTTTAAGGAATACCTAAAATAATTTCGCATTGAAATAAACAGTTAAAATTAGAAAAGCAGTTTTTAATTTATTTTAATAGAATGCATTATATATATATATATATATATATATATATATATATATATATAATATATATATATATAATACTTTTTTTATGTTAATAAATGTTTTCATTCAAACAGTTGTATTGTTCTATGCTATTTTACATCAAAATATTTTATAATTTATAATAACTTATTAAATAAATAAAATATAGATAAATTTATTAATGCATTTAAAAAATGTAAAAACATTTAAAAATATTTGTTTTATGTTTACGTCACTTTTAAAATTGCGAAGTAGTTAGTTTTACTTCACTTTATAGAAACAGTTTAATGTTTTATAGTAATACTATAAATAATAAAATAATAAACTATATATATATATATATATATATATATATATATATATATATATATATAAATAATTAAATAGTAATCCATATTTAATACCAGTAGTTATTATTACTATTATTATTAAGCTTTAATATCTTACTAGAGATACATTCAGCGTAAAATACATTTTTACCATCAATATAAAAAAGTAGCAGTACAAATAATGGGATCAAAATGAAATAGAATGTCCTATGTTAATAGTTGAGCTCAAAAGCATACCCACCTATTCAACGCTACTAACAATGTCATTTATAACAAGTTGATGATTTTTAAATGTTTAAAATAAATAGATAAAACTTTAATTTAAAAAGTGTTATTTTTTATTTTATTTTTATTGTGACAATATCTATTTTTATTACCCTACATTTAACTCCAGATGTCAACTTTCATTTATGTATTCAACTTGATAGTATGAAAGCAAGCAAGCATGCAAGCAAAATACTCAACCAGCTAACATTAGCTTTTGTTAATTATATCTCTAAATGCACTATACATGTTAAAACTGTTAAATAAAAAATATATTGAGAATAATTAGCCATTAAAGTTTACCAATTAACTTTAATAAATACATATATTACTATATTTTAATTTTTAATATTTTATATTTTACAATATATTTTTAAATAATTATATATACAATTTTAATACGGGTTTTAAATAATGCTAATTAATTTTATTACACTGTAAGTTCCCGCGGATTTGAAATTGTCAACGAGGTTGTATCAGGATGGTGGCTATTGCGAAGAAAACAACTGCTGGTTCGAAGAAGGCTGTATGTCTAAATTATCTTAATAATTTTGTAGAAAGCTTTAGAGTCTATTAATAGCTGTCTTGCTTTAGTTATGAAAAGTGGAAAATATTCAATTGGTTTGCGTCAAACTCAGAGATTGTTGCGTAAAGGTGGGGCTAGGTTGATAATTATTGCTAACAATGCACCTCCACTAAGGTAATTATCTATAAAAATATTTTGAGTTTATATATTTTTTAATTTTTCGTGTAATGAATAATAATTTTTATTTTTTAGGAAAACAGAAATAGAGTATTATGCCATGCTTTCCAAGACGGGCGTTCACCATTACAATGGTTCCAACCGCGATCTTGGTACTGCTTGTGGAAAATATTTTAGAGTGAGCACTTTGGCTATTGAAGATCCCGGAGATTCAGATATTATCCGCTCTGTTCCAAATGAGTCTGATGCTAAGTAATGATTTAATAAATTTGCGGTTTTGAACAATTCTTTTTATTTTTGTGAGAACGAAACTGCGTTGGATAGTTTAAGTACTTTTTATGTGAATGGTAGCATGCCATTTTTGTTGGTTACTGTATTACTACTTTTGAACATCCGGGATTGTGCTTTTTTTAGCTGGATTATATATTGTTAACATAATGGCGTAATTATTGTTTTTTAAAGGTGTGCATTTTTAATTGCTCGTGATATTTGTAAGTTGAGAATGATAAGTGTTCTGTAAAACTTATATTTCAAACAGACGAAATATTGGTATTTTTAAAAATTAATCTGTGGCAATGTGATGTCTACTTAGAAAAATTAAAATGTAATAATTTCGGAAAACAGCAATAAATTCCAATGCAGTTTCATGACTTAGTCGTAATTCATTATCACTTTAGAACATGAAATTAATTTTAGTTAATAAATGAGTTTATTATGTTACAATTATATTCAATTTTTAAATATGCTGGAAATTGTCTGTGGAGTACTTGTTCATTCATTTTGGTTGCTACGTGATCACCTCTTCATTATTTCCCATAGTTATATGACATGTAGAACGATCGATTTCGATGGCTTGACAAGCGTAGATAAACGTGGAAGAATAACAAAGTTTCTTGGCTGGTAGACGGCATCCTTGTGACGTCGCCACTGTTCAAAGATTGACGAGACCGCCTGATATTTTGTCAGGGTTATCTCCCTTAGCCCAAGGGCTACATATGGTGTACGTATACCTTTAGATACCTTTTAAGTCTCCTAGGTGTATGTTCGCACCCACCCGCCGTAGCGGAAGCCCAGTTATACCGCTGTGCACTCGGACCCTGCTGTTATTAGTCTAGATGCCTAGGGGCACCTAGTCCAGGATGCGCCACGTGGAGGACTAACAGTTAGGAATATTACCATCATTGGAAATTGAGACTTTATAAGCATTACTCAAATCATCAGGATCATTAGCATACCAGGATAACTTGGTATACGTAAATTATGTTTATAATCGACGAAACAATGATGGGTTTAAAGTTAGACTATTGTTTAGACAGTTTCGTAGTTTTGATCGTGTTTGTCTTTTAACTGATTATTCACTTAGCCAATTATATTGTTTTCGTGATCACTAGGTGTACACCAATGTAATAAAGGTGCTTATGAGGTGTGTACAGTATTTATTGCTTTGGGAAAAAATGTATTTTGCAGCAATGAATTCTTAAGACCACTTACAACGACTAACACTTGTACAAATTTAGTGATCGTGGGGATAAATTGAAATGTTTAAGGATTCCGTTTGATCACCTTAAACCTGTATCTTACCAATTGTTTTTAACCACTAAAATTTTATTCTATTGTAGTAAATTCCAGACTTCTTTGTACTATACACCAATAATTTTAACAGGTATAACTATATTCTATGCCGTAAGTTGTGTTAAAATTAAGAAATATTTTCCTACATAATTGTTAAATAGTGAAATTAATTGAGAAAGCAGGCTGGGAAACCAGCAATTTTTGTTATCTCCATGAAGTAATATATTTCTAAAAATAATCATTCAGGTTTGTGTATATTTTATATTTTTGTATAAAAAATTAATCTAGTTCAACTAGGATGTTAATAAACTTGAGGATTTGATTAATGCTTATAAAGTCTCAATTTCTAATGATCGTGATATTCCTAACTGTTCCTCCTCCAGGTGGTGCTTCCTGCACTAGGTGTTGAAAGGCATCTACACTATCAACAGAAGGGACCGAGTGCACAACAGTATAACTGGGTTCCCGCTGTGCTGGTTGGTGCATGTATACATCCAGGATGCTTAAGAGGTATCTTTAGATATACGTAAATCATATGTAGTCTTCGGCTAAGGGAGATAACCCTGACAAAAAATCAGGTGGCTTCAATCTTTGCGAACAGTGGATACTGTCTGTTAGTCAAGAAACTTTGTTACTCTTCTACGTTTGTTGCGCTTATCAAGTCGATTGTTTATGTGCCGTATAAATATAGAAAATAATGAAGAGGTGACAACGTCACCAACCAAAATGAAAAAATGTAGTTTCGATTGTGTTCAACTTCATCATCCATTTCAACGAGTTACACAATTATTTAACAGCTTAGCTTACCAGATTATTTGAGTATACAAATTCTGATGGTTTCTTAATGTATATTTTATAATATTATCGAAGGTGGGGCTTTTACGGGTATTGGATAGGTTACCGAAGGAACTGTGTCAAGTACGGATTGGTTTTGCAGACATCCTGCTGTGGTTTCAGAATGGTTTAAAGTTTGATTAAAGTGGAGTAACCAATCTTCATTTGAAACGCCAGACGATCCGGTTTTAACTTTGTTTCCAAAGCACAGCTAATCTAATTTTTTGTAAACTTTTCCACAATCGTTTTGGCAGGTAGAAACCTCTAGCTCATCTGTTACATAATCCCAATGTTTTTGCTCGTCCTCCTTATAACTCCTTCAAAATTCCGCACGTAATGCTGTTGCTTCACTTTTTCTCGGAGCTTTCGTAGCTTGTACATAAAGGTCACGAGAATTGGTGAACAACCAATTTGAGCCTTTCAAGTTGATAGAACAGGGAAGCACCAACCTAGTTGTATCAATCTTTTGTTTAAGAGTGTTTCAAGACTGATTTATTCCCATATTACAATTCAGGACGGCAACTGGAGCTGATAAGTGGGCTTTGGAAAATTTGGCAGCATAGTTATATTCATTCATTCATTCATTTTGGTTGGTGACGTGGTCACCTCTTCATTATTTCCCGTATTTATACGACAGCAAACGATCGATTTCGATGGATTGATAAGCGTAACACAAACGTAGAAGAATAACAAAGTTTCTTGGCTGTTAGACGGCATTCTTGTGACGTCGCCACAGTTCGCAAAGATTGACGAGGCCGTCTGATTTTTTGTCAGGGTTATCTCCCATAGCCCAAGGGCTACATATGATATACGTATACCTTTAGATACCTTTTAAGTATCCTGGGTGTATGTTCGCACCCACCCGCCGAAGCGGAAGCCCAGTTATACCGCTGTGCACTCGGACCCTGCTGTTATTAGTCTAGATGCCTAGGGGCACCTAGTCCAGGATGCACCACGTGGAGTCAGGAATATCACCATCATTGGAAATTGAGACTTTACAAGCATTACTCAAATCCTCAGGATCATTAGCGTCCTAGCATAGTTGTATGTGAGCAGGAAGTAATCTGGATAAGGAATACCGGGTCTAATCTTAGCAGTTCTTAGAAGTAGCCGAAACGAAAACAAAACAAGTTAATGATCAGAGTCATTCTCACTTGTTCGACAGCTTCTGTAGGCGCGGGAATTTTTGATTGCACTGAACCTACGTTTGTTAACTAAAACGCAAACGATTTGGGAGGAATACCTAACACAAACTGAATAAAATATTGTTTGCTATGTCATATAAATATGGGAAATAATGAAGAGGTGACCACGTCACCAACCAAAATGAAATGAAAATGAATGACTGTGAGTTCATTTAACCTTACGTTCTCACAATGTTTACACTAAATTGTCCAAGGGCCTATACAGGTTTGGTTGACATAATTTCTGTAAACTCTGTCATTACAATCTCCTCCTATAACTACGATTTGTGATAAGATTTTGAGACGAGAATGCAGATCCTCAAGTTGCTCATTACTTCCTTTTTCACAGTGATTATTGGTAGGAGCATATGCATTGATCACAGCTATTGTATACTTGGATACTTTAAAACGCGAATATACTAATTGTGGGGATACACTTTTACAGTCAATTAACGCACTGGAAGCTAATGGGGATAAACAAAATGCTACCGCATAATGTGCTGTATTTAATGCACAAGTTGATAGGAGGAATAATGCAGATGTTGATTGGGAAGCTGTATGAAGACTAAACGGTTCTGAACAATCCAGTCTTGTATTTTGGATACAAGCAATATCAATCTTGTATTGATTTAGCTCTGTAGCAGTATACACTTGGGTCGAAACAGACGACAATGACCGTATGTCCCATGTTCCTATGCAAATTGGACTTGGGGGGGATATATGAAGTTTCTTAGCTAGAAGATCACTTTCCTGCGACGGCGCCAGTGTTCACAGGAGTTGGCAAGGCAATCTTCTATGGGAGACTTAATGGAGATCATTAAATGAGTTTAATTTGGGATGAAATTAAAATTTTAACTTAGTATGCTTTAAGTGCCGTTTATTAAGTGCACAATGCAACACTTGATTTGCGGGTTTTGGTAAGTTTGGACTACCATGGGTAATAATAACTGGTGAGGGATGTTTATCCCCGATAATGATGATGGGTCTAAAGATTTGAGCTACGTTTTTGAGAATATAACATTTCACTTACATTTATTGATCATTTCTAATTAGGCTCACTAATCATTACTTTTCGTATCTGGAGTTGAAATCAGTTAAACAGCACTTTTTGGATGTAGTTACCATACACTGGGAGTAGCTAATCAACTTTAAAATTTTAAAGTATTTTAAATGCCTAGTTTTAAACTTATTAAAAGCATGTTCATTAATTTGGTGACCATATATATATATATATATATATTGGTTTATATAAAAGTAATAATAATAAGCCATGTAATGTGAAATATATATATATATAATGGTTTATATAAAAGTAGTAATAATAAGCCATGTAATGTGAAATTCGACAATTTTGGTTTGTGATTTTCAGTACTTAAAATTTTGAATTTTCCAAATTTTTGAATCAAATAGAAAACGAAGAGTGGGCTAGTGACATGGCCCTTTATTCATTGCCCGCATTTGCACTACACCTGAAAGACGATTATCCTACAATTTGTGTACGAATATATCTGTGTATACGCAACAAAGCCTAGATAAGTGATGAAGCTACTTGTTTAGTGGAAAGCATTTTTGTAACGACTCCACTGTTGACAAAAATTTATAATAACGTTTTTTATTACAGTTGTCTTACTTAGCTCAATGGCTACTTATTATATAAGTATACATTTTAAGTAGTAAAAATAAATGTAAATAAAAGACCTTTGTTTAGTACCGGTGGTAAAATTCAACCTACTTTCATCCAGTTATTACAACTTTTAATATTAAAGTGCAATTGTTTATTAATTGGCTTGTATTAATAAAGATTTAACAAATAATTAAAAGTATTCACCTACACTTGTTTCATACACATACCTATGTATTATTTTATACAAAAATTGAAATCTGTAAATTAATTTATATTGTATAAATAAAAGTTAAAAGCGATAGTGATGAGCACAGTTATTTAATTTTTTACAAAGTTTAATTGTGTAAAATTTGTTAATCTATCAAAATATGTTTACATGCAATGTTCAAAACTGATAATTATGTGATCTTGAGTATGCAGTATTTATCCCGCCACACTGTTTGCCATTTTATAGGTAGCAGATTTTATACCGGGATTTTGTTGTATGCCTTGTTTGTTAAAACACTCTAAATGATAGTTTGCATTTCCTGAAACAACGCGGCGTGCTTCTTGGCATCCGGGTTCTGGGACGATTGGCTGTCCGCATGTTGCACATCGTGGAGCGTAGCGCCTGTGAAAGTCTGTGAGACAGTGAAGTCGATGATGAACGTCAATTGTAAATGGTCTAGAATCCAAGCGTCCGGCACATACAACGCACACAAAACAATTGGGGTGATAAGGCATACCCAAAGCATGAATTACCCGGTCACCGATGGGTCTATGACAATTGGAACATGTTTCCACAGCTCCATCACGAACACACGTCGGACACAACAGCCTTCTGAGGTTGTGATAATATGCATCTGATCTGAGAGGAGCTGCACAGCGATAGCATGTAAAGCATGCAACATGCAGTTTGACTCCCAATGCACCGGTTAGTGTTACTAAATTGGGAGAGCTATTTGTTGAACCAAGTGTAGCACTTTCAGGAGGAACAAGTGGTCTGCGACATCGAAAACAATTACCATGTGCTATTGTATGAGTCCCTGATTGATCATTCGTTGAAGTACTTCCTGTGTTATGCGTCGTTGGTGACAGTTCACTTGGAGAAGTTGGCGTTGGACTACCAGTCAAAGAAGCTGTAGTAGTTAATGGACTTCCTCGGCCATTAGCACCGTAATTCAATCCGACGTGTTGTTGAAGTCGACCCAGTTGGGAATTGGGTCCAGATCCACGTCTCAAACTTCCAGCTGTTGAAAACAAATTGATACAATTTTTTTATGAATAAACGATTAAAGTTAAAAATAATTGTTCGGTAATTGAATAATTATGTTTAAATAGTTCAAATAGTGTATAACTTGAAAGCTCATTTAAGTTCAAAACTTCTCTTGTAACTAGGAGGACACTGGGTTAGAAATAAACGTTTCGTTCGTTTGCACAGTTTCCGATTGATTTTTTTCCATAAAATTGTAATTTTCTAAAAAAACTTTTGTTTCTTTAGCAATCATACAGTTTTCTACTACCTTGTTCCTCATTCCCTTTTTTCTACACACGTTTGGTGGTTGTTAGCTTATAGTTGATATTTGAACGCGTCTTAGATATTCTACAAGTGTACATAGCGGTACATAGAACAAACGATTCAAAAAGTTAATAAATGATGCATTGATTTAAATTAAACAAGATACAAGAGTAGTTCGTTAATTTTCTGGATCATTTTAAACAAACAATTATTTTAGCATTAATGGTCTAATTATTTTATATTTATATTCAGTATTATTTATCTAAGTAAAGGTGGTTAGTAACTTTAAGGGGTTATGAATATCTCGATTATGAAGTGAAGCTATCTTTCAACCAAATCTTTAAGAAAAATTGCATAGTTTTAGTTTTTTTGGTAAGGTTGAAAATGTCCAGATTCATTTCACATGTTATTCAATATGCATTTTAATAATAAAAACAAGTTGTTTATTGGATCTTTGGCTATGTTAAATTTATCTCAAAACATTTGAATGGCAGTAAATATTGTTGTAATCGTGTTGAAGGGATGCTAATGATCCTGAGGACTTGAGTAATGCTTATAAAGTCTCAATTTCCAATGATGGTGATATTCCTGAATGTTAGTCCTCCACGTGGTGCATCCTGGACTAGATGCCCCTAGGCATCTAGACTAATAACAGCAGGGTCCGAGTGCACAGCGGTATAACTGGGCTTCCGCTACGGCGGGTGGGTGCGAACATACACTCAGGATACTTAAAAGGTATCTAAAGGTATACGTATATCATATGTAGCCCTTAGGCTAAGGGAGATAACCCTGACAAAAAATCAGGCGGCCTCGTCAATCTTTGCGAACAGTGGCGACGTCACAAGGATGCCGTCTACCAGCCAAGAAACTTTGTTATTCTTCCACGTTTGTCTACGCTTGTCAAGCCATCAAGATCGATCGTTCTACATGTCGTATAAATATGGGAAATAATGAAGAGGTGACCACGTCACCAACCAAAAAAAAAATCGTGTTAAAATTGTGTCAACAGTCAGATCCAAATCCACACCCTCATAATCGTAAACCAATCGCTCGGTCATTCCGTCGTAATTAGATTGTGGAAAAAAAACAAAATATTATGCCATTTGGCTGTACAATGATTGAGTTTACCTGGCGACGAAGTGATACCATCCAATCCGGACGTTAGTGTTGCACTGTTCGGAATGGTTGACCGTGTTTCCATGCTTTGCATGAGCAAATTAGTGAGGGCGTCGACTTCGGCCTCGGGATCACTGATGGAAGCGGCGCTGCGATTAGTCGACCAATTTGCGGTCGAGATCACCGACGGACTTTTGAAAGACGGCGACCGAATGCTGTCGGATGTGTCAGATGCTGATTCGTTCAAGTCGGACGTTCCACGACTGTTTGTACCGTGATGCACCACGGGAATTACGATTGGCTGACCGACCGAATGCAAGTCACTCATTGGTGATGCGCTGTTGTTGTGGCCCATCGAACCCGGGCGATAGCGATATGTGTTGTCGCGCTCTGTGTTTGTACGCATCGGATAGAGTTGGGATGCCTGGAATTGAATAATTATATTATTATTATTATTATTATTATTATTATTATTATTATTAGTGACTTAATCAATAAAAGAGCATGGTTTACGGGTTTTTTTGGTAATTTCAGACTTCTTAAAATTATATTACAAAACCTTTTCGCTCTGAAAAACATGAACCAAAATATTGTTTCATTTAATTGCAATTTTCGCTTAATACTAATCTTGGCAAAAATTAGCGGTTGAGAAAATCTTTTTTCTTCTTCTAATAACAAGAAAGTTATTACATACATCGACAGAAATAGATTTCAGTGCATTCAAGTAACCAAATTTATTTTGTTTGGTCGTTTCTGTTATCTTTGTGTCGTGGTGACATAGCTGGTAGTGCGCTGGACTCAAAAGTGAGAAGTTTGATTGTTATCACTGGCACTAAATTTAAGCCATCGATTGGCTTCGTTGAATATCCACTTACATGTTTTTCGTAAAGTATTCTATCAAACCGAATCTTCTAAAATAGTTTAATAGAAATAAAAGTTGGAATTTTTGTGATCAACGAGTGTCCATTGGATGAATTTAAATTTGATCATCCAAACAAAAATTTATTTGTTAAAAATACTTGATTTTTAAATATAATTGAAAAGAATTGAAAAATTAATCGCTTTGTGGCTGCAAATTTTAATATTATTTCTGTGTTATTATCGATTTAAAGATAATTGTTTTGAATAAAGATTTTAAATGTTAGCAGCTAAACAATGTTTGTCATAAAAATTAACGTTTGATTTCCAATTTTTTTCATTTTAAAACAGTTAGTAATAACAACAAACATAAAAGCAAACTATATTCCTTCAAAATTCTTGTAAGTTGATAAGAGTTAATTAGGTACTTGATAAGGTTTTATTTAGATATGGATAGTTCAACAGTTTTTTAATGGCACCAGTAGCGTACACGTACTTATAAATTTATGCTGAATATTAAAATATTAACAAAAAAACTAGTAGTAATTATTTTGCATAATGATTATAAAAATTGCAACAGTTTGAGCAAAACACATTTATAAAAATTTAGAAAATATGTACCATGAGTTTTTTAACTGATTCCAAATTAGACTACATTTTAATGTATGGACACTTTACCATAGTTTGTTGCAACTTGAAGAATTACCGTAGTTCATAAACTAGAAATAAATTTATTTAGTTAATTAATAATTTAATTTAGTATTTGTGTTGTACATTTGTCGTTGCGACTTCTTATACGTTCGATTTTTTAACAGTTACGTTTTAAAAACAGAATAGACATTGTTTTAACTAACATACGACTAAATAATGAATAGTGTTAACTTTATTTTTTAAATTGTGACTACATTTTTTTCATTCATGTTGGACGACAAAGTTATTTATATTTTAAGTCTGTTTATATTCATACAATAAAACCTACTGTGTGTGCACAGGAACAGTTCGTTACTACATTAAACAGAGCTTGGTCGTAATGTTTGTTTGTGTGAGTTATACTAGTGAGTTATACTAACGTAAATGTCAACTGTACCCCTTATATATATATATATACTGAAATTTTGATATCATTCTCGCTTTATGTTCGAAGAGCGTAACTACTACATCATAGTCCTTTATAAATAAATGTTGTAGGTCTTTGCAAATGAAGAGTACTTTTACTAGAGCATGGATTTGAATCCTACCCACATTTGGATTCCCTAGAATGTCCACTCCTGAAAGGTGTTTCTTATAAAGCATTCAAAGTAGCAAAAATAAATAATAATAATAATAATAGTAATAATGATAATAATAATAATTATTATTATTATAAGTTAAAACTCAAGTACTACGTTTCCTGACAATCCACTTTTTATTTTAGGATGCTACTTTTGAAAGCAAATTAACAATTATAAATGGGAATAACAATACGTTATAATTAATAATAAAGGTAATATTTAAAGAAGTTTGACTAACATTAATTTAACAAAGTAAACGTTTAGTAAGGAGTTTTAAACCAAATTTTTATACGGTATAATGCTTAACCTACCTGAGCATAATGTGGTGCATCTGTTGATGCTATTGGTATTACAGGATGTCTGTACCATCTTCCAGGCATTCGTGGACCTGCACGTTCATTGAAAGCACTGTCTAATCCATACGAACGATTACCCGATCCAAACGGGTGGTGCGACATTCAGAAGTCTTGAAATTCCGATAGCACAGTTTATAATAGTGATAATAAAATAAAATAAGACTGCTAGTCGATTTGTTAAATAAACTTTTAATAAACTTGGTGAATATTATGTACATGGTATGTTAGAAAATCATTGGTGGTTTACATTCAGCATGTCATTGTTTCTGTAATACAGCCTTGAAGAAAATAGTTTTTATTGGTTCGCAGGTATTGATTTTAATAGACACACAAACATAAAACAAATAAATAGTTATTACAATCAATATGTGCAAATTTAAATTATTATCTACCCTTCATTGTAAGCTACAGAGTTTTGTTTTCAAAAAGAATTTTTAAAGTGTGCATTTGCATCTCAAAGTTAAACCAAGGGGTTGTTAATAGAATTATCGGATATACTTCAATCGCTTGCTTGTGTTCACAAGTTAGATTTTATTTCAATAAACAATTATTAAGCTTTGTTTAAAACTACTGTTATTTTACACTTATTATATACAAATATTATTATACAAAACCCTTTTGCTTTAAAAATAAGCATGGGGCAATAAGATAACAATTACAGCAAAACAACAACAAAGTCTCGTTGGCAGTGAATATTCTGTAAATTGAAGATTGATTTTTTTTTCGGCTTTCACTTAACCTTGTCATCTGTGTATCTCTGTCATTCAGATACGTGAGATCACTTCTTTGCCGTTGTTTGCCAGAATGGCGTCCTCTTGATTGTTTCCGTAGTAGTATAATTTTTTACAGTGGCCAGGTTGCTATCCTTGCGCTAAAAGCCCCCTCCTTTATCCAGGTTTGGGATTGGCAAGATTAAATGATTTCTGATTCAAACTAGGCCTTATTTTACACTAATAATAATAATAATTATTATTATTATGACTATTATGCTGTTATTAATAAGTTTGAAGTAATAATACGTTCAGCGTGTTATACAATTGCCAATGAAGAAGCATTATTATAATATTTCTGTAAATTTAAATTTGATTAGAATTTCCAAAGCTTACATTTTATGGATAAATTGAAGTTTGTATTTTTCATGTGCCGGAATGGTCTAGTGGTAAAGCATTCAACTTGAACCTGTGTGGACATGGGTTTGAATCCCACCACCGACAAGTATCCACTTTCAGCTTTGTTAAAATGTCCACTACTAAAAGATTTTTTCCGTAAAACATTCAATTTATTCATTTTGGTTGGTGACGTAGTCACCTCTTCATTATTTCCCGTATTTATACGACATAGCAAACGATCGATTTCGATGGATTGATAAGCGTAACACAAACGTAGAAGAATAACAAAGTTTCTTGGCTGGTAGACGGCATCCTTATGACGTCGCCACTGTTCGCAAAGATTGACGAGGCCGCCTGATTTTTTGTCAGGGTTATCTCCCTTAGCCCAAGGGATACATATGATATACGTATACCTTTAGATACCTTTTAAGTATCCTGGGTGTATGTTCGCATCCACCCGCCGTAGCGGAAGCCAAGTTATACCGCTGTGCACTCGGACCCTGCTGTTATTAGTCTAGATCCCTAGGGGCACCTAGTCCAGGATGCACCACGTGGAGGACTAACAGTCAGGAATATCACCATCATTGGAAATTGAGACTTTATAAGCATTACTCAAATCCTCAGGGTCATTAGCATCCCTAAAACATCTGCTAAAACATTCAAAGAAATAAACATAAATAATAAGTTTTATTTGTAGGTTTTTAATCAACATAGGAGATCAGAAATGGATATTCCAAAATAAATGCATTGTTAAGTTGTTTTTTTGTCGCATTAACTATCCTTTATGGAGCGATCTGTATATAAAGAAATAATTCAACATTTACTAGATGATAATATCCTTTTTATTTTAAATTGGTCGTAGCAAAAGCCACAACTGTAGAGTTAATTAAAGTGTGCTGAATGCATTCAAGCACAAATTAAACAAAAATTGCAAAAGTTTAACACAAATGTCTGGAAATGAATAATCTTTATCAGGTCACTTACGCGATAGATAATCTACTAATAAAATTGGGAATGGATGATCTTTACTTGATCCAACAAAGTATGTCGTATATAATTTTTTTACCTTGAACAAATTAAATACTAAATAAAGTTATTTATATTTAATAGAACTTAATTTTACCTTAAAATATTTAGCATAAATTTGAAATTTGAATATAAAAAATGTGATTACGCAACACATTTTCGTTGTTTTGGTTGGATGCTTTTTCAAGTATAAACAAGTACGTATTTGACATCATCAAAGTTATGCTAAATATTTAATATAACTATTTAAAAAAACTATTATGTTAGTTATAAGTGTGTTAAAATGATTTAATGTCTAAAAAATACAAACTATTTTTTTATTTCCAAATTATTATGTTCAACGTTTGTACTGGAATGTAGCGGTAACAATTTCATTACCAAATTTGAACAAGAAAACGATAAACATAATCATTTACTATAAAAATTACAAATCATAAAAAAACGTTTTTTATTAGTACCAGAAATTTTTCTTTAAATGTGCCAAACACTTTACCGGTTTGAAAATCAATATAAACCGTTTGATAAACGTAGCAAACGTAGAAGAATAATAAAGTTTCTTGGCAGGTAAATGGCATCCTTGTGACGTTACCACTGTTCATAAATATTGACGAGACCGCCTGATATTTTGTCAAGGTTATCTCCCTTAGCCGAACGGCTACATGTCGTATACGTATACTTTAAAGTACCTTTTAAATATTCTGGGTGTATGTTTGCACCCACCCAGCATAACGGAAGCCCAGTTATACCGTTGTGCACTCGGACCCTGCTGTTAGTCTGGATACCTAGGAGCACCTAGTCTAGGCTACACCACATGGAAGACGAATAATTAGGAATATCACCATAATTGGAAATTGGTACTTTATGAGCATTTCTCTAATCTTCAGAATTATTAGCATCCCAAACAATTTCTACTATATTCCATTCTAGTCAGCCATGGTGTCTCCCTGCTTCTCTTTAACTTTTATTATTGTGTATTCTTTGGCAATACGAATTCCTACTCGGTCTTTGTATTATTATTTGTTACTCTTGAGCAACAGATATTAGTACTAGATATTGTGGGCGTTTCCTAGTTTCCAGCGTAAAACAAACAGTTAACGACTAGACAACACGTCAAAGTTTGTGACTAATTTAGTAAAATTAATATTTTTGAAGGAAAGATTCCGCTTACTTGATACAACACCCAACTCTCTAAATATATTAAATTTTAAACTGAAAAAAGTGTTTATAACTTGGAATTTGAGTACTTATTTTTATAACTTGAATTTGATTATTATTGTTAATATTATTATTATTATTATTATTATTATTATTATTATTATTATTATTATTATTATTATTATTATTATTATTATTATTATTATTACAAAACCCTTTTGATTTAAAAAGTATGGGACAAAAACAATTGTTTTAATATTAGTTTTATTAACTTTGGGTGCAAATAAGTAAATAATAAAATAAAACCTAAAACAATCACTTGATAAACAATAAAGTAAATTTGCTTTTACTCTGCTAGGCTAAAGGCTAAAGTAATAATAATAATAATAATAATAATAATAATAATAATAATAATAAATAAACAGTTTAAACCTTTACAACTAGTTCAATTTAAATCAGAATAAAAAGCATTTTACTTGATAATAACATGTGTACTGTCGGTAATTTTGTAAAACATATCAAAAACATTTTTACATTGCTTTTTAGAAAGTGGATAACTGGCGAAGCTAGACAAAAGTCCACATTTAAAGATAGTTTAATAAATGCCAATTATTTTGATAAGTACTAATCAACTTGTGTTTTTTGAATGTTTTTTACAAAAAGATATTTTGAATCTTATATATGCATATATATGTATATATAATTATTTAAAATTTAATCAAAAATATAATTTGAATAAATCATTTGGTTTGATTAGTTCCTAGATTAAAAAGCTTTTGTTAATTGTTACAAGTACTCATTTTTTTACTATAAGTAATAAATCCTTTGGAATGGCTTAAGCAACTTATACTTTAGAAGAAAATGTTTGATCCTGCTATTGGCACTAAATATGGAGCCTTGTTTAGCTAACTTAAGTATCTACTTATTAGATATTTTTCTACTGAAATGTTGACTAACAAACCAAATAAAAATACTATTTTTAAAAAGGGGTATTCTTTTAAAAAGCAGTTATAAACTATGCAGAACATGTGCTGAATAGACAAAGTGGTTCCATATAGAAACAATATATTTTAATAACTTGGAAAAATTTAGTTAATTTCAAAATAAAAATAAGTATATATTATTTTAGCAATTTTGTTGTTAAGATAATACTAAATAAAAAGTATAAAAACTTAAATTA
This sequence comes from Cardicola forsteri, assembly GCA_025895645.1. Taxonomy (NCBI): domain Eukaryota; kingdom Metazoa; phylum Platyhelminthes; class Trematoda; order Strigeidida; family Aporocotylidae; genus Cardicola; species Cardicola forsteri. The sequence goes on from JAKXYG010000513.1 coordinate 114,141, forward strand.
ATAAGTTAAGAAAAGCCGCAGCAATAGCGAAAATAAATATTTAACTAGAAATATAAAAATGGAAATTCAGTAACTAAAAATAATAATTTTAAAATGTACATAATTTTGAGGCCCAATATGGTCTAAAGGTACAGCGCCCTATTTGGATCTGGTAAACATAGGTTCGAATCCCATCAGCAACATTAAATACGGGCCCACGTTCAGCTTTGCCAAAATGTTTACTGCTAAAAAATGTTTTTTGTAAAACATTCAAAGTAGTAAAAAATGAATAAATAATAAAATATTGTCGGGAAATGACTTTTGTATAAAATTTAACTGTCTACTTTTAACAAATAATAAATATGAAAAACGTAATTAGCTTAAGTTAAATATCTTTATAAATTTTAATAAATTTAAAAATATAAGTATGTTAAGAAAGCTAAAAATATTTATTAATCACATTTTTGTAAATAAAGTGTTTTTTGCAAGTTTAACATCCAAAATAAGCAAACAGGAGAGATTGCAAAGCATACGCGGTACAGCGCTCAATTTGGACTTTAGTGGGGATAGGTTCGAATCCCACCACCGGCACTAAAATGCGGGCCCACGTTTGGCTTCGTCAAAATGTCCACTGCTGAAAGATGTTTTTCGTAAAACATTTAAAGTAATAAACATAAAATAATAAAATAAATATGGAAGTAATTTAATCTGATTAATATACATTGTACAATAAAACTAAGATTATTTTTTAAAATTAGTTAGTTGTTAGTGTCGTTTTAGTTAATTAGCCAAATTTTCGCGGGTATTTTTGTCAGGGTTGTATAATAGGCACATTTTTAATAATGGGAGGCAAGAAGTAATTTTGATTATTCTCAAATAAAACGTTTGATTGCAACAAATAGTAGGAAATAAACCTGTTGTTTGTTTTTGACAATGTTTTACAAACTTATTTAAAACCATTTAAACAATGCAGTATACATGCACTTTTGATTATAAGTGGGTTTTAAAAAAAATTTCACTCTCTGAAACATCATTGAACAATGTTGATAATTTCAGAATTTGCTTATAGTCAAGTTTATTTATTTTACAAGAGATTTTGACAGCGTTTATTAAAGACCTTTGCAGAAAATCATTAAGTTTTACAAAATATCGTTAATGTATGTAAAAATTATCTGTTAGTTATACTGAAATTTTGGTTGTTGTGTTTATGTTAGAAACAGTCGCAGTAGTACGTAGAAAATTAGTACAGTAATATAACAAGAATATATTTTGTTACCGTTTCTGTTCCTGTTAATAATTGATTTTATTATAACATTATTTGTTTATAATTTGGCTTGTGGTATTAAATGGAATCATGGCAAGGTTGCTAATTTGTAAGTTCGCATTTATTAAACAAGAAAATAGCTGTAAACAATGCCAAATAATTATATAATTAGTAAAATTAGTAAACATGAGAAACTTATCTGAAAATTAGAAACGGAAAAAAAGAAAATTAATATTAAGCTACATTGGAAAAAGCGATAAGTTTTTATAAAATAAACTTAATATAGTTATTTACCTGAAAATAACATTTTCTTTATACACATTCATTTTTATTTTTGCAATTTTATATAAAAGTAAAACTTAAAAGCAAACAAGTATTATTTATAAAATGGTAAATGTTTTTTACTACAAGTATTTTGAAGGCTTTCTAAAAATTGCTTGGCGTGATTACATTTTTAACAATAAAATTATTTTAAAATGCATAATATTAGTATTATTACAATTAACTTAATTAAGTTTATTCAGAGTTTTAAATTTATTACCAAAAGCCAGAATAAACAATTTTAGTATAAACGACTGTAAGGTGTAAGAAAGGTTGGAAAACAGAACAAAACTTAATCAAAAATCACTCAGAAAAACCCAATTAAAATAAGTTTCAAGTAGAATCAAATAACGATTTTAATAAAAATGTAAGTGCATGAAAAATTTTTGTTTCTCTATTTTATTTAAAGCAAAATTGTTGTGTAATATATAAATGTAAATATTGGTGTGTAGCGTTACTATTATTTAACAAATATATTATTGACTATATTATTTTGTAAGTCTTATCTTAACATGTTCATATTTTAATATATACAATTCCCAATTTTTGTTAATATTATATATATTGTCTTACTGCACCGATAAGCGCGACATTATTCATTGGCGTGCTTGTGAAATATAATATGGTTTGTGTAACTCTAAACGTTTCTGTATATGTCCGTTTATTTCATTGTTTCTGTGATACATAATAGTATTGACCATTTTTAACTTTAATACATTTAGTATTGACGTTTATGTTTTGATATAATTATTACGAAATATTTGATGATTCATGTTTTTATATTAAGTCAAGTGTTAACAATTGATAAATTTCTAAAGGTACAGCTTCCAAAATTATTAAACTTACCTGCAATTTTTAAAAATCCAACAATATTTAAAAGTAATTTAATTTTGTAATATTTTACCATCAGTAATTTAAAAACATTAAGCTGTTATAAATAAGATTAATTAAATTTAATGCAGTTTATTTATTGCAAAATTTAATAAATTGCAAACATATATATATATATATATATATATATATATAATTAAATATTTGTTAACTATATACTATTGGGATAAAGTTGTTTCAAAAAAAAACAATAATTAAATAAATTAAATAGCAGTTGAATATTATTAATTTGTAAAACATTGTTTTTAGTTTGAAACAAACAATCTTTTTTCTGTTTTGTATCTATTTTGTAATTTAAAAGAAACACGTTTAAAAACATAATAGATAATTTCGATTGTGGCTTATTTTATTGTATAATAAATATAAATTGTTAAAAATAATTAATTGTTTTTTAATTTAAAATTTAACAAACATATTGTTTAGTATATTCAATATAAATTTACATTTATACAACCCTCGCGCGTTAAGTGGAGCGTTATCTAATATTTTCCTTTTTTTGTTTTTTGAAGATTATTACAATGTTTTTGCATTGTAATAAAAAACTTGTTTTATTATTACTTTTTTGATATGCAAATAATGATGGTTGAAGTGGAAAAATTGAAGCATTGTGATACTTTGTAGCATTCTGTTCTAGTTACTTAACCTAGGCATATCTAACTCTTACTAATGCATACTTTAGATAATACTTTAGCACTACACATTAAGTAATATCATTTGCAAAAATACTTTTTAATTATAATATACAACAACATTCATTTTTATATTAAAGCATAATACCACCACTTACTAAAACTTACAAAATCAAAAACACATAATCCGTTAAAAGATTAATTTCATTGATTAAAATACATCAATATATAAAATAAATGTTACAGACTTTTGTTTTAGCATTTCAAACTTCAGCCTCGTTTTCTAATTATTTTTGTAACCTTTTTGTTAAATGCCCTGACACAATTTGACTCAATTTGTAATTAAAATTTTTTTTTAAACTTTTAATAGATTATTTACTATTGGAACATGACTTGTACAAATCCATTTTAGAGCTTGATTATATTTCAAAGCAAAACTTTTTTAACACAGGATGGATGTGTAACTTTACAAGCAACACAGATATCGTCAGCTGGAACATTTGTATCATAAATCATCCTTGGAATTTCCTTTTATGCTTCGTAAGTGAGTAAACACTCGTTTATGAAGTACAATAATTTCCAAAAACACAGTAGTCTATTTTTGTACTTTTTAATAAACTTCAATCGTTTGGCTTTATGTATATAACGCAGAATTGCTTTCTTTAACAATTATTTTTCTTATAGTCGAATAAGAGAAATTTTAAAAATATAGTCTAGTTATTTCCCTTATATTCATTATTCCGTGACATTTTAGTAGAGTGATAATAAAATTATCATCATATTTACTTCTCAATGTTTTGTTTCTACCTGTAAGCGTTTTGGAAACTGTTTCATTGTTTATCACTCTGTGGACAGTAGATAAGCTTATTCTACATGTTTTAGTGATTACTTTAGGTTTTACATTATCTTTATATAGACTTTCAATTTCTTTGTATTGATTAACTTTTAAAAATAAACTTTGATCTGTTTTAGACATACAATAAAACTGAGTGATAATTGATTTAACGGAATCAAGTTTTGAAAATACGTTAACTGTCAGACTATTAACTTTGTACATGTAATTGTACATAATTGTACATATGACCGATCAACCAAAGGTTTGGAACACATTTCTTTGTTTATATGTAAGTACGTATTTTTAAAATAATATTTTTTAAATGTATTTTTTATTAATTAATTTTATAAATTTATTAAATATTAAAACAATTACAATTTTTTAGTTCGAAGTAATTTAAGTTTGAATATTGCAAGCATTGTTTTTATAACAGTGAATAAAAAAACGTTTTTTCACACAACAACTTATTAAATGTAAAATCACTTTATTATTTTTAAAATGCTAAATAACGTATTTTAAAAACAAAATTAAAGAATTAAAAATAATTTCAGCAATGGTTAGTTACCTATTGCATTTATCATTTTTACCTATTTTCCATAATTTTATCTTTTTCCATTATATTATATTTTTCTGTTTTTGTTTTAATTTTCAAATGCTTTTCCTGCTACCATTAACAACAACAACAACAACAAATGTTGGTGGCAATATTACCTCTTAATTAGTTCTAAATTATTAAAGCATTCCGTATAATACTCCTCCACTGTTTACTGTTTTCGGAAGCGTGTAGAAATATTTTAGTCCATTGACTTTGCCATTGATTCTTTTATTTCTTATTTGCTCCTAATAACTTGATATACATTAGAACCAAAGCTAATAAGGAGGTTTCTCTATCCAATTCATGTACCAAGATGTACAAGGCTCCTGGTTTACTCAAACCAACTATATTTATTATTTAGTAAATTAAAAAAATAATATAACACATTGTAAAAACATACTTTTAAACAATCTAATTATAAACAATTAACTTGTGCTGTAGGTTTTTAAACTTGTGCAGGTTTTCCAGAACATACATGTTAAGAGGTGTTATCTATTTGCTTGTTAGCAGTAGCAACTCACAGAATTTGAGATTAGTAAGATAATAATTATTAATTATTATTATGTACTTTTAAATATCCGTTTATTTTTGAGTGCATTAGATTTTGTAATTTATTTTTTATTGATCGATGTTACATACTGCTAATAGTATCAAATTTTTTAATTGTACCTATTTTTGTGTGTTGAAAGCTACTTCTATTATCTATGCTAATAACCATAATAATAATAATAGTAATAATATTAAACAAATTTACTATAAATAATAAATTTAGTGTGTCAATTTCAATTAGTAAATTCAATTAGTAAAGTCACAATCCAAACTTGTAAGGGCGTGAAATCTGGTTTATGTGAGATTTAAAAGATATGCATTACTAATAATTTTAAAGAAAGATAAAACAATTGTACAGTATTTGTAATTAGCTCCAACCAAGTATATTAATTATTCAATTATTTATTTTTTAAATCAACGTAACAAAATTGTAAAAATATAAAATTATAAATTAAAAAAGTTACTGTTCACTGTTTTGTGAGGCGTGTAGAAATATTTTAGTCTAACAACATTGTCATTGTTTTAATAAAATTTTGGTCAGATAGGGTAAAGATCGTTTCAAACAGCATCCATTCAAGTACGTTTTTAACCACCTTTCCTTTTTTTAAAACTGCATTTGGTCACGTCAGAGTTACGGTAGATGAGATTGTATCAAGAGTTCTCTAAAAAACATAACTAAACCAGCGCAATCTTTGTCGTTAAGATATCAATGATGAAAGAATATAAAAAAATATAAAAGTCATCTCGAATTATATAATAATTATATATGACTCAGATAAAAGGTAAGTGTTATTTTGCCTTGCTTAATTTTTTGATGTTCGGGTAAGTGTTAATAACAATAAACATTAATCACAAAACGCTAATTTTAATGACATTTAAAAATAACAAATTTAAATTATCTACTAAAAATTCAAACAAAATTTTTAGTTTTAATAATAACGTTTCTATATATATATATATATATGTATATTTTAAGTATTTACTTTTTTGAAACTAATGTTTAAATGTATATATTCATATATATATATATATATATATATATATATATATGTATTAACAGTAGTAACGTACAACATTTGAAAACAATGAGCAATTATAATTGATTAGATTTACCATAATTTATAAATTTACAGAATAAGTTTTTACCTACCTGCTAGGTGTGACGCGCGTCACGCTACATGTACATTAGAGCGTCATTCATTTTTTTAAAATTCATTTTTTAAAGTTTATTGCAGTGTTTTTGCACTGTAATACATAACTTGTTTTATTATTAATTTTGGATATTTATAATTTTTGCGCGTTTTTCAAAATCGTTAACTTCCACTATCTACCTTGATTTTGTCTTAATTTCAATTTTTTTTTCTCTGATTAATCCCTCTTTATTTTACTATTTATTTAAAACAATTTGACAACAGAGTACTAAAATGCTTTTTGGTCTACTCAACAATCTTGAAATCCTGAAATCCTACACGAGGCTGAGTGGTTAAGGCATGAGCTTAAAACCAGGTAGGGCTTGGGTTTACATTTACGTGACACTTAAAAGGTATGCTCTGCTAATAATTTTAAACAAAAATAAAACAGTTGTATAATGCTCCTGATTAATTAAAACTAAATAAATGTATTATTTAAGTACATTTAACAATTCAAATATTTTACTTTTGAAAACTCCATAATAAAATTTTATTAAATTTTTGTTTTAAAATTTTTTTAATTAACATATTAAAAAATATTATATATATATATATATATATATATATATATATATATATATATATATATATATAATACGACTATATAAATCTCGAATTAATCAAATTAATATTCAACGCGCTTAAAATAATCCCAAGGTCATTACTACCGATAAAAGTTAATCATATACTGAGACGTGAATACTTATATGTTTCTTACTATTTTTTGATTTAATTTGACTTATTTGGAATGGTTAGTTTTTTTTGATGATTTTATTGCTATATAGGTCGAATATTGTAAAGCCAAGACTGTTGTTGATTTTTTTACAAACCCACTGGACAGTGATCCAGAAATTTTGGAAGGTGAAAGCAAAATAGATGAACTTTATTCGTTATGCGACGATCCTATGAAAGTTCCTATAAAACTTATTGATGAAAGATTTAATTTTGCCGATTTGTCTATTATTCAGGATCTATTTGTTGAAAATTCTGGATTTTTAGTGGTTGGTGTTTTAGGATTGCAGGTAATATTTAATTGTAATTGAAATTTAGAGTACTGGTAAATCTAGTATGTTAAATGCTTTGGCGAATTATTTGCCTGATAAGTGTGAGGTTTTTGATGGTCCATTCCAACCCCAAACTTTTGAAAATATTATTACAAACAATCCTAAAACAGGTGGCGTTGATCTATATATTACCCAAGATAGGGTTATTTTATTGGATACCCAGGTTAATATTTTATATTTGTAATGCTTTTAATATTTTAGCCTTTACTTTCGTTTTCTCTTACTAATTATCATATCCAATCGGCTAGTACAGGTGATATGGTTTCAAATTCAGTGGGATCTCATGCAAATTCTGTTAATTTGGTTGGTCCTGGCAATTGGAATATGGATGTTTGGGCTGAAATGAGCTCTATTCAAGTTTGTTTGATGCTTTAATTTTTAAATTAATACATGCTGTTAATCAAAACGAACAACTAAGAATTTTATTAATGTTTATATCGTGTATTAAAAATAATTTTATGGAGATTTAATTAAAAACAATGATGAGATTAAATGGGTTATAGTATACTTAATTAAAAGCTGCTTTAATTTTTAGTAGTTGTAAAGTTTTTTGCCATGAAACCAGTTAATCTTGATGACTGTATATGCTAGAAATGGATTAATTATACATGATGTAAACAAATAATAATATGATTGGAAGGCATAATGTTTTATTTACTGATATTTATCATTTAATTTATGCATCTGAGACAAATTAATGAAAAATGTTTTGTATTTCTGTGTTAATTATTTATGTTTTGTTAAATTTATTTATAGAAGATAATTGAACATGTTTTTTACGTAATTTACGTTTACCCGACTTATAAATTTTGTTTTTGGATTTTATTTTACAGATTGCCGCATTTCTTATGAATATTTGCCATGTTGTAATTGTTGTGTCAGATAATATAACCACTGCTCCTACACATTTACATTATTTACTCGATAGAGCGATATGTTTAAAACCAACAGTTTTTACAAAGTCTCCGTTTCTACAGTCGAATCATACATCACAAAGTGGTTGTAATCAACCAATAAAAAAATCATTTTCTAAAAACAAATTAGGAAACAAAAATGAGTTACTAAAGGAAGCCCAAAATGATGAAGTTGACGGAACTGAAAGACAACAGGAAAATATTGTCGGTTATTCGGGGGAACTTAACGAAGAGCTAATGGATACTTGTGAACAAATGGATTCTTTTTTAGGTCACTCAAATATTCAAAATCATGTTATTAGCGCAGCAAAAAAGTCAGTTCATATTGAAACGGAGTCCAAGGATGTTTTAAGTGCTTTGGATAGATTAAAAAGTGAGTAGTTATTAACAAAAATTGATTTAAAAAAACTTATTTAAAAAGATTAAATAACTCGTATTCGTTTTATTACCACGTTTATAAAACGTCTTTGTTAATTTATCTTTTAAATGTGTTTTGGGTTTATTTAATTATAGTTTTTCCGTACTTTTAGTATATTAGTGACATTTTACTAATGTTAATACGTAGAGTAAATATCTTTACTATTTATTTTGATTAGATAAGACAGTAATAATGTGTGGAGTTATAGACGTTGATATTATTGAAAACGATTTTATACCAAAGTTTTGAATATTTGAACAAGTGGTTTTTCTGATAATTTTTTTCAGATGTTTGAGGTGATTATTCTTTTTCCGTTTTAAGATTACGATCAAGAGTTTTTCATTAAATTTTTTGAGCAAATGTTAACTTTATTCTAAGCGTAAACGTAATATTATATTTCTTTGTATTAAGTCATTTTTTGTTTTAGAAATTTTTGTTTTTACAAACTTGGTAGTTCCGCTAGTCTTTCTGATTTTTCCAAATTGTCCATTATCCGAGTACTTGGAAACCTAACTGAAAATGTATTGTTTGCAATAAACCAACATTTATTTGTTACGTTTCATGAAAGTGATAATTTGTAGTTGCTAATTTTTAAATATTACAATAAGAAATTTTTCAGTTGCATTCTGTTTTAAGTGAGTAATGTCTAAACTCGATTTTATATTGAATATGTAATAAAATAGCATTTTAATTGTTAAAATAACTTTTTAATTTTTTTGTTTCAAGATATGATGGATTATTCTGCTTGTCTAATTCACGTCTACAATCAGGCTCCACCGGCAGCTTTTCTTAATCCAGTTGTACGTAGTCGATTGGATCACTATAAGAAGAATGTACTTTGTCGGATGTATCCAGAATATCAAAGATTAGTGTCCCTAATTAGTGTTGGTTCTCGAATCTTGTCAACTCATTTAGTAAGTCGACAACACGATTGTTGTTCGACAGCATCCATTTTTGCCAACCAAATGACTTCGAAAATAGAAGTCAAGGAAACCAAAGAATTATTTATTCAACCAAATATCAAAAGTACCGAATCGGTGGCTTTGAGTGATGATCAGTGTGACCAGTCTTCTGTGCCTGCTTTATGCAAAGATTTTCCGATACAGGATGTTGATTCTGTTTTGTCCAAAGAACTTTCTTCGTCTTTGCAAACTGACAATACTGAGCTGCATGATAAATTGGCTCAATTAGGTTAGTACATAATTAATCAATGCATAGAAAGTTTAAGTATTGGTTTTTCGATACATTTTAATAATTATGTTTAAAAGATCAACTTTTCAAATTTTCTCTTGCTGCGTAACAAACATTTGTTATCCTGCGTATTTGCATATAATAAGTAGTGCTTATGTTTTAATTCTATGGACTTTATTTTTATTGCCAAACATACTTTTGTAATATCTCAAGTTTCTGAACAATTACTTTGCAATCTTTGTTTAATGGAGTATTGTAGTAAATATTGTGACATGTATTTATAATTACACTAGTTAATATTTACATTTTAATTAACAATATTTTTTGTGTACCGGATAGAGTACAAACATAAATTATTATATTTATTTAAATGTACTTATTTTATAAAATGGAAAAGTATACTTTTAAAATTCGTACAAAACTATTTTTTATATTTATTTAAAAAAAATAGAATCTTACAATCTTTTAAGTACAACAAAGGACAATATTCAGAACGAAACGATTAAGGAAAAACAGGAAACCAAAGCAGAATCAATGGCAGAAAAGACTGCAAACATAATGTGAGTATTGTTAGTTTGGGCGTTCAAAATAAATTTTTATTTTTGTCGAAGCTGAAACTAAAGTTGAAATCACATTTGATTATTTTTAAATGTTTTTTTTTGTTAAACTTGAACCTTTTATTGTAGAAATTCTTTAGCACAGGATAATACTGATTCTGAGGATCTGAGAAATTCTTATAAAGTCTCAATTTCCAATGATGGTGATATTATTGACTGTTTGTCCTTCACGTGGTGCATCCTAGGCATCTAATAACAGCAGGATCCGAGTGCACAGCTGTATAACTGGGCTTCCGCTACGGCGGGTGGGTGTAAACATACACCCAGGATACTTAAAAGGTATCTAAATGTATACATATACCATATGTAGTCGTTGGGCTAAGGGAGATAACCCTGACAAAAAATCAGGCGGCCTCTTCTATCTTTACGAACGGTGGCGACGTCACAATGATACCGTCTACCAGCCAAGAAACTTTGTTATTATTCCACGATTGTTACGCTTATCAAGTCATTGAAATCGATTGTTTATATGTCGAATATATATGGGAAATAATGAACCAAAAAATGTTTAGTAAGTGGATATTTTGCTTAGTTGAACAAAGGCTCATAATTGATGTCAGCTAGAAGTCAAACCCATTTTTATCATAGTATGATTTTGGCCAACTACTTACTTCTGTCATACTGGTACATAGGTTTTATTTCGATAGGTTCGTTTTAATTATTTTTTAAATGTTTTTGCTTTCTAATGGTCGGACGTGGTAATGGATGTAACTAATCACAGCACGGTTTTATACTATCCATGCTTATGACTAGACTGAAAACAACTGAATTATTTTTAATTGTTTAGGTTTTATTTATATCTTTGGAGGTATGCAATAAGTTAAGTTGCTATTGTGCAATATATAAGGAAGCTTTTTAAAAATAAAAATTAGTATTTTATATTTTGAAATTAATAATTATTTCTAATTCAAGTTGAAAAAGAAATTGCGGCAAAGAATGAAGTGGACGATTTCAATGACAGGGATTACTGAAATCAGAAAGAAGGAGAAACACTTAATGTTAAAAATCTAATCTATATTGGTACATAGAATGTATATATAAACTCTTTTGAAGCAGAAATTTAGATATTTTTAGAGACGATAGCATACAGTTTAGAGATTTATAGTTTTAACAAGATACGTTAGACAGGTCTATGTCACTTTATAAGTAGTGAACAGAATTTGAGAATTAGTTACAGGATCACATATTTTAAGGGTAATTTTTTTATTAGTGTTTTTGGGATGCTAATGATTATGAGGATTTAAGTAATGCCTTTAAAGTTTAATTTTCTAATGATGGTGGTATCCTTGACTGTTTCTCCACGTAGTCCATTCTACACTAGCTGCACCCCAGGATTCAAACTAACACAACAGGGACAGAGTGGATATTGGTATAACCAAGCTTCCGCTTTGGTGGATAAGTGTAAGCATACCCTGAATAGTTAGAAGGTATTGTAGGATATATGTGTACAATATGTAGCCGTTGGGATAAGGGAGCTAATAATGACAAAATCAGGCTGACTCGTCAATCTTTGCAAACCGAGGCGCCGTCTACCAAGAAACGTGGTTACATTTCACTTTTTTTGCATTTATGAAGCAACTAAATCCGATTGTTTAGCACGCTGTACACATATAGAAATAATGAAGAGGTGATTACGTAACCAACCAATTACATAAATGATTATTAGTGATTTTCTTTTCTTTTATATCAGACATTTGAATGATAAAAATGTCAAACAATTTGGATTTTCTGAGGCCGAAATTGTTTCTGAATGTTGCTTGGTGTTGCGAAGTGTCGAAGACGAATTGAAAGAAAAGATGAACAAATTTACAACAAATTTAAACGATACTTATTATAGACCGAATGAAAATGTAGAAACAGGCACTAACGTATCGAAAAATCCACTAGACGATTACTATACGGAGTCAAGATATTGTGAAAACGAAATAAGCGGCGAGTCGTTAAATGCAAGTTTAGTTGAAATGTCTAATCATGTTCAAAACGCCCGTCGCAAATATTTTGATGTTCAACACCGCATAGAAAATCCTCGGTTATTTGTAATTCCTCAAGTTGACGAAAATGGTGCGTTTCATTTAAAGAAAAAATATTTTGTTATTAGGAAATAAATACAGTCGAGGGTGACAGTATCCGAGTAATTAAGGCACTAGTTTCTGATGGACATGCGAGTGAATACAACTCTCACTGCTAACACAATTTTACCACGTTTATTAATATTTAAGAATGGGACTTGCAACGCAACGTTAAAAATGTTGTTTCTCATTAAACTTTAATTAATTTTTGTAGATGCTAAATAGTACTTGGTGCTAGACGTTATATTTTTTACTAATGCTGGAATGAAAGAGTTTTTGCCAAGGCACTTGACTTGTTGGTTAGTGGACAGGAGTTCGAATCCTACTACTGAATGCCAGCCTTGTTTAGTATAGATTTAAACGTTTTTCTTCGAAAATTCAAGCAATAAAGACCGTATAAAAAAATAAGATAAATTACATTAAGATTTTGTATTTATGTTTACAGAACTATAAGCACATTATGATGAGCTATATACTTTTTTAGATAAATAGTAATTTTTTAATTTTCAAAATATGAAATGGTTTTCACATTTTTATTATTAGGAAATACGCCTCTCGGTTGTCCTACTTATGCAGGTTCTATCCACACTTTTCAAGAAGCTGTATTTTCAACGCCTCGTCAGCATATGATGCCACAATTAACTGAAAAGAAATGGTTTGTTTTTGTAAATTTTTTACATTTATATTTTAGGATAATGTATGCACAGAAAATGTGGGATGCGGTTTGTAATTCTTCTTTACTTTCTGATTATTATTCGGTTCTTACTAACGAGAAATAAAATATTTTTGTACATTTTATATGAAATAACATTGTTATGTAGATAATAAATTTGTTGTAAATTTGAAATTGTTATATTTAAATTGTTTATAAATTACTACTGTTTTACAGATATCTGGTTGTTTTATCTAATACATTACCATATTTATTGATAAAAAATAAATTGTTTTATGCAAATTTAACTTTTTTTTAATTAAGTCTACTTTCAAAAAACTAAATTCAAAATTCAAATGTAATAACTAATTTCAAATGAATTAAACACTACAGTTTGTATCTTTATTACCATTGATATATTAGACAGCTAAACATTTTGAGCTTGTGGAGTTATTGGTGATTCATCTTACAGCAGGGCATATTTTTGTCTTGTTTCTGCATTAAAACCAGAGGGCATTTGTGGTCCTATACACAGGCTTTAAACTGGATAAGACATGGTCGCTATAGTATATATTCAGAGAATATTGTTATAACTAGTTTATTCAACATAAACAAAGAAAACTATAATTTTACCTTAAAAGAATATTTGATAATTAGGTTGATAAATTTAAAATGTTTTTGCTTTTAATGAAACCTTTTGTAATTTAAAAACGTTACTGATTTATTTTTTTAATGTTTTTATAGGTTTACAGATTTGATTAAGTCAGGGGTCTTTTAGTATTTTTTTTAGAAATAAAGGGTAAAATAAAACAAAGAAATTTGAAAATCAAAGTAAAAACAGAAAAAGTGGAATAGAATGAGCTAAAACGTACAATATATATATATATATATAATAAAACAAATTTTATATAATTATTAAAAAACAGTATTACTCGAATAATGAGGTGTGCCTCACGCTGCAAGTTAAGTAGAGCGCTATCTTTTATTTTCAATTTTCTGTGTTTTTGCATTGTAATACGGAACTTGTTATATATAATTTTTGGTCACTTTCTATTATTTTTAAGTTCTTCCATTGCAGGATGTGAGGCGTGCGTCACGCTACACGTTAAGTAGATACAGGATAAATTACTAGTTAAGTAGGAGAAACTCCTTTTAATCCTCGGTTTTGAAATATTAAAATATCTGGGTTGGAAGAAGAATATAAACTGGAGAAAATGGGAAGCATGGTAAAGGGAAATTAAGTAAAATTAAAGAGGGCATGCTTGGAGGAGTAAAGGGACTGGGTTGAAACGATATGGGACGGCAAATTATTTTACGCTGTAATAACCCTATGGGAGAAATAACATTTGCGGAAACGGATACATGCTCTGGGCTTCAGAAATTTAAACTTATGTCCCCTTAACGAGTCCTGGGAAGGAACAAAAAACGTATCACTACGGCCTGAATTAACGAGTTGGTAAACTAAAATAAGATCGGCTTGGAGTTTTCTGTTGAATAAAGGGTATAAGTTTAGTGTTTTTAAACGATTATTGATGTGATCAACCTTATGAAGAATCTTAGGTATTTTGGAGGCTCTTCTTTGAACTTGATTTAAACGATGGATATCTCCTTTAAGGATGCAGGAGTTAACTTGAATACAATATTCAAGGTGTGGCCTTATATAGAGCATATATAGTAAAAGTACGCAATTAGGGGCAATACTTCCTAAAGTACGTTTAAAAAATTAATCAGCTTACAACCCTTTTGTGCAGCTGGAGTGTGATAGGCTGAGAATATGAGGAAAGGAGTAAGAGTTACACCTGGGTTTTTTATAAATTGAGATGAGGTGATGATAACATTACTTAAGGCAGAGGCTCAAAAGAGATTGCCCGAAGATGACCCAAAACTGATATGCTTACATTTAGAAAGATTAAAAGAGAGCGCATTTTTGGATTCCCAGTCCTGAATATTAAAAATATCTTGCTGTAAAAACTCACAGTTAGAGCCACATATCTTAACATTGTCAGCATAGAGCAAGATGTTAGACTGAGTTACAAGAGGCAAGAACCGACCTTGGGGAACTCCTGAGGATATTCCACAGGGACTAGATAGGTCACTGCTTAGCCTAACTCTGAAATTCTTTAAATAAAGATAATCATTTATCCAGTCATGCAGAGTTCCTACAATTCCAAAAGACTTTAACTTATTTAATAACAAAGTATGGGAAACTTTGTCAAAGGCCTAGGTTAAGTCGAAATATATGGCGTAAACAGAAGAGGTAAAATCCAATAGAGAGGTAAGGCTGTCAGTATAATGTAATAAGTTTGTAAGACAAAAACGTTGAGGCAAAAAACCATGCTGAGAAGGACTAATTAGATTATTTTTTAGAAATTAACTCAATTATATGAGCCTTAAGTAATCTTTTAAGAACCTTACTAAAGCTAGAGAGGATGTTAATAGGTCTACAACTATCACAAAACCAATCTATTACACAATTTATAGATAGGTCTTATAAAAGCTTGCTTCCAAATTAGAGGAAGGCATACATTTTGAAGAAAAAAACAAAAATGTTGTGAGAGAACAGGGGTTAATATGTAGGAACATTCTTTAAAAACTCTAAGGTAAATACTGTCAGGATTACGAGAAGAGGAAATTAGTTTAAATAACTGCTTAAAAATCTAATCGGTATTAAGAGATGGGGGGGAGTAATGCACAAGAAAGGATCCTGCAAAGAAAGGGAAGGGTTAGTTAAATCAAAAACATAACTGAAATAGTTACCAAAAAGATCACACGCCTTGGATCTACAGAGTGGGAAGCCATCAGCACCTTTAAAAGAAAAAAAAAAATGATTAGTTTGTTTATTTATTTATTTACTTAAATAAAAGGCTTTTATTAGATTTGGCAATTTGGAGAAGCTTAAAGAGTTGTTTGCTCCTACAGGCTTTAATGGCATCTATACATTCATTACTTATCTATTGCTCTTGTCTTTTTGTGAAGATTATTTTAGTGTTTTTGCATTGTAATACAAAACTAGTTTTATTATTATTATTATTGTATTTTTATTATTTTTGTTCGCTTTTCATAATTGTTAACCGTTCTATTATCTACTTTAATTTTTGTTTTTAACAAATCTCCCTTACCTCACCCTTTAATACATATTTCCCCCTGATAATTTGAGACAATTTAAAAACCAAATACTAAAAAAAATTTGACTTACTCAACTCGTTAACAATCCTGAAATCCTGAAAACTTGAAATCAAGAGGTGAGGCAAGCGTTACGCTACACGTCTATTGTAGCGTTAGTCATCTTTCTCTCTTCTTTTTTAAAAATTATTGCAGTGTTTTTGCATTGTAGTATAGAACTTGTTTTATTGTTATTTCTGTATATTTATAATTTTTGCTCATTTTCTATAATTGCTAACTTCCACTATCTTCCACTATCACTTTTGAATTCGTGGGATACGCTTGCGTGACGTGCGCTCAAAAGTGCGCTTGCTAAAGTGTTTACGTGTTTTACGTGTTTTTTGTGTTATTTGTTTAGTTTTTGTGTAATCTTGTGTGTTTTGTGTATAATTGTACAATTTTGATTGTCCAATTGTTTGTTTCAAGTACGATTTGTATGTGCCGTGTTTGATCCTCCATTTTATAATCACTTTAACCTAATTATCATATTGCTTTGCTTGTGATATTTTATTTTATTACATTTTAGAATTTTTTGATTTAATAATAAAAGTTTCTCAGTTAGCAATTTGTGGCCGTCGGGGGTGTAG
The DNA here is from genome assembly GCA_025895645.1 of Cardicola forsteri. NCBI lineage: Eukaryota > Metazoa > Platyhelminthes > Trematoda > Strigeidida > Aporocotylidae > Cardicola > Cardicola forsteri. Next base: position 131,068 of record JAKXYG010000513.1, read on the forward strand.
TAAGTCTGTAAAGACTGGTATGTTTTGTTACAAGTGTAACACTTGGTTCTACAAAAATTGTATTGGTCTCTCGGAAGCTATCTACAACGATTTGGATACCAGTGATGTCGAATTTATTAGTATAAATTGCATCTGGTCTTCAGATTTCTCTTTTGTCGCCTATTCCCGCTTTATCACTAAGTCTGACCCTAAAATAGATGCTAAATTATACCTCATTTTAGATCCAGTCAACGAAATTAAACTCAGTAACACCAACATTAGCAAATCCGTTAAGGAATTAGTTGAGTCTCAATTAATTTTACATGTTTACTTTAATACACATTCTGATGAGATAATTCAACTCAAAGCTTTAGTCGGAATCCTCACCTCGACACTTAAAAAAGTTTTTCCTTTTTCTGTCTTTAATGCCGTTCTTAGACTCTTACAAGATGAAATTTTATCCGTTGCTAAACAATATGTTGCTGATAAAAAAAAGAAAACAACTTAATTCCTGACACCACTACTAATTTTAAAAAACTTGTTTCAGAGATAGTTAAGACCTGCCATCTCCAGCCAATTAATTTCAAGACTACGCGCATGTCTTGTAAACAGAATTTTTTTCCCCCAGTTATTGTCTCCTTTAAATCCTCTGACACAGCCTCGGATATTTTTAGTAGTTAGTTGGCTGTTAAGTCCGAATTCCCGGAGATCCGTCTGCACAAGGATCATGCCACAACGGACAGAATTGGTAAACTCCCGTTATTGTCTAACACAATCTGTCCAAAATTATGTGTTGTCCCATTAGTCAAGTTAACTCTTTTGAGATTAGATGACAGCCCACCCCAGAGCCCTAATCTGCAGGATTTTTCATTAACGCCCCGAAGCCATGTTTAATTCCTTTATCGGTTAAAAAGATCTGGACCACTTTTCCCTCAACCTGCACTTCCCCCTTAAAAGTATTTTATACTAATGCTTGTAGTCTCCAAAATAAGCATACTGAGTTAAGTCCATTAGTTCTCGACGCTAAGCCCCATTTAAATTGGTATTACTGCAACCTGGTTGTCGGATGATATTCTTAATAATGAATTACCAATCCAAGGCTGTAGTGTCATCCGGTCAGATTTTAAGCGATTTAAATGCAACGGCTGTCTCTTTTACATTAAAGATAGCTTAAATTATACCCTCCTCCCTCCCCTTGTTGCTACTAGTCAAGGGTTTGACTTTTTTTCTATCTCTATTTTCCTCTTTTTTGATGACAACGCCAGATTGTTTATCCTTTATAGACCTCCTTCCTTCCCTGCTTTATTACAAGAACTCCATTCAGCTTTTACCTCCCCCCATAAATATAAAGTATTTATAGGTAACTTTAATGTCCCTTCTATTAGTTGGGACATTCTATCTAGCCAGGGCAATTCCTTTGATTCCAACTTTCTTTAATTCTGTATTGAGAATGCTCTCTTTCAACACTTCCTTTCCTAGCATTATCAAGTCGGGAGTTAATCTTTTTGTCCCCTTTCGTTTTCTCTCCGTCCCAACGACTAAGATTCCACGGCGTTTTATTCGACTCATTAAACTCCGTAATCACGAGTTTTATAAGTAGAAATTTACTAGCCTCCCATGTTTTTATTATAATTATTTTACAATAATAAATGTACATCAAGCCTTAGCCGTTTCAAACACCTCCGAATTTATAGTCTACTTAAGAAAGCTAAGACTGATAAGAGTGTACGTTTTAAATTCATTAAGAATAAACGTGGGATTACCAACTCTCCTCCACAACTTAAGGATATTCATAGATCTCCTCTTTCCTTTCCTAATGTATGTAATACTTTCAGTAAATACTTCCAATCTGTATTCAATGCAGATTTTACAGGAGATCCATCCTCCAGCCCCCCACGTTTATCAGGGTCTACTCACATTTCCTCGGAGATAGTCCAAAACCTCCTCTCCAAATTAAAACCTTTCTCCCGAGGCTCGAATAAATTATATCTTAGAATTTTTAGGGAGTGTGCTGCAAAATTAGCCCCGGCACCAGCCTACACGTTCAACTTTTTCTTAAAACAAGGTAAGGCACCCAATATTTGGAAATTAGCTTATATTAGACCAATTTGCAAATCTGGATGCAGATTTAAGGCTGAAAGTCATAAACCCATTAGCATTTTGTCTTCCCCCAGTAAAATCATAGAAAAAATTGTTAAGTCCCACTTAGTAAACTTTATAGTCAATAACAATCTCATAAACCCTGTTTAGCATGGGTTTATGCCATCGAAATCCTGTCTCTCAAATTTATTGACGTTTACGGGTAGCCTTACTAGAATTTTGGAGTACTGTTATTTGGTCAATGTCATTTACTTTGATTTTTGCAAAGCATTTGACAAAGTACCACATTCGGCATTATTGAATAAGTTAAGAGCTTTTGGGATTAGCCCTTTACTGCTTGATTGGATTCATGACTTCCTCTCCAACTGGCAATTAAGTGTAAGATTAGGCGATGTTACATCTGCAGCTGTTGACAACACCTCAGGTGTCCCCCGTCCTCGGCCCCTTGTTAATCATAATTTATATCAATGTTGTTCATTCGGACATCTTGCTGTATGCTGACGATGTCAAGATTTGGAGTTCCAATCCCAAACAACTTCAATTTGACATCCTTAATATCTACAAGTGGTCTTTAGCAAACGCGTTCCCTCTAAACTTTTCCAAGTGTAAACATTTTTTTATTGGCAAATTTTCAGGCAATATATTTAAAGCACCAAACTCTTCACCTATTACCCAAGTTACTTCGGTTACAGATTTAGGGGTCACATTCAACCATTCCCTAGACTTCTCCAAGGGATTCCAACTCACCAAGTTTTTTTATCGTAATTTAGGTAATGTTCCTGTGAGTTGAGCACGGCTACTCTACCAGTTATATATTAGACACTACTTAAAATATTGTATTCAAGTTACATCCCCTTCTCGGAAAGCAGACATTAAGATTTTAGACATAGTTTAACGCAGCTTCACTAAAGTCCCTAGACAGCTTAAAAATGAAAGTTATACCAACCGGTTAAAGTCTTTTAAGCTCTTCTCTTTACAAGATACAAGGCTCTGGGGCGATCTTATCTTAGTTTACAAAATATTAAGATCAGAAGGTGTGAAACACCCTTTTGTCCCTGCTAATGATTCTCGTAGAGGGTACCCTTTTAAGTTTTCCAAAACAAGAGTTAGATCCCATCTACGTCTGAACCACTTCTCGTATAGAATCATATTTGCATAAAATTTTTTACCGAACCACATTGCTTTAGCGTCATCTATTGACTTCTTCAAATTGGCGTATAATAAGTATTTTCTCCATAATTATATTTAATTATATTTAATTTTTCTATCATTTAATTATATAAATATATTTACATATATTTTATATATACATAAATTTTTTTCGAGATTTATTTAGTTGATATTTGATAATTTGAACCAAGTACTAAAAAGAGTTTCCTCCTATATAACTCGTGTATACACATGAATACCTAAATACCTTAATATTGTTTTAATTTCAATTTTTTTCTGTGACTAATTCCCCTTCACTTTACCATCCATTTCATATTTCCCCCTGAAAATTTGAGACAATTTGAGAACCAAGTACTAAAAGGCGTTTTGACCTACTTAACTCGTGAAAAGTCCTGAAATCCTAAAAGATTATCCCTCTATTTGACGTGTGGCCTTCCTCATGAATTTTTATATTTTATAAAATGTTATTTAAATTTTTAAAAATGTTTTATATTATTATTTTATTGTAATTTAAGTTATTAAATTAATAAAAAATATTTTAATTTATCAATAATTTTAACTTTTTTACTATAATTCAGAAGGGAGGCTATGTTGAAAATATGTGTTACAGTTAGGCGTGCTCACTGTTTCAGCACTTGGTTTAGATAAAAGTAATTTTAAAACTTGGAATAAATTTTAATTAAACATAATCTTTTGAATTTTAAATAGTATAATCAATTTATAAGTTGTTTCGTTTTTTATAGTAGATGAATATATTTTATTATTATTTATACTATTTAATTACAATTACTGTCATGGAATTTCGATAGTAATGCTAATGTTTTGCTTGTATTTATATATTTTTTGAAAAGTTGGTTTAAAAATTTTTTTTTCCTTTTTTTATAATTGCATTTGTAGTATGCTTTGGAAACATCAGTATAGTTTAAAATAGCTTATTATAAGTATTTTTTTAAATTAACAATTCTTAAATTGACAAAGGTTAATTATTTTTATTTTAAAAATATGTAAATTTTTTTTAGTTGGTGTTTTAAATATGAGTAACCTTACAACATTTTCCGATCTTGTAAGCTACATTGATAAATGCTAACTTTTATGTAGAATATAACCTCTGAACTTCAAAAAGCATGTGCGAATTTGCGGTGGAAACAGCCAACTCCTATTCAAGTTCTTGCAATACCACCAATTATCGAAGGTAATTTTTGTCGGTTGTTTGATTTTTAGGTCGCAATTTAGTTGCTTTGGCTGAAACAGGATCTGGAAAAACAGGTGCTTATGCTCTTCCTATAGTTCAGGTGAGTATGCAATTTTATATAATTATAAATATTTTCCAGAAATTGATGTCTTTTCCTCACCCATATTTTGCTTTAGTTATGGCACCAACAAGGGAATTGGCAGCTCAAGTACAAGCACAATTTAGCGCCATTGGAAAAATTATTGGATTGTCTACAATTTTATTAGTAGGTGGTGTTCCTATTACACAGCAGGCTGATTTAATGCGGATGTCTCCTCCTCATATCGTTGTGGGTATGTTAGATAAATGTTTAGCTATTTAAAGATGCTATATTCAGTTAGATTTTTATATGGGAGGTATTGTTGTTCCATTTGTTACCTTATATGCAACCAATAATTGGTAAAACTAACACTAAGCAACAATTACAATTTTAAGTCTGATTTACTAATAGTATTAAAACTGTTGAAAACTGGTTTTTAGTAGTTTTTTTAAAAACCTGTTTGCTTTCTAAAATAATTACTAGAAAAATAAACGGTTAATATAAGGGATTTTACTTATTGATTTATTTGGTTGGTGTCCACATTACCTTTCCATTATTTTTAGATGTGTACAGCATATTAAACAATTGACTTTATGGTTTGATAAGCAAAACAAACTTGAGAGAATATATAAGTTTTCTGGCTAGTAGACAGCATCATTCTGATGTTTGCTAATGTTTGCAAAAATTGACAATTTTTTTATTTTTTGTCAGTTCTCTCTTTAACACAACGGATATATATATATATATACCTTAAGATGTCTTTTAAGTATTCTGCGTGTATGCTTGCGCCAATGCGCCGAAGCGGAAAATTAGTTATACCCCTGTGTATTCGATACCTGTGGTGTTAGTTTAGGTTCTTGAGTGCATCTAGTCACGTGAAGGCGACAGGAATATCACAATAACGGGAAATGAAGACTTTATAAGCATTACTCAAATCTGTAGGATATCAGTAAATTACTACTAATTAGTTTTTCGGAATTGTTTTGCATTGGTACTTTGGTTTAAAAACGATTTCAAAGTTTATCAAAGTGTACTAATTTTTAAATTACAATAAAGTTATGCTTATTAATATATATATATATATATATATATATATATATATATATATATAGAGAGAGAGAGAGAGAGGTACAAATGTGGTTATGTATTTATTTTATAGCAACTCCTGGACGTTTTGTCGATCATTTAAAGAAGACTAAAGGATTTGACGAATTAAGATTTGCTAATCTTAAAGTTTTGGTTATTGATGAGGCCGATCGTATGCTTGGTTCGGATTTTGAGTCTGTTATTGAAAAGATTTTGTGTATTGTTCCTTCAAAGCGTCAAACTCTTTTATTTTCTGCTACAATGACAGATAAAGTAAATAGTTTTTATTTTCGTACTGATAAATGATGGTTTAACTTATTTGTTAAACATTAATTAATAATTTTTGTTTAACTATTTAAGGATATATTTTTAAAAATTGCGTAGTGTCGAACTGTGTTTATTATGTAATAATTATTTGGCAAGCTTTATTAATGCTGATAAGGTTTTTGAATTTAGAAATGAAAGTTTTAAATTTTGGAGTAAAACTAATGCTTTTTAGTTGTATAGAAATGTAAATTTGTTTTGAATTTTAAAGATGCACTAATAATTTTTGTTATTTGACATAAGGTTCTTGAGTACATGGAGATTTAGAGAAGTTAAATGATGGCTTGCATTTAATACTAATTGCTAATTTTACAAAGTATCGATTTATATAGTGCATATATTTTAGCTATAATAATTGACGATCTCAGGCGAGTTAGTTTTTGATTACAATAATCTCAGAATTTTTTGTTAAAGGAACAAAATTGATTTAGAAATGAAGTTTGCTCAATTTTTAAAATTTTCTATTCATTTTGGTGAGGAATATTATTTTTTAATTTGAATGGTTACGGTTACTTTTGGACACGGAAAACGTTTTTGTTATTAAGATGTTTTTTTGCTGAAATCGAGCAGGATAAATTTTAATGTTTTTATTTAGGGATTTAGAATATATCGATATATATATAAATTGGAGTTTTTTGATGTTTTAAAAGATGGATACATGAAGACTCAGAGTGTTTTTGTTTTACATTTTTAATATACGAACCAAAACGTACATTTGCTAAAACTATTGTTCTTTAGCATTAAGACATAAATGATACTTTTTTGAGGTTTTTTGTCTAAGTCGATTCGGATTTTGTAGATTTTCGGTCTCTGTCATGAGAACCGTATTGTCTGCATATTGAAGATCTGCTACTTTGCGATCATCATGAACAACTCCACTAAAAGTGGCATCAACTACAAAATTGAAGTATTGGGTGATATGAATGTTTTTGTACTTTTACTAGTTAATAATGTTTTAGTATATTAACTTTATCACTTTTTTGTTTATTTAATTTTGTCTATTTACATTTTTGTTAAGGTTCTCTTTTGTCACTATACAGTATATGGCAGCATGACTAACTGATATACAGAGTGTTTTACTGTTGCTGTTGTTTCTAGTTTTTTTTTCAATTCTAAATGTAGGTTGGAAAACTTCAAACAGCATCTGTCTACGATCCTGTTCGTGTTTCAACGAGAAAAAGAAAATTTGAGACTGTCGATAGTTTGCGTCAATATGTGCATTTAGTTCCACAAGCTGAATTGGATACATATCTTGTTTTTTTGCTTCGTATTGCTTTGTGTCCAGAAATGTTATTTCCTGGCCTGGAATCGATTAAATTACAAGATGCTTTACCTAAGATGGATGATCAGTACGTCTATTGAAAATTTATAGTAATTTTGACTTTTAAAAGGATTTAAAGCATTGGATTCTTTTTATAATTCCAAATAAAAGTATGAGAAGACGTAAACTGTGAGATGAATTTATTTCGTATATTGTCGTCAGTCCGAACATAACATTTTATATATATATATATATATATATATATATATATATATATATATATATATATATATATATATATATATACAAAAAGTTAGTACAGATGACGTTTAAGTTAGTACAACTCACAAATATACACAAACATTACGACCAAGCTAAGTTCAATGTATTCATTTATTTTCATTTCATTCATTTTGGTTGGTGACGTGGTCACCTCTTCATTATTTCCCATATTTATACGACATGTAGAACGATCGATTTCGATGGTTTGACAAGCGTAGACAAACGTGGAAGAATAACAAAGTTTCTTGGCTGCTAGACGGCATCCTTGTGACGTCGCCACTGTTTGCAAAGATTGACGAGACCGCCTGATTTTTTGTCAGGGTTATCTCCCTTAGCCCAAGGGCTACATATGATATACGTATACCTTTAGATACCTTTTAAGTATCCTGGGTGTATGTTCGCACCCACCCGCCGTAGCGGAAGCCCAGTTATACCGCTGTGCACTCGGACCCTGCTGTTATTAGTCTAGATGCCTAGGGGCACCTAGTCCAGGATGCACCACGTGGAGGACTAACAGTCAGGAATATCACCATTATTGGAAATTGAGACTTTATAAGCATTACTCAAATCCTCAGGATCATTAGCATCCCTTTCAATGTATGTTTGTGAATTATACTAACTTAAATGTCATATGTACCCGCTTTTGTATATATATACCAAAATGTTATATGTTTGTGACTGACGAGAGTATACGAAATGAATTCATCTCACTTTTTACATCTCATATTTTTAAAAGGATGTTGATGTTTGCAATAGTAGATAAATAACATTAAGGATCGAACTAGTTGTTAACAAGATCACTTATTTTCTGAAAATATGTTTGATTTTAAATCAAACTGATTTTTACAGTGGGTTTGGGTAGGAAATTGGATAGTATATTTTTACTCCTAATATTGTATTTCACTAACTTATATGGTATGTCATTGGTATAACTATTTTTAATACATTGTATTATTAAATGTTTTTATTTAGCAATAATATACAATGTTCAGTTTTAAATATACATAAACATGGGTTTATTTAAGTTTTAGGATAAGGATTTACATGTCTTTAACAGCGAACTTTGTTAATTGAAATGATTTTGAAAGTGTTTATTGAAAAACTAAATTAAATGTTCAGTTTGAGTCGGGCGTTTGTAATTTATATTAGGGTTTGCAATAACACCGTATATTTCAAGGCTTATACAGCATTATGAAAACATAGATTTTTGATATTTCCTGTTATTTAGTTGATGCATTTCTAATTCTGGTCATTTTTATTAAATTTATTGTGACTACTTATTCTAGTTGAACTTAATTATAGGAGATTTGCATTTATTTATTAGTTCCATCAGTTTTATTTGTGGTGTGGGAATGAAGATGATTAATTGTATATCGTTGAAAAAGTTTGATTAATATTGTTTTCAATACTTTTAAACTCCCACAAACTTGGCAATTGTGTTAAATTGTTGTTTTCACAACTTGCCAGACCCTTTATGTCAACTTCGGTAATTGTGTTTACGAGGACTCGTGTGGCCAGTAATCGCGTGAACTTGCTTTTGCGTCAGTTTTTACGCCAACCTGTTATTGCACTCAATGGCGATATGCCACAAGCTCAACGTTTGGGTGCTTTGAACAAATTTAAACGAACTCAGGGGGCCGTCCTCGTTGCAACAGATGTGGCAAGTCGGTCAGTACATGCATGTGTGTGTGTGTGTGTGTGTGGAAGACATTTTTTTTGACTGAAATGTGGGAATTTAATCATATTAAAAAATTATTATTTTCTGGCTTTATTACTAGAAACATGTTTTACTAAACGGATATCTAGCATAGCCAAACAATGGTTTGCATTTAATGTTGCTAAAATTTTATGCCTAAACAGATAGTGCACAAGTTGGAACTTTAAACTCGTTTTTTTAAAAGAGTTATACCTACTGAATTGTGTACATTGATCAATCTTTATATATATATATATATATATATATATATATATTCCATACGTCAATCTCAAATAAACGTTGAGAAAGAACAGTTATAATGTAAGACAATTAATCTGTAGAGATATATATTTATGATAAAGAAAAACGATTTACAAAAATGTGTCCCACTTTAAAATGAACCACTGAACACTACAGATTGAAGGCGTTTACTTGTTGCCCAGTATATGCTCACAGACGAAAGATTTGCAACGGAACTAAACACATTTGCGCTTCTCTCAATACAAATGTACCAATGTTTTGTAAATACTAAAATGCTCCATATTTATTTGCATAATAATAAGCAATAAATTGTGTAAAAATTGAACAGCGGTTTGGACATTCCCCAAGTGGGATTGGTAATCAACTACGACGTACCTCTCGATGCCAAAACGTACATGCATCGCGTTGGTCGTACCGCTCGTGCCGGCCGATTGGGCTGTGCGCTGACCTTGCTTACCCAGTACTCGACCGTTTTTTTTCTCAAAGAAATCGAATCGCATTTAATATTGAGTGGAAGCGGTCAGGAACGAATTCCACCTCTGGTCGAGCCCAATAGCCAAGTGGACAAGTTGCTCGAAAAAGAAATTGAACAATTGGACGCTCAAGTTAAGGAAGCTTCTATTCGATCGAGTCAAGTACGCTTGTGGTTATGTTGTTGTGATGTGAATAATTTTTGAGTAATGGCTATACTTTTATGTGGTCTTTAGTTGTGATTAAGGCAATATTTTTGAATCTGTATTTCGATGCAGTGCATAGTGCTAGATGTTACAATATTTTGCAAAATAAATTTACGTAGTTAATGTGCTAGGAAGTGTCTGGAGTTACAAAAATGGATCTGTGTTAACTACATTTTAAACAGTAAGAAATTAATTGATTAAAATTTATTGCAGTCATACATTGGGATGCTAATGATCCTGAGGATTTGAGTAGGGGATGCTAATGATCCTGAGGATTTGAGTAATGCTTATAAAGTCTCAATTTCCAATGATGGTGATATTCCTGATTGTTATCCTCCACGTGGTGCATCCTGGACTAGGTGCCCCTAGGCATCTAGACTAATAACAGCAGGGTCCGAGTGCACAGCGGTATAACTGGGCTTCCGCTACGGCGGGTGGGTGCGAACATACACCCAGGATACTTAAAAGGTATCTAAAGGTATACGTATATCATATGTAGCCCTTGGGCTAAGGGAGATAACCCTGACAAAAAATCAGGCGGTCTCGTCAATTTTTGCAAACAGTGGCGACGTCACAAGGATGCCGTCTAGCAGCCAAGAAACTTTGTTATTCTTCCACGTTTGTCTACGCTTGTCAAGCCATCGAAATCGATCGTTCTACATGTCGCATAAATATGGGAAATAATGAAGAGGTGACCACGTCACCAACCAAAATGAAAATGAATGAAATACTTTTAGAGAGATATTTTAGTGCATTTAAAACGTACAAAATAATGCTCCAGTGTACATTACCAAATTGGTAATGTGTTTTTCAGCATAACTTACAATTTACTAAATGTTTGACCTGGAGTCGTTACAAGGAAGCGATCTTTTAGCCAAGAAACGTCATTTATCCGACAACCTCTTTGTACGGGAATTCGGGATTCTACTACTAATGAACTTTTGTTGTTGTGTTTGACCTATTTAGACATTATAAATGGATCTTCTTACATTTGATCTTTTACAGCTCGGATTTAAATGTTATTAATGTTGTGGGTTTTAAACACGTAAAATTACGTATTGCTTATAGAGAATTTTTTTTTGGTTGGTGACGTGGTCACCTCTTCATTATTTCCCATATTTATACGACATGTAGAACGATCGATTTCGATGGCTTGACAAGCGTGGAAGAATAACAAAGTTTCTTGGCTGGTAGACGGCATCCTTGTGACGTCGCCACTGTTCGCAAAGATTGACGAGGCCGCCTGATTTTTTGTCAGGGTTATCTCCCTTAGCCCAAGGGCTACATATGATATACGTATACCTTTAGATACCTTTTAAGTATCCTGGGTGTATGTTCGCACCCACCCGCCGTAGCGGAAGCCCAGTTATACCGCTGTGCACTCGGACCCTGCTGTTATTAGTCTAGATGCCTAGGGGCACCTAGTCCAGGATGCACCACGTGGAGGACTAACAGTCAGGAATATCACCATTATTGGAAATTGAGACTTTATAAGCATTACTCAAATCCTCAGGATCATTAGCATAGAGAATATTATTTATGTTATGCAAAATCGAGTTTCAAGCGATTTTGTTGGTATCTCGATAGTTTCATATTTAATACGGTTGGCAGAAGTTATAAAAAAACAGTGAATATCACTGTCACAACTTGAACTACTGACATTACAAAGTTTTTGTTATATATATATATATATATATGACAAATTATGTATGTAAGATTTAATAAATGATAGTATTTTGCTGGAAAATGAATGTTGTTAGAAATTATTTTTGCGAATAATGTTATTTGTATGTATTACCAAAGCATTATCTAAGAGTAAGTGTATCAAATGAAATAGTATGTGTTAGATGTGTCTAATATAAGTAATTAGAACGCAATCACAGTACATCAATTTTCCCACGTCAACCATATAACATTGTAGGTATTTAAATGTGGAGGTGGGAATAAGTAAAGGGCATACAATGTTAAATAGAAAGTGTTTTTGAACATACCTAACATTCTTATTTATGTTTGTAACAATATATATATATAATATATATATATATATATATATATATATATATATATATATATATATATATATATTATTTTTATATATTTTGAAATATTAAAAATAAACTTTAAAATAGTACTTTCAATAGTATTAAATCTAAATTAATTTTATATTTTTGTTTGGTTTTATTTAAAATATACAGCTTCTAAAAATTGTATATATATTATATATATATATATATATATATATATATATAATTAAATGTTGTATTTACGTCAAAATAATGAAAACCAAAAATGTTTAAATGTAAAAATTATATATTTTATGCTAATTAATTTTTTGTGTTTTATTGTACGGGCGGTAAACGTATAATTTGACCAAGTACTTTTATTCGTCTAATAGAAGATTGGGCTTTCTTTCGATATTTACTTAACCTCGTCATCTGGGTCGTGCTGTCACTATCACGTTGTTTGCCGATATGACTTCCTCTTATTGTTCTGTAGCGATACAGTCATCATAATTGTCACAAAAAAGTGATTTTTTTAACTAAAACATATCTAGCTATTATATAACATAGAAAGAAAGGTTACTGTAATTATAAAATATACAATATTATATAATAATTAAAACACAAGTATATATATATATATATTATGACTGATACAAAAATTACAAAATATTAACTGGCTCATAATGTATCTTTGTGTTTAAATTGACGGTTTTTCGTCTCCATAGTGGATTAGCAAGCTTTTTCACAGTGATTATTGGTAGGAGCATAAGCATTGATTACAGACATTGTATACTTGGAAACTTTAAAACGCAAAAATGCTAATCGTGGGGATATACCTTTCCAGTCAATTAACGCACTGACAGTTAATGGGGATAAACAAAATGCTACCTTGTGAAGCTGTAGGAAGGCTCAATAGTTCTGAACAAGCCATTCTTGTATCCTGGAGACAAGCAATGTCAATCTTGTATCGACTTAGCTATATTTCAACCCAAGGATTGAAACAGATGACAATGACCGTACGTTCCATGTTCATATGAGAAGGGATTGTCAGATGCGAATTGGATTTGGGGGGATAAATGAAGTTTCTTGGCTAGAAGATCGCTTCCTTGCGACGGCGCCAGTGGTCACAGGAACTGGCATGGCCACTTTCTTTGGGGGGTGAGAGGGTTGACATCGGTTGACGGGTGTGCGAGAAACATCAGAGGGAGACCTTTCACGTGTTTGTGACTTTGAGTCAGGCCTGTCATTATTGGCCAACAAGGGTAGAATCTTGTTTTCCTTCCCTCACACTTGTCAATTTCGGTCCTTCTACAGTTGAATAAAGGAAACCAACGGCTCTGGGGAGCATAGTGACTGATTCCATCTCGAATATGTTTTGTGATCGAAGTTTCATTGAAATTGACACAGGGTATAAGAACCTGCAGCTTGATTTTCTGTCAGGGTGAACTCTCTTAGCCTACATATGGTAAACGAATATCTTAAGCTACTTTTTCTAGCGTGTAGGCTAGCACCCATTTACTGAGCAGGAGTCCAGTAAAAACTGGTTATACCGCTGTGTACTCGGTCTCTGCTGTTATTAGTCTAGAGTGCCTATAGGAGCCTAGTCCAGGATGCACCACGTGGAGGAATAACAGTCAGGAGTATCACAATTATTGGAGTTTGAGACTATAAGCATTACTCAAATCCTCGGAATCATTTAGCATTCCAAATTGGAACGGGCTTGTCAGTGATATTTTTTATTTTAATAATTGAAAACAATTTTTAAGCTAAAATGTAATTTGCTCATGACAGAATAATGAAAATGTTTTCAAGTGATGTGGTCTTGTACGCGATCTTTGCAAAGTGCTCTGAAGTTGCACCATTAATTAATTGCTGTCTAGTCAATTGCATAAATCAGCAAATGAAAATTCGTGTGTGTGAATAATTGAGAATGCTATTGATTCTGAGCATTCTGAGTAATGCTTATGGAATCACAATTTCCAATGATATTACTGACTGTTCCTCCCTCACTTAGTGCATTCTGGACTAGGTGCCCATAGACATCTAGATTAATAACAGTAGAGACCGAGTGTACAACGGTATAACTAAACTTCTGCTTTGGGGGATGGGTGCAAGCGTACACCCAGAGAGCTTAAAGGGTATATTATACCATATGAGCCCTTGGGCTAAGGGAGACAACCCTAACAAAAATTAGGTCACTTTACCAATGTTTGTAAATAGGGGCACCATCACAAAGATGCCGTCTACCAGCCGAGAAACTATGTTAGTCTTTTGCGTTTGGTACGCTTATCAAACCAACGAAGTCGATCGTTTATAAACCTTACAGATATGAAAAATAATGAAAATATCACTGTCACCAGCTAAATAAAATGATGTAGTTGCCAGTGAATTCTAACTGTTAACTACACTTTTAGCAACTTCTTTTGGTATTGTATCCACAATAAAAGTGATCTTAAAAACTGTAATTTGTAATTAATTTTTTATTATGTTGAATTGAAAGGCAGTAGAGACGATGCGCAGACGTGTCAAGGGTCGTGCTGGTACTTCTTTTACGACGTTTACAGCTGTTGACGATCTACCAACTCCTACTGGCGATCAGCTTGTTACAAAACCCGGATTCAAACGTACCGCTTGGGCTTCAGGAGCGAGCAGTTCGAAGAAAGCCGAAGTAATGGCGATTATGAATATGGTTACAATAGAAAAAGGGGACGATGAAGACTTGGATGCAATTACGAATTCAAAATCTCAATCGAGTCACAAGAAGAAAAAGTTGAAAGTCAATCGTGATAACAAAATTCACGCACAGAAACGTTTAAAATGTAACAAGCCTAAGAGAAATCGACTTTGATTGATTTTTTATATGCGTATCTAATTGAAAATGCTTATTTTTTATATTAGATTGAATATTAATATATTTTTTTGAAAACAATATGTTTTAAAACGTGAAATTGGTGATTTTGATATATACGTTTACTTGTTTGACGAAATTAACTTCTGGAGTTTGAAGTTTTTATGCGGCAACGCAAATTGACTTTATAAGCATTTGCAACTTGTCATATAGATTATTAATATGTCCCAGTAACATCAATAATTATATAATACCAATTGCGAATATGTCTATTTATAATTTTTTCTTCAAAATTGAACTAAAGATTATAGAGTTAAAATCTTAAGTTGTTTTTTTAAATAATAAAATTTAAAAGTATCATTTGTAGTAAAGATGCCCATCGGTAAGTGCTCCATATAGGGGTGGGCTGTGTTCAATCTGTCGATTGCAGCGTCCTGGACAACCTGACAGTCATGAAAAAAATATGGACTGATTAGTGGTACAGTTGGTTTTATACAATTGTAATCTAGGCAAGATGCTAGATTAAGAGACTACGTTTAAGACAACACTGACTGCATTTTTTCAGTTTTTGTCTGAATTGTTATCCATGGAATGTGTTCCATGAAAATAACAAGTTAAAGAATTATCAACTGAAATTATTTAATGTTGCACATTTTTTTCAATGGAAGTATCTATTTTGAACGTTTGACATATTATACACTAATAGGTATATTTTTGCATCAGTTTAGTATGTACTGTGCTCGAGACGATAAAATAATATTTTGCTGATGATCACAGATGTATTTTGATTTTTGTAATTGAAGATGATTTCTTCTAATGATTGTATAGTTTAAATATTTTGACAGAAATAATTGGGCAGCAAAGGGAGTATTCACATTCAGTTCACGTTTAGCAACCTGTCCTTTATTGACAGATTACTTAAAATCGTTTGTTGAAAATGTATAAGATATGTGCTTATTATTAGTATATTTTCGTTTGTCTACGCTTGTCAAACCATCGAAATCGATCGTTCTACATGTCGTATAAATATGGGAAATAATGAAGAGGTGACCACGTCACCAACCAAAATGAAAATGAATGAATTTTCGTTCATCATTTTAAACTAATTTTCGCTTTTGCTGTAAAAAAAATTCAACTGTTGTGTTCATGATCATCCAATCGGATATCTTGGTCAAGTTAGTCGCATGAACCTAATTGCGACACTAGAACTGTAGTTCCATCAGTTTGTCTTTTAGGTAGGCCACATTTAAAGGATTTAATTCAACCCACCTCGACTTGGGGATGAAGCTCTTACTGATTAGCCACTCTACCACAACTGTTTAATTGTGTTCTGCGTTACAGTCGCTAACAGTTGTGACATGTTGAATTTAAACTAAAATAAAACCTAAGGTAGCTGTTTGAATATTGGTGCTCGTACTAGCATACAATCTTTTGACCAAAAAGCTGTATTGGATTACGACCTTTTTTAAAGTGAAACTTGATTTGTCAAGAAACCATTAGTGATCATTTGTTGAATATGGTTGACTGACTTTTACTTACTATCAGCAATATAATCAATGATGTCATTTGCAAAACAGTATTTTAAAAGGCTTTGGTTACTTCAGAATCATTTGTTTTATTTTTGTGCACACGTGACTTTTGTCGATTGCGTGTGTGTATATGCGTGCCCGTTTTAATTCTGGAGACTGTTTTCCTAATACCAAGTTGTCAGATTAAATATTGATTTTTTACAAAATAAAATAAGACATACAACCCACATGTACAAAATTTTAATTAATTATTTTTGCATATACTTATTGCCAATTAAGCGTTCAAGTTCTACGTTTGAATGGTGTTTATTTTTATTTGGATGGTACAATTAGAAATCATAAAATGGAATTGTAAGAGCGATTTGATTGGTTGACGGGACTTATTTGTGTTTATTTAGGGATTTAATTTAAAAACTAGTAAATCGCATGTTATTAACAAAACATTGGTGTGTTATTTGGTTTCGTCATGCTAGAAAGCGAATAAATTTTATTTTGAAAAAAGAAAACTCACATCTTTTTGAATAAACTTTCGACGTTGATCCCATTTTTACAAGTATAATCCAAATAAGTTTTGCAATTCTATGCCATTTTACACAAAACTTTTGCTTGATTAAAATCATATTTTTATTTATGATTGTGGGACGTTACATAAACAATGATACAGGTGAAACGTTTTTCGAATTACGTCTATGGCGTCACAGCGGAAAAGAGCCGTGGGGTTTTAAAATTATAAAAACTTTCGACGATTTATTTGTCGTTACTTATGTAAGATTTTGAATTCTATTTTTATTTACTTATTTTGTTTATTTATGTATTTATTTTTACTACTTTGAATGTTTTATGCGAAACATTTTTTAGCAGTGGACATTTTAGCGAAGCCGAACATGGACCCGCATTTAGTGCCGGTGGTGGGATTCGAACCCATGTACACCCAGATCCGAGTCGAACGCTGTACCGCTAGACCACCCCGGCACATGTTTTATTTGACTTTTTAAAATTTGAAATGAAAATATTAGAAGTTGGATGAATTTATTTAACATAATTCTTTTCAGATACAAACTTGTAAATATTAGTATATATGTACGAAATTATTTTTTTATGTTTGCTACTTTGAATGTTTACACGAGAAGCATCTTTCAGCAGTGGACATTTTAGCGAAGCCAAATGTGGGCCCGCATTTTAGTGCCGGTGGTGGGATTCGAACCTCGATGGCCACCAAGGTCCGAATTCGAGCGCTGTACCGTTAGACCACCACAAGCAGTTAGTTGAGTTGTTAAGCGAACATTATTACATACAACAAATGATATATGTTTACACTGAAAAGAATATATAAGATGAATCCATTTTAGTGATTTTTAAAATCTGATAAAACTTAGTTATTTTTTATTGGACTTTTATAATAACAGTTTCTTTTTTCAATATTTACTTAAACCTTTTTGTCGTATTAGATAAGTCGCGTTTATAGAAGTTAACCAACCTTTTATTTACAGTGTTTATTTAATTTTAAGTGAGCATAATTTGTTTATTTAATTGTCTGATCTGTTTAAGATCTTTTCAAAGTGTATTGTTAAATTTGTGATTAAAAATGGAGTCTGTTTGTTTTATGCAAAATTTTCAATCTGTTTCAAGTATTTACCATGTATATTATTTTTAACTTTAAATTTAAAGTTTTTAAACATTAACAAATTGATTCTTTTTGTTTATTTACTGTACTTGATTTAATTTTTAATAAACTTATATTTTGTAAATGTCATTAAATATTTAAATTTGATTTTATTATAAATTTACCAATTGGTTTAATTATAGCATAAAAAAATAATTATAAAATAGTAATAAAAAAATGAATATTCAAATGTTATTTTTTAATAGACTGACATTATAAAATTCATGTTTATATTTTTGAATTGAATAAATGCTAAATATATGTATTATTATTATTATTATTATTATTATTTGAATGCTTCACGAGAAACATTTTTCAATAAGTGGATATTCGATCGAAGCCGACTAGGGGCCTACATTTAGTGCTGCTGGCAACGATAGAACCCACGCCTACCTAAATTTGAGTTGAGCGCTGTACCACTAAACAACCTCAACACATAATTACTAGTTGTAGGCACAATTAAAGAGTAACATTGTCATATAATGTACCATGTTGTACACAGGCGTAATACTGCTAGGTTGTCCAAACGCAAATATGAAAAGGATTACGTTTGCCAGTCAAAGCTTTTGAATTAAAATTATGATTACAAGTCAGCAGGTGGATTCTGTTAGTCTAACTTCCACCCATCGATTTGTTTAACATGGAATATTCTAATAAGATAACTTTTGTTTGTATAACTCTTGGAATTACCAAAGCACATAGGTTTAAGGATGGAATAAGCTTTTTTAATTGTTTAATTTCGTTTAATTTAATAATAAAGTGGATAAACATTAAATAAGACATTACTAATTATCAGCAAAGTATAATTAATTTAGTTATATTTCAAAATGAACTGAAATATATAATAACAACGTAAATTATTTTATTCAATATTAACATATTTCATTAATTTAATTTATTAAAATAAAACAAATCCTAATACACATTTTACAGCGTGCTATTTTTATTGAAGAAAAATTTATTTAGTTATTATTAGTTTAAATTGTAAAAATATTTCGGTATTAATTTTTAATAAATAGTACAATTTGTTACCTTGTTGAAAAATGTTATGAGAAAATGTCCATTTTTATTATCAAAAGATAGATAAATAAAAATAAAATTTTACCATAGTTTTTTGTGTAACCCATATTTTTGATGCATTAAGAAAATAAATAGGTTTAGCAGTCTACATGACTAATAAAAAAGTGCTAAAATATTAAAAAACACCAACTGCTTTTAATTAGATCACATAATTAATCTATGAATGCAGGACTGCATTTTTAATCCACGTTTTATTGTTTTTTTTTGCTTAATAAAACACTATCTCACGCTATTCAGTGCTGTTTATCAAACTTTAAATAAACAATATAGTTTTCAAGTAAATAAAAAAATAAGCCTAAAAAGTTGGGACAGGTATGTTATTGGTCAGAATTCTGGCCTTCAAATTTGTACCGTCACATTTGAATATATATATAATATCAATTATTTAAATATGTGATTTTTTAGAAACATTTTTGTATATGTTATGTCAAGTTGTTAAAAAAATAAAAATTTATAAATAAAGTTAAAATTGATTATAAAACACTTCAGATCATTTATAACTATTTTTATCTGTTAATATAAAAGAAACTATTCGAAAATTAAGATTATTTTTAAAATAATAGTCTCATTTTTTGTAACTATATTCTTTAGAAGTTATGCATATTTTGTTATTTTGTTAAAACATTTATAAATAGTTTATTTCAAACGTATTTGAACTGTTAACAGTAACAATCTTTTAAATTAGTTTCGTATCGCTTTATAAAATAATAATAAATTATCAAGTTATTGTGTTAAGATTAAAATTTAAAACTACTGTAATTTTAGAGTATTATTTCAATACACATTTAAAAATAAATTCTATTTTCAAAGCTAAACATTTTAATATATTTATACACTACTGTTTAACTAAAATGTACATTTTTATAACAATTGTGTAGCATTATTTTTATGTTAAAATTGTTAAGGTACGTCAAGGTGGTTATCCAGTTTATTGATCAACAAGTCACAAATGTTTGTTTTATTTTTACACCAACTGTTTTTCATTTTTTACTAAATGATAATAACAATTTTAATAAACAACACTGCGATTTTTTTATGTATGTTGTTACTGTTAAATTTACGTAAAAATATAAACATTTTATATTTTATGTTAAAAAATAGAACTTATGTTTTAAATAAGTGTTACAAAATTATTTTGGATTAGCATCAATTGAAAACAGTGAATTATAGTATTTGTTTGGTGTTTTCATTTAGTGGGTTATAGAAGAATTAGTCCATTATGTACATATTTCAAACATGAAATATACATGATTTTGCAATTTACATTATTTAAAAAAGCAGTTAAGAAAATTTTATCGATTAAATTGTTTTTAATGTTTTAAATTTACGATGACATAGTTGCTTAACCAATAATTGGCGTTCAGTTTGTATTATTGCCCTTTTTTAATTACTTTGTTCATGGGGTTTTGTTGAGCTACAAGGTCCACATGCTAAAAAACGGTGTCTTATAAAGCGATTACGTAATAAATCAACACGCACACTAACATTTTAAAAATTTCTACTTTAGATTAAGTAAAATTTTAAAATAAAATGTAATTCAAACATGTTTAATAATACATTTTATATATTTTATTCAATTCCTGTAAATTTTGTACTACGATAGTGTTTTTATGCAATTCAATGTATACAAAAGATTTTTTTCACAAACAGTCAAACATAATTTCTTTTTTCATACGTTAAATAAAAAATGCAATATTTTATTTGACTAAAATTAATTTTATTTAGTTGGCATGAAGCATTTGAATGACATTTTAATTTTAACTAAAATATTTGTTTATTATAATGCAGAACTTTTTTAAAAATCTTCTATTCAAGGGGGTTAAG
The DNA here is from genome assembly GCA_025895645.1 of Cardicola forsteri. NCBI lineage: Eukaryota > Metazoa > Platyhelminthes > Trematoda > Strigeidida > Aporocotylidae > Cardicola > Cardicola forsteri. Next base: position 152,122 of record JAKXYG010000513.1, read on the forward strand.
CAAATTTATTAATTTTCTAGGTTTACGACTTTGGATATTTGTCCAAAAAATGGATTATATATATATATATATATATATATATATATATAATTAATAGTATTCATGTTATTACATTGATGTAAGTAAAGCAATTACGTTAACTACCGGTTTTTCATTTTGTCACGTTTTTGGGTGTTTCGGCTGTCCAAATGTGTAAAATTAATTTTATTTATAAATAGTTGAGTGAAATTTAACAAAAAAATGTTATTTGATTTAAATAATAATAATAATTGATAAAATGTAATTATTTGTTTTCAATTTGCAGAGCTGAACTAAATTTTTAATAAAATTTGGTAGAAAGGTGTTTACAAGTTTTCAATGTTATTTTGTTATTTGAGAAACAATTGTGCACATAAAATGTTAGAATTTTAAATAGTATTAAAATAAAATAATGAAAAATATACGAGTTGACAAATTGCATGGAAAAATTTTTTTTACTCAAACATAATTTTTCTTATGGTTATAAAAAGATAAGACATTTTAGTTAAATAAACCTATTTATATGTAGTAACTACATTCATTAGATTTACTACTTTGAATAATGTAGTCATACAACTAAAACAGCTTCAGTAACTGCATAATTTTAAATAATAACTTACTCTCATTATACAACATACAGTACTATATTTACCATGCATACATGTTAAAATAAAAACTTATAAATAAAGTCAACATTTATTATAACACATTAAATTATTTATAATTATTTTTAACTGTTAATATAAAAGAAACTATTCAAAAATGAAGATTATTTTTGATTTAACAGTTTCTCATTTTTTGTCACTATATTCTTTAAAAGTTATGCATATTTTATTATTTTGTTACAACGTTTATAAATAGTTTATTTCAAACGTATTTGAACTGTTAACAGTAACAATTTTTCAAAAGCGTTTTATAAAATGTAATGTAATGTAAATTTAGCATGTAATATGTAAAATTTAATAATTAATTTCATTACCAAATAGTAATGTACAAAAATGTAAATTTAGATTTAAATTAACAGCTGTTTTGTTAAAAAAACACGGAAAAATAGAATCTTATAATTTACTTACAATTATAATTTGGTCTTAACCCATATTGACTTAATTTTTTGCTTGACATAATTGTTTATTTTTACTACAGGTCTAACGTTATCTCCAAATATGTGCGGTGTCTGTAATTACCAAAAATTGATCTATCTATAGGTTGTATAAAATAAAATATTTATTAAAATCTAAATAATCTGTTGTTAAAGGTACAATAAAATTTTTAAATAATTTTTTAGATATAATATTTTTGTAATGCAACAAATGATTTAAATAATTCAATCTAGCCAGTCCCATTACGGCAAACAACGGCGTAGAAATAATCGTACATACCCAGATGGCAGGGTTAAGTGAAAACCGAAAGGAAGCTCAATCTTCGATTTGCAGAATCTTCAATCTCAAAAATTTAACCAGTGTTGGGACATGGAATGTTGGCACATTTTTTTGTACTGGAAACTTAGAACAAGACCTTTGAAAAATGATAAAGTACAACTTAGGTAATTTGGGTATTAGTGAAATGTGATAGAAAAGTCAAGATCATTTTAAAAGTGGAGATATATCAATTTTATATTTCGGGCATGAAAATCATTATTTTCATGGAGTTGGTATTATATTGAGTAAGCATGCTGCTAAAGCTATAATTGGATGGAAGCCCGTGAGCGACCGTAACATTTCGACCAGATTCAATACCAGATTTGTAAAATTAACAATTGTGTAAGTCTATACCCCTACTGAGGCTACTGAGGAGAACCAAAAAGATATCATCTACAATCAATTACAAAATTTCCTAAATGATGTTTCAAAAAGAGACATTAAAATATTGATCGGTGATTTCAATGCAAAATTAAACAAAGATAGAACTGGGTACTTCTCAAATGTTGGGCCATGTGGCTAAGCTGATAGCATAAATGATAATGATTTTAGGTTTGTGGTGCGAAGCCGTCATTGTGGAATGAGTGTTGGCAACATACTTTTCGCTCACAAAAATATTTACACAGTGACGTAGGTTTCTCCCGACAGAAAAATCGCAAAAGATAATGATTACATTTGTATTAGAAAAAAATGGCGATTTTTTTTGTAGGACGAACGTGCAGATATTGGTTTTGATCACAATCGTATTGTTGAAAAATTACGTTTAAAATTACAAAGAATAAATACCACACAAAATTATTTCCATTTTTGCTTGAGAATCTTAAGCAGCCAAATATCTCAAATCAATTCAATGATTCGTTAAAAAATACATTTCAAAATCTGATAAGAGTAGAAAAGTCTAATAACTAATAGAAATTGATTCAAAAAAAAGCAATTACGGACTGTACAACAAATGCGCTGGGTAGAAAATCTGACTTTACAAAGAAACAATGGATCTCATCAGTCTCTTGGAATCTAATTGCTCTTAGAAAGAGAACAATCTAATAATCCTGTAATCTGGAAAAGATTTGATGATGAGTATAGAACTTTAGATAAACAGGTTAAAAATAGCTTTCTCAAAAACAAGAATGATTAGTTGGAAAACAAATACAAAGAAGCAGATAAGACAGCGGTCAAAAATGATTCCAAGATTTTATATAAAATTATGAAACAACTGTCGGGAGTTAGAAATAACACCAATATTCCAATCAAATGAAAAGATGGTCGTTTACTTCTAACAGATGGTGAGCAATCATCTAGATGGTTAGAGCATTTTAAAGAAGTACTTAATCAGTTCATGCTAAATACCTTCACAGATTTTGATAACGATAAAGATATGAATGTGATTCAAAATCCGGAAATATGTACTGATAAGATTTCTGTAACTGAAGTGATCTATGCAATTCAAAGATTGTAAAATAATAAAGCGTGCAGACTTAACGAGATAACTGCAGATATGCTCAAACATGGAGGTGTTGTAGTAGCATGCGATTTCATCAGTCTCATGGAATTTAATTGATCTCAGAAAGAAAACAAATTAGAGAGAGATCAATCTAACAATCCTTTTATTTGGAAAATATTTGATGATAAATATAGAACTTTAGATAAACAGGTTAAAAAAAGCTGCTGCAAAGATAAGAATGATTGGCTAGAAAACAGATGCGGAGAAGCAGATAAGGCAGCAGCAAAAAATGATTCCAAAACTCTGTATAAAATTGTAAAACAACTGTCGGGAGTTAGAAAGAACACCGATATTCCAATCAAAGGAAAAGATGGTCGTTTACTTCTAACAGATGATGAGCAATTATCTAGATGGGTAGAACATTTTAAAGAAGTACTTAATCAGCCTATGCCAAATACTCTCATAGATTTTGATAATGATAATGATATGAATGGGACTCAAAATCCGGAAATATGCATTGATGACATTTCTATAACTGAAGTGATTTATGCAATTCAAAGGTTGAAAAACTATAAGACAGGAGGACTTGATGAGATAACTGCAGAGATGCTCAAACATGGAGGTGATGTTGTAGCAAGTGAGCTTGCTCATTTATTTAATGTTATATAGCATAATGAACAAGTTCCAAATGACTGGCGACAAGGAGTAATTGTTACTCTTCCCAAAAACGGTAGTCTCAACGATTGTAGCAATTGGCGCGGAATAACTTTATGGTCTATCCCTGCTAAGGTGTTTCACGCAGTAGATAAAAATCTACGAGAACAACAAACACGTTTTCAGTAAGGAAGAAGTTATATTGAGAAAATGCTTACTATCCGTAATATTATTGAACAAAGTCAAGAAGTTCAGCGGTCACTTACAATCAATTTTATTGATTTATGAAAGCTTTTGACAGTGTTTATCGAGAATTTTTGTGGAAAATCGTCAAGTTTTACGGAATACCGTTGAAGTACGTGAAGATTGTGCGTTTGTTATACCAAAATTGAAGTTGTTGTGTTCGAACAAAAAGTTCGAAATTATCACAGAAGTACGTCAAAAATGTATTTGGTTACCGCTTTTTTCTTTCGGTAATTGAGTTCATTATGACTCAGTCCATGAATAATTTGTCTTATGGCATCAAATGGAACCATTACAAATTAACAGATTCGGACTTTGCAAATGTCATTAGTTTATTCAGTGAAACTCCAGAAATGATGCAAAATATGACAACATGTTTCAGTAATATCAGTTCTTGTATTGGTTTACGGATTAATTGTTCAAAAACGAAAGTGTTGTGCACAATTTCAAACAATTATTTACCATGTTAAAATTAGTAGACACGATATTGATACTGTTGATTCCTTTACATATCTGGGAAGCATCATTGGTAAAGTCGGAAAAACCGAATTTAATTAAAGGCATCAATAGTCATTCCTATGGCAATATCTGGAACTGAAACATGGAAGCCAACGGACAAGATTGATAATGTGATAGATGTTTTTATCGGCGGTGTCTTAGAAGTATTTTAAAGATTACCCGCCCAATAACATTTCAAATGGTGAGATTATGAAAACAACTGACTCTCGTTCACAACATGATATCATTACAATTAGACGAAGAAAATTACTTGGTCAAATTCCACGTTTACTGTCCGAAAGGCCTGTAATAAGGGTTTTGGAATGGACGATTGAAAATGGTAAAAGAGAGGTTGGTAGACTACAGAAAACTTTGCTAAGAATGAATATTTTATGGGATTAAGCAAAACGTTTAGCAAAATGTTCAAATACATGGAAAAATTTTGTTGTTTCATGTTCTTTTTGAATTATGAGACTATGTTGTTGCTTTTTGCTGAAATTGTTTTCTTATTGTCCCATTCTTATTTTTAAGACAAAAGGATTTTTTCATAATAATAATAATAATATTAACAAAATATTCCAGTTTTACAATTTTTTTTAAGTGGTCAACTTTAACTAATATACATAGTTATTTTAATTTTTAATTTTAATAAATAATATATAAATCTGTTAACTTATGAATAACATTAATATAACCAGTATGGTTTACTAGTAAAACTTCGACTTTTCTAATCATACGGCATCAACTGTAAAACTTAGCAACTGTTCAAAATTAAAAAAGTAATAATGATACAGTTTTTTTTTTGTATATATATATATATATATTTATATATATATATATATATATATATATATATATATATATATATATATATATATTAATGACTCACTTAGTTATGTGCATTTTTACTCTTGATAAGATAGATGATTATAACAACCCTCCTAGGTAAGTGTTAATTCCTCGATTTACCTGCATGCATTTAATAACAAAAAGCAAAGAAACTAAGACCAGTGTTTATTCAGTCATGTTAAAACATTATTAATTCAATAAAATTATAGAAACTACATTATTAAAGCCATTAAGTAAATACAACTAAAAAATCACAAAGCAAAAATTAATAATTGCAATGATCAACAGTACTTAATTAAGTGGCCATTACTGGAAAGTGGAATAAATAGGATAATTAAGTTGTTTTTAATAAATTTTCCAAATTGGGCTTTGTTACAGCATGAATGTTCAGTTGCAGAAATATACTTTCTATCAAACATTATTAAAGTTTACTGTAAAAATAGCTTGTAATTGAGTATTTCTATTTTTATAAAAATATACATTGTAACTAAATGAAATTTTTGAAAAAAATTGCAAAAATGTATTTTAATGTGAATCACTATGTTAATTAACGGTATTCACTTATCAATCAAAACAAAGTGATTCGAAAGTGAACTAAACTGAAGTTGCTATATAAATTATAGGAAGTTAAAAACTTGTAGATTCAGTAGCAAAAATATGTAAAAATAAATGAAAAATGTTTATTTGTTTAAGAACTTGATTAAATACAGATAAATAAATAAGATGTATAATTATGATTTTTTTAAAATCTATTTTTTATATTTCTACTATTTTAAATGTTCTATAAGAAACACCTTTCAGCAGTGGATATTTTGGCAGAGCCGAGCGTGGGCTCGCATTTGGTGCCGTTAGTGGGACTCGAATCCATGTACACCCAGGTCCGAATAAAGCAAACATACGGTAAAAGTAAAAACAATTCATATAATTGCGAATCATCATCTGGACTTAATGAATTATTATTCAGATCTGAAATACAAACAAGTTGTAATCAAAACCCATACCGAAAACAAACATCAAACGAAGTTAACTTCTGATATGAAAACTTCTGTTTGTGCCGGGGTGGTCTAGCGGTACAGTGTTCGACTTGGATCTGATAGACATGGGTTTGTATTCCGCTACCGACACTAAGTGCGGGCCCACATTCGGCTTCGCTCTAATGTCCACTGCTGAAAGAAGTGTCTCTAAAACATTCAAAGTAGATAATAATAATAATAATAATAATAATAATAATAATAATAATAATAATAATAATAATAATAATAATAATAATAATAATAATAATAATAATAACAATAACAATAATAATAATATAGTACTAGTGTTTACTAAAGTAAAGCAAATTTATTAGCCAACCAACTTCGAATGGTAATTCCACAATTTTGCTTTCATTAATATAATTATGATTTTAATTTGTTTTAAGATAATGTAAGGTCTATTTGGACATTGGATTTGTCAAGTTAAAAAGTTTTACTTGAATATAATTTGTATTAATGTATTTTTATATATTATTTATATAGAAAAATGTCCATTTATAATCAGATTAAGGGAACAATTAATAATAATTTTGTAAGTAATACGTTAAATGTTGATAAAATTTTAATTTCTTTTATAACATAAACTACTTAGCAACAATAATAGTAATATGATGTATTTAGTTTTAGTAGTATTTAAACATTACAAACACTCAATCAATTTCTACCATCATTTAATTTAATAATTTTTTTTCAGTAATTTTTAAAAATATTTTTTATATTCAAAAATTGTAATTTATTAAATGAATTTATGAAAGCGTGTACATCACAATACTTTTCATAATTTCAAACAATTAGAAATGTTACAAATTGAATATCATTAATAAGTAATTAAAAAATTAGCTTTTATAAATACATAAAAATAAATTCATTTAATACTATACAATTAAAAGGTATATTTTATGTTAGTGTTTTTTAACGTAAATTTTACTTTATTATTTTTAAATATTTTAATTTAAATATAGTTTTTAAATTTTTTATTAAAAGTAAAAATTATTCTTTAATAAATAAATTCAAAAATATGAATGCTTTTTATATTAAACAATTTTTTTCATGTATATTACTCTTCAATTAAAAAATATATATTAAAAATAACAAACGTTAAAAATAATTTTTTTACATATTATAAACAAAAAATGCTTATTTTTCTATTCGTTTTTTATTTATAAGATTTACATGTATAGAAAATTATTAACTAAATTATTTACATAACATAAAGAAATAACTTAATCACAATTTTACATAATTTGATACTATTTGGTTAAAATAATTGCACTTAACGCGTTTAAAATGCTTTTTTTATGGTTTAGGCTTAGCAATTAAATTCTAGCTTTTATTGTTGTTGTTGTTGAATAAAAAATTATATTTTTGAAAAGTATGGTGCAATTATTTGACATAAACTTAAAACATTAACCCACCCTCAATAAAATTTGTACTTTTGTTAGTTCAGTTATTGGTAATGCACATTTTACATCACAAATGCTTCAAAAATATTTTATACAATTTGTTGCACTATTTTTTTAAATTGTACATTTAAAAAATGTTTAAAATATTGTTAAATGTCACTATATGATAATTTAAAAATAGCTTTTAAATATTTTAATTAAAATTGATAAAGTTTATAAGTAGCATTATTGCCGTAACTAGGACAACAAACATTTTGTTTTTACAATACATTATTTAGCATTTTAATAATAAATATATATATTTGCGCACTATAAAAATTCATTTTGAACAAAAATTATTTATTATTATTGTTGTTGTTATTACAAAACCCTTTTGTTTTACAAAATAAGCATGAGAAAACAATTACAGCAGAAAACAACAACATAATCTCATAATTCAAAAAGAACATGAGACAACAAAATTTTTCCATGTATTTGAACATTTTGCTAAATGTTTTGTTTCATCCCATAAAACATTCATTTCAATTAAACTTCCCCGAATAGTTCACAGCCAAGTTTTCTGTAGTCTACCAACCTCTCTTTTACCATTTTCAATCGTCCATTCCAAAACCCTTATTACAGGCCTTTCGGACAGTAAACGTGGAATTTGACCAAGTAATTTTGTTCGATTAATTGTAATGATATCATGTTGTGAACGAAAGTCAGTTGTTTTCATGATCTCACCATTTGAAATGTTATTGGGCGGGTAATCTTTAAAATACTTCTAAGACACCGCAGATAAAAACATCTACCACATTATCAATCTTGTCCGTTGGCTTCCATGTTTCAGTTCCATATATTGCCATAGGAATGACTAGTAATGCCTTAAATCAATTTCGGTTTTTCTGACTTTACCAATGATGCTTCCCAGATATGTAAAGGAATCAACAGTATCAATATCGTGTCTACTAATTTTAACATGGTAAATAATTGTTTGAAATTGTGCACAACACTTTCGTTTTTGAACGATTAATCCGTAAACCAATACGAGAACTAATATTACTGAGACATGTTATCATATTTTGCATCATTTCTGGAGTTTCACTGAATAAACCAATGACATCTGCAAAGTCCGAATCTGTTAATTTGCAATGGTTCCATTTGATGCCATAAGACAAATTATTCATGGACTGAGTCATAATAAACTCAATTACCGAAAGAAAAAAACGGTAACCAAATACATTTTTGACGTACTTCTGTGATAATTTCGAACTTTTTGTTCGAACACAACAACTTCAATTTTGGTATAACAAACGCACAATCTTCACGTACTTCAACGGTATTCCGTAAAACTTGACGATTTTCCACAAAAATTCTCGATGAACACTATCAAAAGCTTTCATAAATCAATAAAATTGATTGTAAGTGACCGCTGAACTTCTTGACTTTGTTCAATAATATTACGGATAGTAAGCATTTTCTCAATATAACTTCTTCCTTACTGAAAACGTGTTTGTTGTTCTCGTAGATTTTTATCTACTACGTGAAACACCTTAACAGGGACAGACCATAAGTTTATTCCGCACCAATTGCTACAATCGTTGAGACTACCGTTTTTGGGAAAAGTAACAATTACTCCTTGTCGCCAGTCATTTGGAACGTGTTCATTTTATAACGAATCGTTGAATTGATTTGAGATATTTAGCTGCTTAAGGTTCTCAAGCAAAAATGGAAATAATTTTTGTGTGGTATTTATTCTTTGTAATTTTAAACGTAATTTTTCAACAATACGATTGTGATCAAAACCAATATCTGCACGTTCGTCCTACAAAAAAAATCGCCATTTTTTTCTAATACAAATGTAATCATTATCTTTTGCGATTTTTCTGTCGGGAGAAACCTACGTCACTGTGTAAATATTTTTGTGAGCGAAAAGTATGTTGCCAACACTCATTCCACAATGACGGCTTCGCACCACAAACCTAAAATCATTATCATTTATGCTATCAGCATAGCCACATGGCCCAACATTTGAGAAGTACCCAGTTCTATCTTTGTTTAATTTTGCATTGAAATCACCGATCAATGCATCACCTCCATGTTTGAGCATATCTGGAGTTATCTCGTTAAACCCTCCCATTTTATTGTTTTTCAACCTTCGAATTGCTTTGCTAATTTTTCGCATTAGAAAGATACTGATTTTATGCAACATACAAACCTTTAATTATTTTAAGTTAAAGAATTTAAACAGCATTTATATAAGTACATTTGAGACAGCTCGATTAACGATATACAATAAAACTAATGTATACCAATGTTTAATATACAAATACTGTCCAACATGCTTTTGAAGGTGAATTTCTCTAAAAAATGTGCAAATTGTTTTTTAAAATTATTTGTAATGTAAACGTTTTGTGTTTGCATTTTTACAGCTATGCAAATTGTATAGTAATTGTTTCTTCAAAAATATTTTATAATTAATTATTATAAATTATTAAATAGAGTTTGATCTGTAATCATGTAGATAGGACTAAATTTGTTAAAAGTTTAACATTACATTATGTATGATTAAAAATATTAAAAATTTTCTTGAACAGAATTACCAACAGCTTTTAAGGATCAAAAAGGTTCTGAGAAAAAATTAATTGTATCCTACGAAATAAAAATTCACAAGATTGGATGAGTAAACATCCCTATCCTTAAGGTGTATAGGAAGCAATAAAATTTAACAAATATACTTCAATTATTGAAAATGTATAGTTTTTATTACTATTATATATGCATATATAATGTAAGAAAATAATTTATCTTGTTTTTTAATGTTAAAATTATGGCTCTTAGAATTTAAGAACAATATTTGTTTGAAAATATTTATATAGTTGTTTTATCGTTACTACTAAATTGATATTTAGGGAATGTTTTAGTAACGTTCAAATGTACCTAATGTAATTGAGCAATGTTAGGAGAGTTAATCCTTTATAGTACAGTGAGTTCGACAACAGACAATCGTTGCTCTTAAAAATTATTTTTCTAATAAACTGACAAAGTGATAGAATCCAAATTGATTAGGTATATGTTTGAGTCTCATTATGCGCGTTAAATGCCGATTGTCGTTTCGATTGGCTAAATGTTCAATAAAAATTAAAAGCAATATTGAAACATTGTTTTAATTAAATCAAAACTTATAATATAAGCTTTAAAAACATAAAAGCTAAAATTAAAAAAAAACATAAGATAACAACATAACATTATCTTATTACAATTTTTAATATTTATTGTTTGGTTATTTCTTAAAATAATATTAATAATTGTAATTAAATTTTAACGATTAAATTTATATGTAAAATAAGAATACTATGTATATATATATATATATGTAACGTTGTACACTGATTAACTGAATAACTAAGTAACGTTTTAACAATAATTTTTTCGGACTTTTGTGGCGCTCGTTTAGGTATGCACATAGACTTAATAATATATTTGATTTATTTTAATATTGCTAATAATGTTGTATTGGTAAACATAACTGGATAAAAAGATATTCAAACAGTTAGTAAATAGAAATAGAAATTTTACTATTGGCACCAAATACACTTTCTAGAAGTACTTTTAGTATTGCCCAGATAGGTTGCGTAACATGTTATGAATTAACGATGTTTTTAACAAACAGTTCAAGATGAATATTTTTTTTTCAATGATTGACATAAGTTATTAGGATATGCAAGCACACCAGATTTGTTAAATATTTTACTTCAAATGTATATCTCTTCTCTAAAAATTATAATTGTACTAATTGTTGGTTTATAGATAATGAACTAACACGTTGTTTGTTTATATTTAATGCAGACTACATTTTGAATCTAACACAAGCACTGTTAGGACTAAAATCAATCAAAATAATACATGAAAACAGTCGGCTATTTCTACTGCAAATTTAAAATTAACCTTTTACACAGTTATATACATACCAACAAACACACTATCAAAAATCATTTTTTCCATGTATATTGTGTACAAAACAATATTAAAAAATAGTATATATTTTGATGCACAAATTTTGACAATTTTTCCAATGCTTGGAATGCAATTTGACGAGTGTAAAACACACATGGACACAGTTTAAGCTGGAATTTTAATTCCTTTTCCATGGTTTTTTCAACTGGGTGATCGTGACCAACCGTATGTATTATTGATTTATTAGAATTTCAGCCTAAATTGACAATTTTATTTGCTATTCGAATATAGATACATAGAAGCGTGTATCTATGTGTGTGTGTATGTATGTCTGTATGTAACATGTTGATCATGTAGGTTGGGTTAGGCACATTCTTTAACTGTGGCCAATACTAGATTAGATTATTGTTGATTGGACAATTCTGTATACCGTGCTGCCCTTTAAATGTGGATCAATAATACACAACGCACATTTGTCCACATTTAGATAATTGTATTAGTGTAATATCTATTGTTCCATCCCACATGTGCACACATACACACTATGGTCATCCAATACAAACCGTTACTAATTGCACTAATAAAAGCATGCACAGAAAAATTTGCTTTAGGTAAACAAATATTGTTTATATATATATTTTTGTGTAATAGTTGATGTTAATTAAAAAAACTGAACTGTTGTTTTCGGAGGAAATATTTTAGTGTAATTTCTAAAACATAATACTTTTGGATTTCTTCTTGAATTAGTACAATTACAAAGTAAGTTGTAATAGGTTGGCTTATTTTCTAAAATTTATTGTAAAAATTATGTAAATATATCATTAATTTTTAAATTTTTATTTGGTTGTTGGTGCCTGAATGTTTTACGAGAAACATTTATCAGCCAATAGATATTGAACAAAGTCATACGGGGCCCGCATTTAATTTTGGCGATAAAACTCGAACCCATGCCCACATACTCTGGCACAACATTTACTAGTAAATGCTTTTGTGTCTGCATAATAAGCCCAAAAAATTTGTATCAGGACACAATATTTGAATATATTTAATTCATGTGTTCTCGACATAGTATGCAAGAAAAATGACAATTGCATATAATATAATAATTATTATTATTGTCATTCAATTATTATTACTTGTAAAAAAATAAGATTTTGAGATTTTTTGAGCTAAAAGAAAAAGTAAAATTAAAGATTAATTTTTCAGTTTTTTATAATGCAGGTTAATTTTTTTCTAATTTTTTAGTTTTATTGTTTACCGTAGCTCAAGTTCAAATAATAATGGTATTAACTTTTATTTTAATACATTCTATTATGTGCAAATAAAAACCAAATTAATCCACATTTTAAAAATTGCAAAATACATTTTAATTCTAAATAGGCAGTACACGAAGGTTTAAAAATACTTTTCAACTTAATAAATTATAAAAATAATTAATTATATGTGTACACTTGCATTTAATGCATCTAACACATAAAACGGCCTTAAGTATAATTCCTCTATATATAGAAATTGCACCTTCGATAATTGCTACTGTTGTTGACCTTATGCAAATAAGTGCTTTACCAATTCTATTGATATTAAATAATTTCGTTGTGTAAAATACATAGTTTGTGTCTTACAAACTTTTACAAATTGTTTTATATAACAATTTAAAACAATTCTTTAGTTAATGATTTACGTTTTAATTTAACACATATCCGCAAATTTTATCTCTAATTCGAATTTATCAGCCGATCGTTATTGTAGTTATTTACAGTTATTTCAATTAACATTATATATATGTAGAATAAAATAATCAATTTAAGCTGAATATCATGTGTCAATTTTTTTACTTTGTTATATTTATGTCAAAACATTATATTGATTTATAAAAAACTGGTTAAATTCTTAAGTTTAAATGCTGTTATTAATTGAACTAGTTTTAAACATTTAAATAAACATTTTACTGTCTTAAATGTTAAAAATGACGTAATTCATTTGGTAAATATGATAATGCGTTTTTTCCAATAGACTTTTAATTATATAAATAGATGTTTAATTTTTTTAATAAATTTTTAATAATTTTCTATATATATCGTTTATTGGTACAAAAGGGGCAGAAAAATAATCAAAATGTTCTATTGCTTTTTTTAATTGAAGATTTGATTTATTTCGGCTTTAAAACGAAATAATTTTTTCGGTAAAATACAGAATAATAACGGTTGTTTGTAGTAAATAATTGTAATTAATTTACTGAACATTGAAATTAACTTACTCAATTTTAGACAATTTAAGCATTTTTAAGGCATTGCGGGTTCCCTCTATAATTCCAAATAGAAATAATAGAAAACGTAAACTGTGAGATCAATTGATTTCGTATATTCTCTTCAGTTACAAACATTTAAAGAATCAGTATATATATATATATATATATATATATGATGTAATTAACTTAACAGTAATAACTACACAGACATACACATATGCAACACGCCTAATGTTTTAAAGTGTTGCTAACTGCTCAAGTTGCTAATATATTAAAAACACTTTAATCTGTTTGCGTTCACACATTTAAACCCATTTTGTGTGCACAAAAACAATTTGTAACTTTATTGAAATTAGCTTGGAACTAACATAGCATGTTGCGTATGTGTATGTCTGTAGTTATTAATGTTAAGTTAATTACATCATATATATATATATATATACTGATCCTTTATATGTTTGTGACTGAAGAGAATAAACTAAATGAATTCATCCCTCAATTTACGTCTTCTATTATTTTTATTTGGAATTTAAGCATTAAATATAATATTTAATACATTTTTATGTAATAAAAAACCAATATTTAAAAATTTTGTTCGGTGCATTTTTAAATACATAAATCACAGTAAAATTCATAACAAGTATTTATTAAAATAAATGTAAAATTATACTTAAGGCAAATAATAAATGAAAGAATATTTTTACAAAATATTTGTATCCTGATAGTAACAATTCTCAATGTTTAAAAATGTAATTAAATTGTTATTATTGTTACTACTACACAACTCTTTGGCTTTTAAAATAAGCATGGGGCAATACGATAACAGTTATAGCAAAAAACAACGACAAAGTCCCATAGTTCAAAACGAACATGGAACAACAACATTTTTCTATGTATTTCAACATTTCACCAAACGTTTTGTTTAATCCCATGAAACGTTCATTTCAAGTAGATCTTCGTGAATGGTTTTCCGTGATCTACTGCAACCTTTCTTTTACCATTCTCAATTGTTTATTTCAAACCGTTCCTGCTGGTCTTTCGGGCAGTAAACGTAGAATTTGACCGTATTGATTTGAGTCTATGAAAGACTGACATTGCCTTTCTAAGTCTAGATTTAATATCAATTTTGGTTTTTCCGTTTTTATCAATGATGCTTCCCCAATATGTAAAAGAATCAACAGTATCATTGTCAAATGAAATATATTTATTTTATAATTGTGTAATAATGAACATATGTATAACACTGCATAACACAAAAACATACTAATTCAATTCACTAAGAAAGCAATTAATAACTGTGGTGAATGCTCCATAAAATAATTTAATTTTTTAATTAAAAGTTAAGAGTTTTGATTATTTTATTACTTCAATGAGAAATGCTTTTTAATTTAAAGACATTTGTGCTGCCTAATGGCTACCAGCATTGAATACCCCATAGTGGAATTCAAAGCCTTCTTGTCCAAGTGCAACAAGCTATTGTGCAACCTAAATACAATATTATCTTATTGAAAAATTGCTGTGTTTTGTTAGTTAGGTAGAATTCAATAAATTTTTGTTGCATTTATAACCACTTTTAAATGACATAATGTCTTCTAAGTTAAACTATTATACAGTAATTTGATATTTTATTTTAAGGTTATTTGTTACAGAACTATGTTATGTTGTGCATTGATATCGTAAAAATCTCTATTGCTGTATATATATATATATATTTAAAAACATTGTGTATAGCTATTGACAAATACAATAGATGAATACAAATAAACAAACTTTAGCTTAACTAAAACAAAGTGGATATTGTTAAAGATAAATTGTATAAATTTTTAAAAGGTGTTTATCTTAACATAAATTTAATTTTTAAACATAATTTGTATTTTGGTTTATATAATAATTAAAAAAAGGTTTTACAAATAGCATTTGTAACTAAATATTTACTTGTTTATATTGTAGACTTATTTTATTTTTACTACTTTAATTATTTTATTAGAAACATTTTTTCAGCAGTGGGGATCAAATCCATGTCCAGCGAGTTGAACGCTGTACAGTTTGGCGTGTAAAATCTAGTATTATTGTTTTTTAATGTTTTATTAAATACGGTAGGTCTTTAAGCGAATATGCTACATTTGGATAAAATTACATATATTAATTATATAATTTTAAATAATAATAATAATAATAATATTGTTGTTGAACTAGATAATTATTAAATAATTCGTGGTTGGTATTTTGCATTTATGGTTCAAATGTTTAAACATACATTAATCAATTTGATAAAACAATTTTTTATATAGGTTTTTATTTAAAGTAATTAATCAAATAGTAAAAAGTTTTAAAAATACATTAGCAAATTGCATATAAATAAAATAATATTGAAATAATTTTAATAAATAAATAATGTTTCTAAAGCATTTTGTGTAGAACGGTAAGATTACTATATGTATTTTATTAACTAACATTTTGCTTTACTATATTTATATTTACTTTTAATTTTGTAAAGTTATTTAGAATTGAGCATAAAGTTTTGCGTATATTTAACAAAATTATAATTAACATCCTTTAATTTAACCTTAAAAATATTTTATTGTTGTTTAAGTCATTATCAAATATTATTTAGGAAAGACGTTTTTTGGAAACACTTGCAATAGGATGAATGAAAGTTAATTTTGTAGATACTTAAAGTTCAATATGTAAACTACACCATATTTACGTTTAATATTAAATGGGAAAGCAAAATAGAATTTTAAATTGATTTTATTATTATGGAGTTAGAACAATATAATGAATTTTAATTGATTAAATAAGTACCAAGTTTTCATAATTCCAATGATAAATATTGTTGATATGTTTTAGTTATTAACAATGTATCTGAAGAACACATACAAATATTAACTTAAGAATATTTTAGTTTAGTATTAAAATATATTTTTTTGTTTAATCCTTTCAATGCATACTTTAACAGCTGTTTGAAAATGAAAAAAAAAACAAAAGCATAATTTACAATATTTATTAACATACTATTTTTATTTAATTTTATTAAAATATTTTAAATTGTTTATTTTGAAAATGTTGTACGTAAAAACAAGTTTACAGTTGAACTTAGTTTTTACATAAAAATTGTTTAAAGTTGTAAAGCAAATAGTAATTTAAAGGATAAAGTGGCATCTATGATCCAATGACTCGAGATTTAATAACATTTGTAATTATTTTAAATGTTTTCAGGTTCATCCTCAATCTCCTGCACAAAAATGGCTCAAAGTTGGAGATGTCTTGTGTGAAATTGAAGGTCACTTTGCTCACGAACTGAGCGAATTTGAAGCACAATCTTTAATTGAATTGAAGTTCGATTATCTCAGATTACTTGTTAAATGGTATATATATATATATATATATAATTTGTCTTGTTTAATTATGTATATATTTGGTTTTCATATTTTTAGCATGTGGATATTTATTAAAGCTAAACAAATGCATGTATTCAAAGCAGATAATAAATTTTGTTATTAATTAGATTTAAGGAAATGTATACTCAAAATTAGCTTTTAATTTAATGCTCTCATTTTCAAGGTGCTTTCAAAACGTTTAAGTTTAGACGTGGCACAATGTGTGAACAATGACTGGACAGTACGAAAAAAATCAATTCTTTCTTTTTATTGATTTAAATATATTTTGTGAGAAAGCTGAAGTAGTCTGTCTATTGATTTAAAAATAGCCGTGACATTTAGCAGTTTATGTCAAATTAGGATGTGCAATTTTTCGAATATACATAAATATTACTCATTGCATTGCTTTCTCCAAAGTTGTACTATGCAAATTGTACATTATGCTTTTAAATTATTATTGTTTTAATTGTTCAAAGTTATTAATTTTAGCAGTTTTCAAAACAAAAAGTAGCATTTAAAACTATTTATTTAATAAAAAGTAGTATTGTAAAAATTATTAATTGTTTGATTTTATTTTTTGAAAACGTTGTCAGTAGTGACTATTTCTTTGTACATTCAGTTATAAATTTTAATTAACATTTTACAAAATTTAGTATAAACTGAAAATTAAAAGAGGATTTTTAAACCACGGATAGCACATATAAACTATTATTGTAGTTGACTTCTATTAATCTCTCTCTCTCTCTCTATATATATATATATATATATATATATATATATATATATATATATATATATATATATAATATTAGTTAACTTTTATTTTTTAAATTATTAATTTATACTAAAAGATAAAATATTATTAAATTACAATTAGTTACTTGAACGTATTACGATTAAAAAATTATTTCTAAATGTGCGCAATTTTTTTTACTACAAATGCATTAAACAAAGTTGTATTCCATTTTTTATTCACGTTTTCAATGTACAATTACAAAAAGTGTTCTTCAGCGACTGTATAGTTCATTCAAGTTTAAAATATTTATTTTAAAAGTAAAAGAGATAGCAGGAAATGTGTAGTGCGCCTAACCATATTAATAATATAGATTAAATGCAATAATGATTTTATTAATAACAATCAAAAGTAGAAGCACAATCAATTTCTCTAAATCAAGAATGAAAATAAAGCATTCAACTGATCTAGTTGTAGTTTTAATTTTTTTTAAATCGATGTACTACAATTAAGGCAATCTTTATTTGCAGATGTTGCTTTCTTGAAAAAATAGGGATAGCAAATGATAAAATGTATTTCATATTTTATTGTATATGTAAGCAGCAAAAAATTATTGTTAATACTTATGTAAGCGTAATTATTCAATAAAATTTATGTAATTTTTACAGCAATTAATGTATTGCTAATTTATGTACATATTTTTATTTTCAAAACTTTGCTGGCTATTGAACATAACATTAACGTTGTAGTTACCTCATACTATTAATCAGAACCAAAGTGTAAAATATATTAGTATGTGTAAAATGATTAATTTTTTTAACTCTATATTTTATTGGTAGATTTAGTATTATTTTAGAATTGTCAGTTTCACTTGAATAATAAATCCACTCGGTTTTAAGTCAACCAGGTGCATTGTACAGCTGTTTCATCCTTATCTAGAATCAGTATTACCTTGTTATAGTTACGACAGCGTTTTTAACAAGCCTTTTAATAAAATGATTTGATTAAAAATTTAAGCATTTTCTCACACAAAATAAACTATTTAATTTTAAAATAAGAAAACAAAAGATATTTCTGTAAATACGAAAAAAATTGTCACTACACTTTTGCATCTTGAGGTGTAGAAAAGGAAAAGTAATAAAGCATTTTATTGTAAATGCAACGTTGTATTATATTTTATATAAAAAAATAATTTTTTAAATAATATATATGAGGAAGATTTATAATTGTATTTTATTTATAATGATATAATTTAATACATAGTACACATTTATCATAATTTTAAAGTATAATTTAAGTAGATTACTTTTACAAATTTTAAGGAGTTTTTGGAATGCATACTCTACTTTTATGGTAAAGTTACTAATACTGAAGTATCTAAGCTGTCATTAGTATCGATATTATTAAAATTGTTAATAATAAAATGCAAGTACCACATAGTATTAATAATATTTTTGTTAATTCAATGTGTGTAAAAATTCTATTAAAATAATAATCATTGTATAATTAGTTTAATTACATATATAATGTCTAAGTAAATTTTTAAGTACACTTATAACCTACTAAAAGAAACTTACCAATTTTAATAGCCTTATGTTGATTTCTCGCTTATAATTGGAGAAATAAGTTTCAATATTTAGATTTGTTTTAATTTCTTTATTTTATTACTAGTATATGACTTTGTAAATATGAAACAGTTTTAATGATGTTTTCCTACTAACACTTAAACGTTGAGTGCATTTTTGCCACATTATTTAAACAAATATAAGGATAGTTATTATTATTGTTGCTATTGTTACCATGTTTATATAAATGTGTTAAAAATAATTAATGCTTATTGTATTTTAATAGTTCACCGATGTTTAGCAATCAATACATAGGCACAAGACAACAGTCTTGGAAAAATCAGCTTCAATCTGCTAGTTCAAATACATACTTACACAAAGGACCTTACAGTAAAATGAGTTCGGTAATAAAAATGTATCCATTTTGTTTATTAAACAATGCATGCAGAATACTAATTTCAATAATTTAAAATTTAAATTTTTAAAATAATTTGATTGTAAATATGAATCGTATTATTCAGTTAATTGTATATATAAAAATTGTTAGATTACTTTTTGTTAATTTTGTTTATTAAAACAAATTAATTACACAAATCTTTCTTATATGTTTAAACATAGGACATTTATATATATATATATATATATATATATATATATATATAAATGTTTTAAATATTTTTATAAATTGATTTAGTTTTAAGCTACTATTTATTTAACCACTTTTGTGTAATAGAGAAATACTAACTTTTATCTACATTTTTTATTTTGAATTAACTTTATTTAAATGTATCCATGTAATAATTTTATTTAATTATTTAGGAATTTTCAAATAAACCTGTTAATGCACGGGACCCGAGCCTGGATATGAACGACGAAGTCGACTACACTTTTATGAATCTTCCAGTTCGAGAAAGACGGAAATTGTTTTTAAACGCTGAATCAAATATGAATATGCAACATAAACGTAGTTTTACAAGTAAGTATAATAACAACTTTTTGAAAGCATAAACACAATTATTTTTATTGGGCAACTCTTGAAATGTTCAACCAGCTGTAATGCAAATATATATTTAAATTGTTTTAAAAACATATTTAATACACATATATATATATATATATATATATATGCAAATATTAAAAATATTGCTGTAGGTTACTTTAAAAATTGTAAAGATAAACACATGCACATTTTCAACTAACAAAAATATTTGCAGCCTATTTAAATTAATTGATCTAAAGCTAAATTGACAAAGTACGTAGTTATTTTTAAATAATTAAATATATAAACATTTATTTACTTAAGATTACTTGTAAATGTCAAGTTTGGAATATGTGAACTTTTAACTTTAATTTTACATACAAATCAACAATAACAATAAACATTAATTTACTTATTCTATTGTTCATTATTATATCTATTTTTATACAGTTGAAGGAAAATATGTTTTAGAATAAAATGTACAAATAAAAATAATATAATAAACAACTGAATGTCTGAAAGTGGCATTAAACATAATTTTCAATTTAAAAAATTGGAGTAGAAACTTTATTATTTCTTTTTCATTGTTACCACTTTGAATCTTTTACGTGAAACATCTTTCATTAATTAACATTAGAGTGAAGCCAAACGGGGGTCCTCGTTTAATGTCGGTGGCGGGAATCCAACCAATGCTCAGCCAGATTCCAGTCGATCGTTATATCGTAATTATACTACACATAGAAATATTTTTTATACGTATATAAACAAATATATATTAAATAATAAAATGTTTTGGAATGAAAACTAGCTGTACAGCACTCGATTTGGACCTCAGTGGCCATCGGGGTATGAATCCCACCACCGGCATTAAAATGCGGGGCTTCGTTAAAATGTCCACTGCTGAAAGATGTTTCAAAGTAGCAAACAAGATAAAAAAGTAATTTAAATAAAGCCTTCTATGTTTCTTTATTATAAATTAGTTGTAAAAACATGTTAATTATTCCAATAATAACCTAAATCTCAAATGTATATTTGTACAATTCAGTGCCCAGACAACGCAATGCGCCATTTCAAAACCGTCATTATCACGAGACCCAATCCGAGTATGGAGGAAGTCGTAATACAGGTGCACGGGAACAATCGGTTCAGCCAAATTGGGCCTACGATAGTCGCACTATGCCCAGATTCAATGAAAACAAAACGCCAACAATAAAAACATTTACAACTAATCCAATGGTCAAATCTTATCAACATGTTCCCATGTCACCCGCTCAACAAAATGTGCATTACAATTCGCATTATTCAAACCAGTATGAACAACAGCATCAGCCGTACAAAACGTATAGCAAATCTGAATTTTCAGCTAATCAATATTCGCATCATTATGATACGGTAAAAAAATAGTAGACATTTGAGTTTGCATAATATTTGCACAAATTTTCCATTTATGAATAAATCATTTAAATATCAACTTTTATTAGTACAAAATGTTGTTTATTATTACAAATAAAATAATACTTTTTTATTCAGAAATCGGTAACAAAATCAAATGCTAATTGTATAATTAAATTCCATAATAGATCTTATTTTTTTCACATTTTTTAATGATTTAAGCTAACATACAAAATTATTATCAGCATTTATTAAACAAGTGAAATATTAGTTATACATATGCACATGTTACAATAATTATTACTATTATTATTCAAATTTATTTTGCTTTGAAGAGCATGGAACAGCGTTAAATTTTTGACATTAAAGATCTTGCTTATTCAGATTTTGTTAAACCCTGTTATTAGAATTATACTTCCACCTCTTTGCTGCAGTTTTATGACATAGTCTTTTGTTGTTGTTTCTTTAGTAATAAGTCAGGTTTCTGACTTTGCACTCTAACATTCCTCTTTTCACAACCGGACTAGTGACTGGCTACAGTGAAGTTATATGGATATAAATATATAGCCATTGTTCCGGTTTTATTTTTGGAATATTATACAAAAAATTATTTAAACTTTAAAAAAAACCAAATGGTGTTTTTTATTTAGTTTTCCTGTTGGGTTTTAAACAAATACTCATTTAGGTACGTGTATAGCATAATAGTTACTTGTATCACTTCCGCATAAATATAAACTAAATTTGCTCAATTAACTTACAATGTAATTATGTTTGAATTTAAACGCTGTGGTGTAATCACTTTGTTTAATAAAATGTTTTAAAACAATAACATAATTAACATTAATTAATAAAAATAAATAAAAAAACACATTTAACGTGCAATCTAGTTGCTACTATAACGATATCATTTAAATCTGTTTTGCTGGTATAATTAATATGCTGAGTCAAAGAATTTATGCAAAACAAATAAATCTTGTAATAGTCTAATGTTTTAAAATGACACTTTTAAACAAACCAAACTCAGTTTAAAGAATTTTGTTTTTTGTCGCAAAAAATATTCGTATGTAATATGTTTGTACCATTTATATGAAAATGATCATTAACACGTATATTAATTACAATTATTTTATTTTACTTTACCAAATCAATTAACATTTTTGCAATTTCAGGATTCATACAGAATGGCAAACAATCAAAACGTGTCGTTAACAACACCAGCTCGGGTATTCACAGGTACGGAAACTAAAATATATCCAATCAAGCGCACAGAAAATATGTCCAACACAATGAGTATTCCGGCAAGCAATGCATGGACTACAATTAATCGTACGGGACGTATTGGTCAGCCTTTGCGAGTCAATGTTTACACAGGTTTTATTATTATTATTATTATTATTATTATTATTATTATTATTATACTTATATTATTATTATTGTTATTAGTAATCATAATCGCGGTAATTTAATGAATCGATACATTTTACATTTAGTATATTATATAACTATAACAATACATTAATTGTTAGCACTGTGTGTAATATTATTAAATTAATTTGATCACAATAGTATAAGTTTATTTTTGTTACTACAATATCTATGAGATGGATCGAAACTCTAGACTTGTCTATTTAATTTGTACGGTTTTAATTAATGAATTATTGTTGTTTAATTGTATAAATAAATAAAAATTAAAAACTACTCATTGGCAGTTAATTAATACATTTTAAGTAAAAACGTTTTTTTCATTAAAATGAATAAATAATATATATATATAGAACTATTAAAGTAAAAATATTTTTTGATTACTTGTAATTAAGTGTAATTAGTTAAACCAAATAATAATTAAAATTAAATTTAATCTTAAATTGTATAATAAATCTGTTTTAACTATTTATTTGTAGTTTCTTTATGCAATTGTTATTATATAATATCATCATCTTCATTTTGTTGTATTTTTGTTAAAGTTATAACTTTGTATATTTCATTTTGTTCCTATAATTTGTACTATTTTTATTACTATTATTATTATTATTTTGATTAATGGTAAAAATACATTTTTGTGCTGAATGTATCTCTAGTAAAGTATTGAAGTATTATCTATCTATCTATCTATATACAACTCTCACAACAAATACCGCAAAAAAGTGATTATTTAACTAAAACCTCTCTAGTAACTACATATCATACAAGAGAAACGTCCCTTCAATTATAAAATACACAATATATATAATAATTGAAAAAACCCAATAATTATATACATATACACCCATTTTTAACAATTAACATAAAAAATTACAAAAGGTATTAAATCTAAATTAATTTGTTATGTCCAATTGTTTTTTCGTAAAAACAAATATCAGGAATTAAAAATAATGTCTAGTGCTTAATAGATCCTTTATATATACTTAGAAATATTTATTTAAAATGAGTCGTATAAATAGCATATTTTAAAAGCTACTTTTATATTAACGTGGATATCAAAATTAAAATTACACAATTTTTATAATAATTAGTTCATTATTATTTTGTGTGCTTAATTTCATTAAAAATGAACAAGAACTAATTCTTAAAATTGATGTTAACTGCACATTCAAATCTGCAC
The DNA here is from genome assembly GCA_025895645.1 of Cardicola forsteri. Taxonomy (NCBI): domain Eukaryota; kingdom Metazoa; phylum Platyhelminthes; class Trematoda; order Strigeidida; family Aporocotylidae; genus Cardicola; species Cardicola forsteri. The sequence continues at coordinate 176,515 of JAKXYG010000513.1, forward strand.
TGATTGTGATGTCATAATAATTATTAAAATAAACATTTAATTATTCTAATCTATATAAATAAAAATAATAAAAAATATATTTTTAAATTTTAAATAAAATTTAAAAATAAATCTAATAAATTATTATTTACGTTTCTAACCTTGAGATTCAACTCAAAAAATTGTATAAAATATCAACAATTTACCAAAATCAAAAATGGAGTAAAATGATTAACATGATTTATAACGTCAACTATTAATAAAAATACAGATTACATGCAATTTTCAGTTACCAAATGATTAAGGACATTACAAAGTTTAAAAAATTCAATAATCTATGTGATTGCCTTTCTTTTGAACAACCTGATCCAGGCGTTTTGGAATACTGTCGATGAGAGTGTTGATATATTATTGTTTCATCTCATATTGAACAACAAACCGAATACGTTAACATTAATCCTAAATTTCAGTATGCTTATTGATGTTGCGCTTTAGCATACTGAAAACATGTTCAATCACATTAATGTCCGGACTGTTAGGTGGCAATTAAGTAAAAGATAATTTTTTAGATTTTAGCCCATCTACTGTCTAAATGTAAATATAAAGCAAATAAAGTGAACTTAGATAAATATGACGTTACCCTTTTAGACGTATGACATGGAGCATTCTCATGAAAAACAGTAGTAACTCCCCCGTAAGTGTGCTGCGTTTCATAATAAAAAATATCTTTCATAACTGAAACAAAATTTTCACTATTTAAGGTACCAGATATAATTTTTTATTTGGTAGGTTGATTATACTTAATACCAAACCAGTATATTACTTGTCAAGGGTGGGCTTTCTTTCTAACAACCGGGAGTAAATGTTTTTAAAAAATGGACTTGCATAACACTTTGTTTTTGTAGCCAAATGGTTCGTCCCAAATCATTGTTTCATTAGAGAAGTATACAAATGGCTTAACCTTTGGTGATTGAAGCGTTAAACCAAATTCAATTGCTCTATTTCTTGTTATGGAATAAGTATAATAGTTTAAACTATTTTTTTTAGTTTTTAAAATAGATTTATAATAGTCTTTGAAAAGTTCTATAACAATTTTCTAATTATCCGTATTGCTTGTTACACGTTTTCTTCCAATATTATCATAATTTCGTGGTTTTTGACCATTAATAATCCGATAATTGTTGAAAGGTTAACTCTGTATAAAGTTGCCAATGTTTTGGGTGAAAATCCTTCATTTTTTAATTTGCACAATTAACTTTTTCATTATTAAAATTATGAATATTTATGTTCAAGTTTAGTTATTATTATTATTATTATTATTATTATTATTTATTTATTATTATTATTATTATTATTATTATTATTATTTATTATTATTATTATTATTATTATTATTATTATTATTATTATTATTATTATTATTATTATTATTATTATTATTATTATTATTATTATTATTATTATTATTATTATTATTATTATTATTATTATTATTATTATTATGAGTAATGAGTAATAATGAGTAATTGTAAGGCACAGTTACATTGTGGTGTAGAATGTATAAATTAGTTTAAATAAATGTTTGGGTGGAAAAATTAAATTAATCCTACTGTGAAAGGATTATATATACATATATTTGAATAACTATTATTATTTTGCAAAAGTGATTATGGGAAAACTGTGATTAGTCCTCAACCCAAATCCGAGAATATTCGTGGTTGGCGAATTGCTTCGCCAATTTATCCAGCTTATCCTGCTCGGGTGGACCAAACTACTTTACATCCAGAAGAACAGGTAACATCTATTAGTAAATTATATACATTTTTTGACTTTTAATTCTTAAAATGAAACCATTTAATAAAAATATTGCCTAATAGTAACAAATTTGTAAAATTCTTCATTGTTTAATATATTTAACTGCATTTAAAATTTTAATATATATATTGTTTATTATAAAATTAATTTAGGTATTTTATAAATTTCTAAAATTAAAACAGTTTTTACACTATTTGTTATATTTAAACTGTCATGATTGTCCAATGGAATAGTGCTGGACTCCAACTTGAGTGGGCGTGAGTTTGAGTAACACCATCGCTATTAAATGCGGACTCTTATTCGGCTTTGTTATATGTCCATTTGCTAAACAAAGGTTTCTTTTATAAAATGTTTAAACATCAATAACCAAATAAATATAATACATAAATATAAAATATTTCTTTAAAACAATATTGTTGAATTCAATTATATTTTGATGCAACATTAGCTGTCATAAACAATGCACATTGAAAAAATGTTTTTATTAATTCTGCTATTATAAATATTTATTCCATGTTAGTGTTTTATAAAAAATTGAGAAAAAAATTAATTATAAAAACATTAACATTTAATTTTAAATATTTAACAAGTTACTAGCAATTTTTTCATTTTTTTGAAACTAACTTTTATTTGTTTATTTAAATAGTCTATGCGTTTTAGAAGAGAACAATCGGTTCAACCCGTCACTGTTTACTCATCGAACAAACCTGTAATCGAAACCAGATTTAGAATGGATGGATTGACTCCTAATTGGCCAAATGACGCTTATCATGCAAGACCAGCATATTCCTTTTCGACAGTCAAATCACCAACAGTAGTCCAGTATCCTTCAAATCATCCTACTGGCCCCAGGGGAACAGATTTTTAAATTAATTACATGGATATATTCATAAATATATGCATGGACATATGCTTATAAAGTACTAACCTATAGTTACCTTTTAAAATTTTTCAACTTATTGTGTAACTTACGCTTTAATTTTGAAGAACTGTCTTGTGCTTAAAAATAATGACACTGATATAAAATGAAAAAATACAAAGTACCAAAATTTTATCAACTAACATTTAAAATAATATTTATAGTAACATCGAGTAAAAAGTTTAAATATTATTATAAATAAATCTAGTTTACTTTAATAAACATATTTTAAAAATTATCTTAAATATCACTTTATTAATGAAAATCTGATAAACTGATTGGTTTAGTATTTTTTCGAACCCTATTTAATTGTCTCAAATTTATTTACAAATAAAATTTTATTATTTTAGAACAAAATTCTTATTTATATTCGATTATTTTCTTTAATTCAGACGTGCTTTCACCCATTTGTAACTTAAAGCAAAACCTTATTTTACACAATTCAGCGTTTTCAAATTGCTTTACCTAACAATAATTATTTTCTATTTTTTTTCAATATATATATATATATATATATATATATATATTGCGGGCAGTATTAAACCATCTAATTTTACAACCCAAAATGTACTAATTTATCTATTTAATAGATGTTACCTTAAAAACATTTTGTATGTTTTTTCTTATTGCGAGTTTTATTAAATATTTAAATAAAAGTGTTTGATTTGTCAAATGTTTTTTTAATAACATTAATGATTTAAAAAGCTATTTAATATAATTAGAGTTTTGAAATTATTTTTAATAATATTGCAACTCAGATTTACCAAATTATGAAAATAATTGTTTCATCCTTGTTAGAAGTTATTGGTACATACTATTCAAGTCTTACACAGACTCAAACGTATCCACTTTTATGTTTCAAACTAAAATCCTATTTTATGAATATTAGATGATCGAAAGGAATCTTGCATTTTTGTTATTACATTTTAATTTGTCAGATAAAATATATTCAAAATATTACATAAGTGTATATATACTATTACAAAGTTTATAAAAATAGCAGTATAATTAACACAACAAAAATTTTTTTAATGTTTAATGTAATTTTGTTTATGTAATTTTAAAAAAATATTTATTTTACATAAAAATCCTTACTTTTTAATTAGTATGCAATTTATAAGAAAGCATTCATATTTAATTCACGTTAATAAGTGATTACATATTTTAATAATTGATTAATTAAATATTTACTGGGGGTTATCACACGTGTAATAACCCCGTAAATATTTCTTTTACAATTGTCAGATTCACTAGAGTAATAAATGTACAAGGTTTTTAAGTCAACCAAAAGCACCATACAGCTGTTTCATTCTTATTTGGAATCATCAGCAGTGTATGCCTTTCAAGTTTTTCACACACATGAACTTAAACCCACGCCATATCTGGTGTCAGGCCAGCGTCTTAAACTACTAAGCTACGGATGTATGAATTCATAAATAACGGAAAAGCTGTAAAGAAAGAAGAAGAAATGTGGGCCTACATTCGGTTTTGCTAAAATGTCAACTGCTAAAAAATGTTTACCGTAAAACTTTTAAAGTAGTGAACATATATGCATTTTTTACCTAGCATTACAACAATTGCCATAAATAAATATATAAAATATTCATTATAATTTGTTTTCCATAGCAAAAATATAAACAGGAACAAGACAATATCCTGGATATGTGGGGAAATGAAATATTCCCCTTGATCTTCGGTTCTTAATATACCTAAAAGTATTAATATATATGGTGGTAACATGGATTATAGCAATAAAAAATTAAAATTTAGAAATAAAGACCACTTAGATAAAGAAATTAAAATTGAATCAATCGTTGGGTCAGTGACAATATAACCAGAAAATTTATTTTTTGCCAAAACTCTATTATAAGTGAAATGATGTAACTTAAAACGGGTTAAGGTTCTATGTGTATCAAATTTATGCTCATGGCCCCTCAGACAACCTTGCACAACTATGAAATACTGTGGTAGTTGTTCTGGTTTAAAAAGCTGATAAATTAATATTAAATCCTCTCGGAGTCGCCTATTAATTAATTGAAATGACTTAGGAATTTTAAATCTTTCTAGATATGGTTTTTGTTTTAAATTCCAGTAAAGTATTGTAATGGCTCTCTAAACTAATGCTAACCGTTAAATGTTGCCTTTTAGAATCGGGGAAGTGAAAAGGTGCTGTTTAGTCTTTCACTAAACCTACGGTCATATAAAAAATGATTAATGGTGTTACAAATTCCACAAAATTTGACTTTTGCCATCAGTAATGAGTGGGGATGTTTGTAAAATCAAATAGGTTTGTGAGACAGGATCTCTGGGACAAAAATCCATGTTGTGCATGATTGATAATATTATTAAAAAGTACTTAAAATTTAAGAATAGAAATTGTTACAGTAAGAAATTTTATTATATATTTTAAATATAAACCATCAATTGCTACAATATAGAAAATATAATTTTAAAATTATTACAAAATAATAAAAGTTAAATAAAAATTAGTTTACTCCAAAAAATAATTAAATCCTTTAAATTTATATTATAAAGCAACAATGTATTAGAATATAATTTTTAACAAAAAGTAATTTACGAACAAATTAATTATTCAGTTCTTTTATATATATATATATATATATATATATATATATATATATATAAATTTAAAAAGTAACTATTATTTAAAATTTTGTCATTAACAAACAACTACAATTAACCAGTTACTGTGGGACAAAATATTAAAAACTATTATTTTATTAATTTTTATTTTAATTACAAATTTTGTTTTGTTGCACATTTAAATAATTTAAACATTATTTAAACTTTGTTTTGACGCGCATTTCGTTTCCTTTTTCAATTTATTTCTTGTTGATTTTGTGAGTATTGTTGGTAAACAGTATTTGTATGTAAAATTGTATTACTTTATAATAATAAATTAAAAAAGAATATTTTATATTGTACAACAATTTTTTTAATTGAAATTAACTAGAGCTGTTAATAAATATCGCATCAAGTTCAATTAAAGAAAATCAGGATCATGATCTCAGTAAGATTTTACACTTAGACGCATTAACAAACAGATAAACAAAAATTAATTGTTGTTAAGTCAAGTTAAATAATATTCACAAACATTGTTTTCTCTATTTTTAACTAATGATAAAATGTAATTGTACAATTAATTAAAATTAAAAGTATTAGTTTGCAAAATGTAAAATATAACAATAATGTTAGAACACTGTACTTACATTAATTTTTAAAATATTAAAGATATGCACTTTTATTTGGATTATAAATTTGTCAAAGTATACAATATAGGATGCATCATTTACATTGTGTTAACAAAAATAATAAATGGATATTAACAATATCTATGCATTTTAGTAAAACGTATTTTATTAAAAATCTTTCATTTTAAGAAAGTATTATTAATATTACGTTTAATGTTATAAAGTTGCTATTAATTCATTGTCTTTAAATGAAAATAATAAAAATGCTAAGTAAATGGTGTTTTTATTACAATTAATGTATAATTAGTGATACGATTTTATTTCAATAATACAATAGTACTGAATTGTTATATTATTAAATAATGTTATTATTAAATTTACAATTAACAATATAAACTAAAAATTTCTGTAAAACATAAATAAATTAAAAAAAAGTAATTTAATTAATAAAATAGTTTATAAATTTTAAAAAAGATTAAAAAAAATAAAACTTAATAGTAAAAAATTACTGTAAAACATTGATTACATTTACTTATAACTATAATTTTAAATTATTTTCTCTTATTTACAGATAATACGTTGATACACGAGTTGAGTAAGAGAAACACCTTTTCATTCTCGGTTTTAATATATAATAGAGATTGAGATAAAGGAGAATAAATTGGGAAATTAAGACAAACAATTGAGTGGAAACAGTTAAAAATTATAGAAGATGACCAAAAAGATAAATATACAATAGTAAAAGGGGATTAGTTACAGAAAAAATATATGAATTTAAGACAAAATCAAGGTAGATAGTGGAAATTAACGATTATAAAAAACGATTAAAAATTAGAAATATGTAAAAGTAATAATAAAACAAGTTACGCATTACAATGCAAAAACAATGCAATAATTTACAAAAAAGTAGAAAAGAGAAAAGGCTAAATAACGCTCCAATGGACGTGTAGCGTGATGCGCGCCTCACTTCGTGAGTGTGTAAAAAGTATTTAATTTCTTATTGATTAAACAAACACTATCAATTAATTTAAATTAATTTAAGCATAACAATATAAAAATTTTTTTTACTATTCATCATTTAAATTTTAACAAAAATTATTTTAATTATTAACTTTTGCTAAATATTAAACTGCATTTTTGTAATTAAAGTGTAAATTTAAAATTGATTATAAAATATTGTATATGCAATTAATTTTTTATTTAATTTTGTTAATTTTTAACATTTTAAACTAATCTTTTTTTATATAATTTAATTTTAGGGCGCGATTTTTGAATTAATCAGGTATTTCTGTTTGGCGACTTTGTTTTTTATTTATAATGATCATTATCATATTTGTTGTACAATTGGCCTCTGTATGCACTTATAATGATCGGCATGGGTGTTTTTTATCCAAACTTTTTATTTTAGGGCATGGCCCAGTATCAAGAAATCTTTACTTAAAGAAAATACTCGCTAAGTTTATTGGCGTGTTTACAGAGTTCTTAAATGGCATGTCCATAATTTTGACTAGGGTTCTTATAGTTAAACTGACATTACTGAGATTAGATGATGATAGCGCATGTATAACCAATATATAGGATTTTTCTTAGACATCTTGGAGTCTATCCATGTTCTCAATTCGTCGTCGACTTTTTTTGTGTTAAAGGTTATGTACACGAATGCGCTGTATTTTTAGGACAAGTTAACTGATGTTAATTCCGTAGCTATTTCGTTTAAATCTCATGTCATTGGGTTTAAAAATTTCTGTCAGAAGTATTTGACAGCGAGGTACGCATTTCAGGATATATCGTTGTCTGGTAAGAATTAAGGAGATAAAGATGCAGTAGTTGCGCTTTCTACGTAAAAGAATATCTTTATCCCTCCATTTTTACGACAGCAGTTTGGGGTAAAGGAGCTTACGATTTTCTGCACTTAGCGGTCGCATTTATCTTGGGGAACAAGCCTTCTCCCTTCTCTATCGATTATTTTTCTTAAACGTTTCGGACAAAGTTCTTAGAAAATCATCTTACTTTCGCTTTTGAGCAATATAAGTACAGTTTTCCAATTTATTAAATAAAGCGGAGGGTGATATAAACATTCTCTCTCTCTCTCTCTATATATATATATATATATATATATATATATAAAGAGTAGAAGTTTTGAAAACACATTTCTTTTTTATTTACTAGCATGTTGAATTTCTTTTTAAGGAATAGGGTGTTGAAATTAGTTGATTGTTTGATTATTTAGTGTTCATGATCCTGAAGATTTGAGCATTGCTTGTAAAGTCTCTATTTCCAATGATGGTGATTTTTCTGACTCTTTCTCCTGGTGCATCCTGGACTCGATATCTATAAGCATCTTGATTAATAACAGCACAGCGTTATAACTGGGTTTCCGCTGCGACGGATAGATGCAAACATTCACCCAGAATACTGAAAAAGTATCTTAAGCTAAATGTATACCATATGTAGCCGTTGGACTAAAGAAGATAACCCTGACAACAAATTAGGCGATTTCGTCAATCTTTGCGAACAGTGGCGACATTACAAGAATGCCGTCTACCAGCCAAGAAACTGTCATTCTTCTACTTTTGTTAAGCCTATCAAATCATTGAAGTCGATCGTTTAACATACCATACAAATATAGAAATAATAGAGGTGATTTCACGTCATCAACCACAAAGTATTATATATTATATTACAAACGAAAGTTTTCGGAATTATCATTGGTTTAAAATGTTCACAATATACTTGATTTTTTTTCTTTGTTAGATTTCTGTTAGATTAACGTTAATGTTTTTTTAATAATTAACTCTTAGTATTGCATTGGGCATTGATAAACAAAATGTCACAGAAAACTGAGGTTCACCGTCTTGCTCTGTTTAATATGCGTCAACCTGATCGAACTTACGATTTAAATACTACAACAATGTTGGAACAGATTAAAACCGAAAATGTAGTTCGTAAAGCTTATTACGAAAAACTTGGTCAGTGGAAAAAAAATGCATTTCGACTTTTTAAATTAAATCATGTCAGATATTTGAATGAGAATTTGTCAAATTTACCCAGAGATTTTGAACACTTGGATGCAAGTCAACCTTGGCTCGCTTACTGGATGGTTCATGGTCTTCGTTTATTAAACTTCACAATTTCAGATGATACAAAAAAAGGTCTTATTCAATTAATAAGATCAGTTCAAGTTAGTTATAAATTAGTGCAAAGTCTCTAAATCGAAAACGATGATAAAATAATACATTTTAAGGTTGTTTATTAGTAATTGCTAAACAGTACAGTTTTGAATATGCTGCTTTATTTTATATTCAGCATTTCTTGGTTATATAGTAAATTTGACTATTTATTTAAATATTAGTATTGTAGGTAACTCAGGTTTTTATTGTATATATAATGCTCGTTTATTTCTATGATTTTAAAAATGAAGTATATTGAAAGTTTCTTAAATGAAAAGGGCTATTTATAACATAACATGACCATGGCAAAGCCGCTTCTTCATTAATTCCAAGTTTGAATAGCTTCTCGAATTCCTACATAAATATGTTGTCGGATGTGAATTGAACTTGAAGGGATAAATGAAGTTTCTTGACTAGAAGATCGCTTTTTTTGCAGCGACGCTAGTAATAACAGGAATTGACGAGGTGATTTTTTTTAGGCTTGACACCGATTGACGGATTCATAAGCCTAACCGGCTGCATATAGTAAATAGTTACCTTGGGTGTATGCTAGAATCCATCCACTGAAGGGAAATCCAATGAAAATGCCAGTTATACTGCTGTGCAATTGGTCCCTGCTGTTATCAGTTTAGATTCTTGTTAACACCTAGTCCAGGATGCACCATATGGAGGATGAACAGTCAGGAATATCGCCATTGGAAATTGAAACTTTATAAGCATTACTCAAATCTATGGGATTATTGGCATCCCGGAGGCTATTCTATGTTAAGAACTGTTAAATCAGAGTAACAACTATATTTTTTAATTGAAAGTATTACTTGTTTGAAACATTTAACAAAGCAATAGTAATGTAAACAAAGAAAAGCAAATATGTATTTTTTGTATCATTTACAATGTTACAATAAGGATTTTATATTTTGGAATTTTTTTGATTATATATATCTGACTGGGTGTTGCTAATAATTTTTGCATTTTCAAATGAATCAAAATATCTGTGATATATTTCGATAAAAATTAGTATGGATATATGACTGATTATGTTATAAATGTAGGTGGTTAGGTCATGTACTGCGTAATGTTTTGTGTTAAACCGTTTGTGCTTTAGAAGTGTCATAATGTGATGAATGAAAAAATATTTTTGAATATTTGTAGAACGGCTTTTATTACTTAAATGCGTTGGGGATTAAGGATATGCAATTATTTTGTTTGTACAATTTAAGAGTTATAGCATAAAATGGAATTGCTTATTTATTACTGTCGTTTGTCTGGGTGCTTTGGAGCACCTAGTTCAGGATGCAACATGTGGAGGTGACATTTCGAAATATTACTATTATTGGAAACTGAGACTTTGTATTACTCAAATCCTCAGTGTTATTACCATATTATATATATATATATATATATATTATAGCATCATTGCGTCATTCGTTTGGCGTATCACTTCTATTCATTGTGGTTGGTGACAGTCACTTTTAATCATAGTGACTTTATTTTATTTTAAATGAAATAGTTTTTGGTGCTTGTATTTTTTAAATAATGTGTTTTTGTATATATATATATATATATATATATAGAATCCTGATGGTGGTTTTGGCGGTGGTCCTTATCAATTTTCCCATTTGGCTGCATCTTATGGTGCTGTAAATTGTTTGGCATTATTATGTCAGCAAGATGCTTTAGAAGTAATTAATCGCGAAACTTTGCTTGGTTGGTATCGAAAGATTAAACAGACCGATGGTTCGTTTACTGTGCATTTCGGTGGCGAAAATGATGTACGTGGGGCCTATTGTGCCGTTGCTATAGCCAGTTTAACTGGATTGCTGGACAAACATCCGGATTTATTTGAAGGCACAGCTGAGTGGATTGCGAGTTGTCAAGTAAGTTTGAATACATCCTCGACTCAGGTTAATCAGGGTCAGGTTGTATAACTGAGCTTCTGGTTTGACGTTTAGGTGCAAATATACACTTGAGGTATTTCAAAGTATATATATATATATATGTATATATATATATATATATATATTGTAAGCTGCCATCGTGCTAGGGGAGAAAACTGACAAAAAATCAGATGGCTTAGTCAATTTTATATGAAACCATAGAAGGCGATTGTTTGATGTACTCTACAAAAATGGAAATAGGCGACTACGTTACCCACCCGTATAATAATAATAATAATAAAATTACAGTTCTAACATAAAATATTCATTCAAATAGTAGCGCAGTTGGCTGTCACTTTATCTTGGTCATTATACTCGCCTGGAAGACTGCTTAAGGTATCATTGATTAATTTATTAATTGCTAATGATCTTTAGAATTTAACTAATTACATCTAGACTAATAACAGCAGAGAACGAGTGCACAGTGGTATAACTGGATTTCCGCTTTGGCGGGTGGGCTCAAGCATATACCTTACATATTTGAAAGGTATATGTATACCATATATAACCCTTTGGTTAAGAGGATGACCGACAAACGGCACCGTCACAAGGAAACCGTCTATTAGCTAATAAACTTTGTTGTTCTACGTTTGTTACGCTTATCAAGCCGTCGAAGTATGCCGTACAAATCTAGAAATAATGAAGAGGTGACTACGTCATCCACTAATTGTAATGAGTTATATTAATTTCTGTAGTTAATATTATTGTTTTTTGCAGACATATGAAGGTGGATTTGGGTGTTTGCCTGGAATTGAAGCACATGGTGGTTATACATTTTGCGCTGTGTCAGCTTTGTATTTGCTTGGCAAAATAGATCTCATTGATATACCCAGACTTTTGAGGTGGGCTTCTAATCGTCAAATGGCTGCAGAAGGAGGATTTCAAGTAAATGTAGCTTTTGGTTTAATTTTTAATTTGCCAGTTGTGATAATTAATTACTAAATAAGAGTTTTTTTTACCGTAGTTGTTAAAACCTGAGATATGCGGTTTATAATTTGTTGTTTTGAAAATTTTAAAATTCAAATATGATAAAGAAGTTTACACAGTTCTCGTTAGTGTGTATATTTCGGTTCGTCTGCTTAAACAACTTATGTATATTTGATTAACATAAGATTGAATTACAAATACACCATGAATATTAGTGATACGATTATTATTTCTTAGGTATAATGTTATTTCTTGATTTTAAAACTAGTCTATTTTGGTAACTACTAGATTCGTAATACCGAACTACAATGGGATGCTTATTATTATTATTATTATTATTATTATTATTATTATTATTATTATTATTATTATTATTATTATTATTATTATTATTATTATTATTATTATTATTATTATTATTATTATTATTATTATTATTATTATTATTATTATTATTATTATTATTATTATTATTATTATTATTATTATTATTATTATTATTATTATTATTATTATTATTATTATTATTATTATTATTAATAATACATTAAGCTTTAATATCACACTGGAGATACATTTAGCGTAAAATACATTTTCACCATTAAGCTAAAAAATAACATGATTTAAAAAAAAATCAAAATTACTTTACTTTGAATGAGTCATTATAAAACAGCATAATCTTGTTTTAATAAACAAGGAAAAAGTACGGGAATTTAGGCAATGCTTATTTAGTCTCAGTGATTTCCTAATTTTTTGTCTTTATACAATGCATCATCCGTATGCTGGTAAAATGACTTGGATGGAATTTGTTTTTTTTTGCTAATAGAACTTTGCACTTATTTACAGAGAGTTACTAAACTGAATTTGTTTGGTTGACAGTTCAAAGGCAAAATTGGTTGTTTCTGAAAATTGTGTTATGTATATTGACTTGTTTAAGTAATTCCATTTATCGCTATTTGTACGAGTAATATGATAGTTGTCTTATGCTAGTACTGTAGTTGATTTTTATTAATTGTATAATGTTTGGGATAGTAATAATCCCGACGAATTTGGGGGTGCTAATGATCCTGAGTAATGGTTATAAAACTTCAATTCCAATGATGGTGATATTCGTAACTGTTCCTTGTTCATATGGAATAGACGCCTATTGGCATATAAACTAATAACAACAGGGACCGAGTGCACAGTAGTATAACTATGTTACCAACCATAATGAATGAATAAATGGACGTTGTTTGGTTAGGAAGTTAACATCACCAATGTGGTGATTAATAAATTTATGGATGCTCTGTATTCCTTTTCTCATGTTTACTTTAACAAGAAAATCTTATAAATACCTGTTATGTAGCGGTGTTATGTGAATTCTATTCTTTGATAACTATGCATCAGCATACATGCTTAAATAGCAATTGCTTTAGAATACTTAATGGTTTTATGTGCTTTAATTTCATTGCTTGTTTTTAATTAAAATTGTGTTTTGTTAACAAATTATTATAACTTAAAATACAACTCTAGAATTTAATTTGAATTTACATGTTAGGGTCGAACGAACAAACTGGTGGATAGTTGTTATTCGTTTTGGCAAGGTGCATTGTTCCCCATTATCGAGCAAGTTTTGTGGAAACAAAATGATGTAGCTTTGCCTCTAGACGACACTTTATTTGATGCAACAGCTTTACAGGTATTTAAAGAAAATAATTTTTATAAAGTCTTAATTATATTTTATGACAAATGTCACGCATGTTTTTTTATTAAAAAAAGATACTTTGTTGGATTAATTTTAGTGATTGAGAAATGTTTTATTTGAAATAATTTAATTTTAAAAGTCGTTTAACTTGGCTGGGTTAGAGTTGCGTATAAGGAACGGCGCCATCAATCGGCCGGAGTGGTCTAGCGGTACAGTGTTCGACTCAACTCTGAGTGGGCATGGGTTCGGTTCTCACTACTGGCACTAAATGCGGACTTTTATGCAATAACTATTCAGACAACTGTGGCGTCATTTGTTTAAAAAAACAAAATTTTTCAAAACCAAGTAGATTGAAAACATTTGAAGAATAATTTTTTAATTTATTTACCATTACTGCCTGTTTATAAAATAAAAATTAACACCATACAGCATTCTTAAAAACTTTCACCTTTGTAGCCAAAATGCAGTAAAATATTTAAATAATAAACCTATACGTTTAATGTCACCTACATCAAGAAATATCAACAGTGCGTTTATATGGAATGTTCTTATTGTTATTGTTTTAATAACGTACATATACATAGATTGAACTAGAAATAGCTTACTCAGATGAAAGAGGAAATAGCTGTAAGAAGAAGAATACCAAAACATTGTCAAATATTTTTATTCTTATAGTAACTTTATGTTGCTATAACTTATTAACGTATTTAAAGGATTAGTTTAGGTCGATTTTCTGAGTTAAAAGTACAAAATTACTACGATTATAAAGTTCTGGTAAAGATTTTAATCTTTGGTAATATTAATTACGATTTAATAATAAATGGGGAATTACAATTATTATAGTAAACACAATAATTTTTATTAACAAAGGCTAAACAAATCTCTTATGACATAGGAATATAGTGTTAGAATAGTAAAATTGTATTATATAAAAATTACACCTAATTAAAAACCAATAACTTATAAATAAATAATCCTTTGTGTTAGTTTACAATAAGGTAAACTATACGTCGCAATAATGTTGTTGCTTCTTGTACACAAAAGTACAGTGTTGTAGATGTTAGAACATTTTAATACGGAAAACATTTCAATTATATATTCATTTTGTTGCATAACAACGACCTTATAAATATATAAGAGTTTAAATTATTCCATGTATCTCATTCTATCTAAAATCCTGTAATTTTAAAACACTACATGTAAATACAGGTTTACTTTTATGTGCTGCTACATTTCTTACTAATTTACATTAATTAACGCTTCTGTGATGCTTAAACCATTCAATATTACTTCAGTTTATATTAAGTCTATGTAATCAGATCAGTGGCTATGTTATGTTCAAATACATTAAAAAAATTATAACATTAAATTTATTAACCAAAATGAATTAAATTATTCTTTATTAAGCAATCTATTAAGAAAATTATTCTCAATTCATGTTTTACACTTCTGACTACTTTTCCCATGGTCAGTAGTTATTTTTGCCCATTTTCCATTGGCTTACATCAACTCCCCCACTCACTTAAGTCATTATCGACTTCACACTTTTACAAAATACCCTACTTCATTCTCATTGGTTCAATTTTGACCAAAATATTTTGGGTGGCAAAAGCACGTGCATTGATAAGTTTGTTAGAAGTTCAATTTTGTTTGAACCTGGATTGGTGGTTATCAAGATAACAAACCCATCTAATGATTTCATTTTTTTGTTATTTCTAAGTGCGATATCCCATCGTGTTCTTTAAAAAGAATGCTTTGCAAAGTAAATAAACATGGGAAAGCAATGAACTTATTTGACTAAATAATGACACGACGTTTTTCATTTTCTACATTTTCTACACTTTTAGGCAACGGTTGCGTGTACTAATAAATACGTTTTAAGACATGTGCTAGACCGAACTACTAGATCTATTATTGTGCACTCAGTTCCTTCTTGTAATTAGTCTATGTTTAAAATGTCAGACATAGATTCACGGGGATAGAAGCAAACATTTAAAAGTCATTTGAGACAGTCTTTGAAGATATAATTGTAAGTTTTTTAAATATCCATGTTTGAATAGTGCATCAGATCGTTTATTAAATTTTGTGTCATTAGTGAACCCGTCAAACAGTGTGCATTTCTTTATTATATGCATTTCATTTATATTTATGTTGTAAGTTGTCGTTTTCTGCACTCCAATTTTAGGAATACATTTTGCTTTGTTGTCAAAAAGTTTCCTACACCCGACACGGTATGAGTGTTCACACAAAGCTTGACGATGATTTGGAAGATTTAAATACTGAATCTACACTGTTGCCAGATTTTGACGAACAATTGATTGCCCATGGTGGCGGCCTTATTGACAAACCCGGCAAAAATACCGATCCCTATCACACATGCTATTCGTTGAGCGGATTGAGTGTAGCTCAGCATGTACCCCGATTGAGAATTCACGATCCAACAACTCCCTACTACTATTCATCTATTCCTGCCGAATCGGTTGATGTTTTAGGCGAAAGTTTGAACGAACTGAACGATATCGATCCGTTTCACAACGTGTTGCACGAAGCTTTGATATTTTCTCGGACCTACTTTCTCCATTTAGACAGCCATGGCAACAAGAAGGATGCTGTCAAAGACGCTGCACTAATTGTCGAAAAGTATGGTCAGTCACGAACGATACTCAAATACAAGCAGTCCAACATTCGAAATATGTATGACAATTGTTGTTCGATTGAAGAAATTTCATCCAACCATTTTGATTCGCCCCAGTCGGATACTATTCCAGCTGAATGCAAGTCGACGAACAATTTTCCGTTCTATTCTTGTACAACTCCCTAATGTGTGTGTATACAGAGAATTGGGTTTTTCTATGTAAAACTTGTTTGTCAGATCACTTATAATTTGTAATTTATTATCGATTTACAATTGAATAATTGAGATTTTTAGTTAATCGTTGGCTCGTATTTTGTGTGTCAGTTTACTTTTGGATATTGGAAGTGCTAGATTTAAGTAGGATTTGATTTTTGAGTTAGTTATATATTGGCCGGTTTCATTAATAAGGTAGAGTTGTTAATAGTGTATATTTAATGGTAAATCTGTTGAATTTATAATTTTAAAATTCTGTCGAGGTAATTATTGATCAAGAATTTGATTTACGCTTAGTAAATAATATATATATTTTTTGAGTGCAATTTAATATGCGTTAAACAATAGCTTATGGAAAATATTTTAGTTAGATTATATTTCTAAAATATATAAGATGTGTGCAATAAAAATGCTTAGTGTTAATTTTTAGAAAAAATAATTTGGTTAAATACTGTGCAAAACTTAACTACATTATATCGAATGGAACAGATAATATATAGCATTGACATTTATAACAGTTTCAATGATCATTTAAATGATTATTTAACCCATCAATAAACTTATAGCATACAAATATTTAAACATTATTTCACATCTAGCACTTGTTATGGTGATTTTCTAAATATTAATTATTATAAATACTTTAATTAACCTCAAGTTTTGGACTTTAAATGACAATTTTCTTTTTTGTATAAGATGATAGAAAGCTTATTTGAAATATTTGATTAAATTTCATTTTAGGACTGATGGATAGTAATATATAGTTTTATATTTGAAATATTTATATAAATTTTTAATATTGAAAGTTAATAGTGGTTGAATTGCTTTATATTGTCGATATATATAATCTGTAATTAGAGGCTATTTGTGATTATGCTATATGTTGAGCTTTCACATTTATGCGTACAAGATTGTTTTATTTTGATCACTCTTGTATGAACGAAGTGAAGATAGATTAAGTCATGGTAAACCCGAATAAAAATAAACATTAATTTTTCACAGATTGCATTTTGCACAATAATTGAAAGTTAGTCGGTTAATGACAACTTGGTTGCATTACCGGGAAGTCGTTCAGCTGTATAGTGCACGACTGAAACTTAGGTTCGATTCCTACCATCGGGATTAAGTGTAAGCCCCTGTTCGACTTTGATAAAAGGTAACAATAAAAAGACCGATTTGCGTTTTTTAAATTTTGACCGCCTGTGTGCATCGACTGGAATTTGTGACTCAAGTAAAAATTCGACTTTTGGAAAACAATAGTTTATAATATTTTGGAAAATTTTTATTGCTGTACAAAATTAAAAAAAATTAAATCATGAGTTTTGAAAATCAAATTTACTAACATAAACTGTGTCTAGTATACTGATATATATATATATATATATATATATATATATAGAATATGATGAAAATGTGTGTATATATGAAGCATAAATGAGAAATTATTATTTCTGTTTGCATTCGAATGATTTTTAAAAAAATGCACTTTGATTGGCGATAATCCAAGCAATATTTATTGTGAAAGTGTAAAATTGGACGTGTAGATATGGATTATGCATTCGAAACAAATGAACGCATTAAAAGTTAAGTAGGACAGGGGCGCTTTTATTGTCAATCGAGCCATTACGTGACCGGGTTCAAAGTCGGCAAAAACATGGTGGATGTGTCGGGCAGCAGTCGCATCTCGAGTCCGTTAGCCATGCAATTGCCCAGTTTCGGATCAGTGTTCGAATTCAAATTGGGGATGTAGGTGTACATCGATGGATGTGCTGATGATTTGTGATTTTCGTTGACGCTTTGACCGTCGGGACTCGTGTCGAACAGTTCACTTTGATTGGGACCGTATTTGTTAAAACAATTTCCAGCCAAAAACATATGATGATTGGCCGTCTTGAAGGAATTCGATTTTGACGCGTCCGACGATGAATTATCGTTTGGATTTTGCAATTGATAGTCGTGATTGTTGGTCTGAGAATACAATTCAAATTGGTTATTTGCGTTGCCGTTTTGATTGGCACTATTTGTCGAATAGAATAGTGGACTCATTGAACTTTCACAATGCAATTTTTGTAAATGATTCAAACAATCTTTGAACGTGGGTCTTTGTTCCAAATCTTCATTCCAACAGCTTGTCATGAACATGTAAACGTTTGTAGGACATTGGTTGGGACACGGTAGTAATTGTCTGGCTCTGATGAGGTCGAGTACTTCTGGGTCGCTGAACGACGAATAGGGTCGCATTCCGCCAGACCAAACTTCCCACATGAGTACACCAAAGGCCCAAATATCCGATTCGACAGAAAATTTGCCATAAATGATTGAATCGAGTGGCATCCATCGGATAGGCAACATGAGGCTGTGGGGATGCAACCTATAATAGTCGTTTGAATAACAGTCACGGGCCAGGCCCAAATCTGTAATTTTGCAGTAGAGCTGATCGTTCAAAATGAGAACATTGCGTGCTGCCAAATCGCGGTGTACGAAACAATGACTTGACAAATAATCCATACCCGAAGCAACTTGCGACAGAATGTACCAAATTTCCGATTCGCTCAAAGGATGCGGCATGTGCGATTTGGGAGACGTGCCGTGAATAGCATTGGAATTAGTCAAACTGATATGATTGGCGATAGATCGTCTCGAGGACAACAGTTCGCACAAGTCCAAGTATTGGCCAATTTCGAAAATCATACACCACGGTGGATGTTGCAAACTTACTCCCAACAAACTGAGTACATTAGCGTGATTCAATTCGGCAATCAAGTTGGCTTCACGACAAAATTTAGCTTGAAGACTGGCTGGCGAACCGGCCGACAAGGTTTTGACCATGACGGACAGAGGAACGCCGTTTTCGTAAGCGTTGTTGGGCAAAAGTTCGGCCTTGTAAACCGGACCGAATACGCCTTGGCCAAATTGCTTGCCAAATCTGAAAGTTGGAATGCGCATTTTGGCAAGTCGTTAGGGCTTGTTTTGTCCAAAGACAAATCTTATTTGAGAGCTTTACTAAATTATTCACTTGTAATAATAATAGTAATTATTATTTATTAATGGACTTTGAAGGGTGAGATATTAGAATTGTCAGATTCACTTGAATAATACATCTATTTGGTTTCAGTCAGCCACGATCACTGTACAGTTGCTTTATCCTTGCTTGGAATTATTAGCAGTGTATACTTTTCAAGTATTACGCAAACTCGAACCCACGCTCTATCTGTTGTTAGGTCAATGTCCTAACCACTGAGGAACGCGTGGTGGATACTGACCCCATACATTTATTATTTATGGTGAATCTAATCAATGCTAATTATCCAGTGTCCTCAAATACTATATGTACTATCGCCAACAAGCAAGTGAGCGAACCCTATCACTAGGGCTTTTATCGTGTGGGTCCTGGCATACTGCACAGGTTTAATGGTGCGCATGGCTTTGAATCTCACCACTGGCACTAAAATGCGGGCCCACGTTCGGCGTCGCTAAAAACATTTAAAGTAGAAACCATAAATAAAAATAAATAGAATGTGGTATGATTTGGTTAAGTTTATTAATGGGTTTTGAAGGGTAAAATATTAAAATTTTCAGATTCAAAATAATTCAAATGTAAGTATACTACTTCCATTAATATTGCTATTGCACATAATAATAATGATGATAATAAAGTGAAAACATACTTTTGGTAATGTTTTTTAAATTATGTAGGAACAACGAAGTAACAGTAATATAGACTATATATTTTCCATAATTTTTTAAATAAACAAATAATTGCTAAATATACCTTTTTTTATCCTCATAACATCTTCGGTACGTTGGGATTTTATTACAGTATGAAATCTTTAAGTTTTGACAAGTGAACAGTCCCAAAATTGAATACTACTGACGTTTTGTTAGTTACAATGGGATAGCTTTTTAAGCCAAAATTAATAATAATAATAGTGCATTGTCAGTTTGTTCGAACACAATTCTATTGACCAATTTTTTACTTTGCTGTAGTCTATTCATTACTTGATACCTCAATATAAGTGATGCTTACTATTTGCACAAAAATGGACAACCTTGTATTTATAATACAAGTCGACTCCGGAAATGAATGTGGTTGTTTTTCCACGTTTGACGCCTGACTAAAAATAAAAAATTCTATCCCATTTGCATATTAACGGGCGATTAAACAACTACTTAGTCATTCTTTTTTATTATAAGTTAGTATTGTTAATAACCTTGAATGCCTCCGCTAAAATATAAGTAATTCTAGTTACGTATCAAATTAGCGATTAAAAATAGAGGACAATATTTCTAACTGTTAAATATTCGCGTGAATCATACCGTTATTTTTTTAAATTTGAATACGATCTATGAAGACATTAATTTGTTGTACATTATAGGTTAGGTATATTTAAATATGCTAATTGTGTATTACTCATGTATATTTATTAACTGTAGTATTAGGATCGTTCCAGTTGTTGGACTCATTCCATATGGACATGCATTTAATTTATTCCAACATGTAATGTGGACCTTCGCCTAGTGGCGCTAAGCATCTGCTTACATAAAATACTTAACCTGAAATAATCTAACCATAAACGCAGAAAATGTTTTAATTAAAATTAAGTTACTTATGAGTAGTTAAATCATTTAATATTAATTTTATAAAAATGTCTAACCTTAATTGTGAAATTGGATATTCCGTAGTTTTCATAGACTGATTTGGTTTGGACAAAACAGAAGCATTATTTGTAAAATTACCGGCTATTATTTGATCATTCAAGACACATCCATTCATGCTGGAATTTTTCAATGTTGTGTAAGCCGTTGGACTTTCGTGTTCAACCTTCAAGTCGTAATTAAACATATTTTCGCGTACAAAGTCATCATCAACAGTTTGGTTAGATGATTGCATATTGAACGATTCTTTATGCACCAAAGTAGTTCCAGGTTGTGTCGTCATGTTTTGTTGCATAGCCATTTGAATTCCTGGCGGTGGAGGAGGTGGAGCGGGTGCTCTCGGTGGTGGTAGTTGGGGTGTTATAATGTTGGACGGTTGATATTGGAAATACGTAGTTCCATTGGGATTAATTATTGTATTTGAACCTATGGGCGACAATTCGTTGTTGTTGTTATTAACATTAGACGAAACACTTAGCTGACCAATGGCCGTTGGTGTACTCATTGTATTTGTTTCGCCCATATTGCAATTCATTAATTCGGATTTGTAAGCCGTAGTCAAACCTTCATGAAATCCATTCAACAATCCATGACTTGAATTGATTTTTACTCCGGCACCCATTCCTGGAACTCGGCGTTTTTTAGATGAATTGAAGTCGTTTGGTGCACCCACACCTTGGCCCCGCATCTGATAACTATTAACCATATCCAAGTTAGATTTGCTCTGAGTTCCATTGCAATTTTCGTTGCTCTTGGGTCTGCCCAACAAACTCGTCCCATCGGCTTGCAACTGGACCAATCGGGACGAATTGCGCCGACGCGAATAAAAGCAGACGACGATGAGAATGACACCCAGTATGGCCAATGCACCGAAACTGATGAATATAGGCAATAGGTCGGGTCCGGTAAATAGGATGCTTCTTAAATCGCCAGGTTTGCTTAGTTGTTTGCGGTCAATAAGTTCGCTTGAAGCTGGACTGTTGGACGGTGACAAAGATGGTGGAATTGCCAGATTATTTGGGTCCCATGAAGTGCGTTTGTTTTCTTGTCGATAATCTGTCACATTGTGTTTAAAACAACATGTAATCTTTTGTACGGTGTTTTGTCGTTTATAATTAAAACTTTAAAATAAAAGTATGTATCTATAACGTGTATTTGCTTTGCTACATGTTAAAGGTGTGTTTTTGTTGCTATTTTTAAGGCATTAAAAAAATCGATATCTATAATGGAACACATGTTTTTTCGTAAAGTAAACACCTGTGCAGTATTATTTTAATTTATGAAGTTAGAAATTTATGTGAAAAATTAGCATTAAATATAATTCAATCTAGGCATTTCATGTTTTGTTTTAACAACGGTTTGGTACGCTGTACTTGTTCGCTGACATAAACATGTTATTTGGTGATAAAGTTGAAATATCGATTTGAATTATTTTTTCGCCAATACTTACTTTGATCAGAAATCAATAATGGTTCACCGATGCGGAGACAAGCTAATCGATCGTTGGGCGAATATAGAGGCAATCGTCCACAATCCATATTCATACTGGGAACTGAAAAAAACATTTAAGAAAATGAAATATTCTGTTGTTACTACTCGAATGTTTTATGATCAAAATTTAGCAAAGCCAAACGGGCACCTGCATTTATTGCCGGCAGTAGCACTCAAAGTCATACTTATCCAAGATTGAGTCCAGCCTTGTACCACCCCAATATTGTATTGGCTAGATGTTTCACGGGAAACATTCTTAATAATTGGACATTGAGCAAAGCAAAACGTTTACCATGTGATGACCCAATTTTAAATCTAGTGCTCGTTGTACCAACTCGGCACAGTACATTACTTTACCATGTGAATAATTTTATTTATTATCTTTATACTACTTTTAATTATTTAAGTAAATGTACATAAATTTTGATTAGAAAAATACTAGAATTGTTTCTAATTTCACACAATAATTGAACAGTAATTACTTATTTTTGGTGATGTCAATTGTTTGTACAATTTTTTATAATATAAATATTTAAAAAATCATTTAAAACACATTGTGCAGAAATAGGCTTGAATAAACTTACGGTCGTGCATTATATGTGCTTCCAAATAGTCATAACTTGGTCCGCACTCATCTTGCATTACCATTTTGCAATCTTGTCTGCACAAATGTCGCGTCTGCATTAGATGATTATCCAAATTTCCAATTTCTTCGTGATGCGTTTCAAACGAATTGGCCGGAAGACAAACGGGAAAGTTGTAATAGCATATCGCTTCCATTAAACGTTTCAAACAGTCCTCGCGAACGTAATGCAACGATTGAGTAGCACTCATTTTCAAGACTAAAGTCATATCAAATATATTTAAGTAATTGTTAAAATGTAGTTAATACATATTAAATTATACTATATTAATATAAATTTACTTTGAATGATAATATAATTATGTAGAACAAAATAACGTTCCGTTTGTAACAACTAAGCAGAAAACATTTATTAAATTCAAAAATGTTAATGTTTTTTTCATTTCAACTAAGATATTAAACAATCTAATTAATAAGAAAAAATATATACTGCTAATTTTAATACTAAAAAACAACATTGATAGATTTTTTTAAATATAATATTTAATATTATTTATTGGCTTATATAGATGTTTTGTACAGTATGTAAATTACGATGCGGTAAGTTTTCTCATGTGAACTAATTCAATTTTTTGTATGCTATAGTTAATTTTAAAATAACCATGTATTTTATTTATCTAACAACGATAAAGATTTTTACTATTACAAGAATTTATGTTCAGTTTATTAACATGATTAGGTACTTGTAAATGTAAACCAGTAATACAAAAACGCTTATTTCGAATTGCTCTAACTTTATGCATAGTTAAAAACATTGTTTTTGTTATAAATATATATTTAATAACGCTGTACAGATATAAGGTTTTAATATACAAAAACGAAGTGTAAACATTACTAATAAAATGAGATTTAATATTATGATAATAATATGATTTGTTGAGATTTTAGTGCACTAAATGATATACATTTTAATCAATTCAGCGTAAAAATTTTACAAACTAAAATCAGTTTGGAAAAATATTTTTTATTTTCAAGATTTGCTTAGACAGATGGTTTAAATTGTGCAGTTTGTAGATAAAGATTTAAGAACTTAGATGAAGACGAAGAGATATTAGGATTTTAAAACATGAAACTTAAAGGCTTTTAGCATGATGATAATGATAAGTGTGAGTAAGGCACACAAGCAACAATCTTATTTGGACACAGATGTTATGTAAATATAACCGACAAATGTGTAACCTATATTGGACATTTCATCCAAATAGAGTAGGTTTGTATCCGTAATTAACATTTTTGAAAATCTAATTTTTATTCAGAAACCATCACAGCTGTTTAATTAATATTTTTTTATATTCAATTTGCAAAATTAAGAATATTAATATTAATTAATAATTGTTAATCATGATGATTCATCAAATTCAAGAATATATAATTAAATTTTTTAAATTAAAATATGTGAAAGTTTTAAAAAATAAAATAATTAAAATGTTTTTATAAAGAAGAATGATTACTATTAAAAAAGAAATTTTTGTTAATTTTTTGAAATAATAATAATCTGGTAGAATACATTTTTAATTTAATGCTACTATTTTTATAATTGAAATAGGTATTGATATTCAACAAGATAAAAACATTTTCCCAATGTACAATATTTGTTGTTTTTAAGAATTAAATGTACACTTTAGAAAAAATGATAGAACAAAATTTTAAAATAAAATAAAAATGATTGCTTTTGTTTCTTTTTGCTTATACATTAGAGAAACGAAAAACATTTTTGCAATAAGATTTGTTTTAAATTAAAAATAAATCACAGATCTTTTATCCTATCCGGTCCCAAGTCCATGGTAAGAAAGGACAATAGTTAAAACGTGGGACTATAATATCTGTGTAAAAAAACATATATATTACCAATAAAAAACAACAGGTGTGAAACAGTTATTGTAAAGCGTTTAAACTAAAAAATTGTCAACTGTTGTTTCATGTTCCTGTTAGAATGAAAAGTACCAATGTAAACAAAATAACTTAAATTATTTTAATTATTAAAATCTGAATCTTTTAGAAATTAGATACAAAATCAAAATACCATGATGATATAAAAACACACATAAAAATATTACATTTAGAAATTTGAGCTTCGATCAGAGCTTGCTGAAATTCGCGAGTTACGAAAACTCGATGACCCATCAAATATTTGCCACAAACGTTACTTTGAAATTCTTGACAAAAACCATCGGATTCAGCTGTTCCCAAATTGGCTCTGATTACAATAACACACACAAAATTAAATGATTGGGTTTTATTACGTGACTACATTTTACAAAAACATTGTTCTAGTATGTGAAAGTCAAGCGAGGACATGAAGTTAATACCTGTAGTGGAATTCGAATTGATGTCCAACTTGCTACAAGTCTGGTACAATTATTAAAAAGTAATACTTCGTTTTGAATTACTTTAGGTAGATATATAGGTATTAACAGAAACAACTGAAATCAACATATATTTGAGTGACATTAATACATAGTCCATTCATACAATTATCTAGACTATATGTATCTTAACGTGAATACAAAAATGTGATACTCGTTTAGTTGAAGAAAGAAAAATTAAAAGTTAACACTATATTTTGCATCTGATTCTTATTGTTTTAAATAATTTACAAAAAGTGCGTTTTATTACGTGGATATCTGACAAAACCAAATGCTGATATTCACATTTAGTGTCGGTTGAGGAACTTTATATTATGCCCACTATTTAACATCCTTGGTGTCCTAGTCACTTTTGCTATTCCGTTACATACATGTACAACATATGTTTTTAATTGTATAACGTTAATTAACCTCAATGGAAATACACAAAAATGGATGCTAATATTATTATAGTTTAGAGAAGAAAGCTTTAAAGCAGCAATGTATGTTATGTGTTACATTTTTCAAAGATTAATAGTGATTTTTAATAAAAACAATTTACTAAAAATTAAATACAAAATATGTTTTGTAACATTTAGAACTTGATATTTTCAGTGCAATTTACATAAATAGAAAATGCTTTATTAAAACATAATTTGAACAGTTATATTCAAAATATTTTATACATTAATCTACATATAAATATTTATTACAGAAAGCACTTAAAAATAAATAAAAGAAAAGCAATCGACGTCATCCAATTGATTTTTTTTAAAAAGGAAATTTATTCACATATAAATCCTTTTTATTTACATTATTTATTTTAATCAGAATTATGTAAACGATTAAATGTAAATTATTTTAATTAGATTCATAATTAGCAATTGTCTTTCCATTTTTGGTTTATATACAACTTTCGTTTGGATCAAAAAACTGTTTATTTTTTATTCTACATATTAACTGACTTAAGTGATGGTCATTAAGATATTATATTCATTATATATGCAAAACGAAATAGAATGGAATAAAATTAAATTGTGTCGAACTCAGCATTAATTATTGCAATTATATATATATATATATATATATATATATATATATATATATATATATATATATATATATATATATATATATATATATATATATATATATACAAACACGATGGGGATTATAAAACATAAATAGGATTGTGTTTTCAACATGCAAAGTGCAACTTTAATACAAAATTTGTACAATTTTTATCAAATTGATGTGACTTTATTTAAGAGCAGGTAAAAGCTTTTGATATTATCTAATTCAAAACAATTTCATTGTATTTTTTTAAATGATATAATTATTTAATAACAATTTGATAACAATTTTGTTTGCCACAATTTAGGTAGAGTGCGTCAATAATGAAATTTGTCAGTAGAAAATTCAATGTTTTTAAGAGTACTTGTAATGGAAAATTGTTTAAAATTATGTTGTAAAATAGTAACGTTCTAATGAATACAGTTAACTGAAAGTAAAAGATAGTTCAAGTGGATTTTTTGAATATAAAGAAAATTGTTATTCAGTTGTGTTTAATCTAATCAGTATCATCATTATTATTTACAACTATATCGTTTGTTGTATTAAATGAACTACTTACAAAATAAGCTGGAACTTATTTTAATATTTTTAAAATTAGACTACAGTTTATAACTTAGTTATGATAATTAAGTCGAATTATTTTGCTGATTTAATAAACTTGTTTCAATTGAAGTCTATTAGAATTATGATAAAATTGAATTAATTTGTTTAAATACGAAATTCAATAAAAAACTAATACATTTATTGTAAAAATAGTTTTTGGCAACTTACAAAAGTTGATCTTCTTCTACAGTTGGTATTTTAACGGCATTTGTTTTACCTAAATATATTTTAAAAATAAATATCTTTAAACTGAAAGTTAACAATTTTTAAATAAATAATAAAAAGTGTAATTATACAAATACAATTGTATCAGCCACTATGACTTAATTATTTTGACAATATAGAGAAAATATTTAATTTGTAATCCATTTGTTTGAATTCTTTCAAGCATTTATACACAATAAAGTCAAGTTTATCAAAATCTTATACACATACAATTTTCTAAATGAAATCTGAAACAAACAATAACAAAACATATTGTATTTAAATTTCCCCAAATGGTTTTACTATTAGTAGTATCTTTATACAATAAATAACACTGAATCAACTTAAAGAAAGAAATAATTTATACAAAAACTTTGATAAAAATTTATAGGCGATCAAATTTCATAAAATTTACTGAAACTTCGATAGATTAAATTTCATTCTTCAATTTGACACACACAAAGGATTGATACACAATTAGCATTGTTTCTGGAGCAAGTTGGTTTTGGTTTCAATAACAAAATTGTTAACTCATTGGTCTTTGTTTTAAACATAAGCAATTTATCATAAAGCAAATTGCTTTCTTGCAGAATATAAATAAACAGAAATGTACAAAGCCATCATTAAAGGTTACAATTGGAAGCATTATAACAAAAGGTCAAGATTTTTTAAGAAATTTGCAAATTAATAATGAATAACCATATGTTTCCCCCTCAAACAAAAAAACAAACAAATAGAAAATGTGTTTTTTGTGTGTGGTTGAAATAAAATGTCTCCTTAAAATTACTATTTTACTGTATTATTTGTATTTTTTTTAAAGTAAGCTGTACCGCATTTATAAAAATAAAAAACTAGGTATTTGCTGATGGCATTTATGTTTAAGAAATAAAAATTATTTTAAATATAATAATAAAGTAGTTAAATTTCTAACAATATAATTTTGAATTTTATAATTATTATTAATTGAAAATAAGTATGAAAAATAATAATTATAGTATTTTTGTTTATAATATATTTGTACGTCCTATAGTAAACATATTATTAAAATAAAAAAAATAAGTTGAACACTTTGACTGAGTACATAAATTAAAATGTTTAGCATATGTATTCGTTTATGAACTGTTAAATATAGCAGATTTTGTACAGAATACCTTCAACTATATTCAATTTTAAATAAAGAATTTTGAATTTTGTCAAATTAACACTGTAAGATATGATAAATCTGAATCTTTATTATTGTAAAAAGTATGTTAAATAATTTTCTTATTTAAAATTTATACTATTCAATTTTGCTTTTAAAAATGCAAATTTAGTCAATGTTATCTTTTCAATTAAAAAAACTATTTCTATTTTTATTATATGATAAAGTATTTTAAAGATGTTCTTTAATGTATCAATAAATGAAAAATCGAATAAAAAAATAATAATCGGTATTATAAAAGCATTAGAAAGTTTGTTTTAAAAATACAGGCAGTTATCATTTTAATAAATTATTATTGTAAAGTTGAAATTAAGAACTCTTATTTTGTTTGGTGCCTGTAATTTCATTAGGCAATGTAATTATACAATCGAACTTAATTACTTTAGAATGATAATTATTTATATTATAGTATTAACTTCAAGTTGATTAATCTTGAAATACTGATTACAAAAATGAAACTACAAACTACTGTATATATATATTAAAAAATTTTAAATTAAAAAAAATAATAATTTCCTTCTATTTCAACCAGAAATTATAAAAACAAAATTGAAATTTTAAAATAAAATAAAATAATTCATTTTTAAAATAATAAAAATGACATTATCTATATATAATATAATAAAAAAATCCCATTTATATTGCCAAAGTTTTAACTGCAATGTATTATTTAATTAACGAAAACGCATTTAAATTGAAACACGTGCTGTCTGCTTGCTTGTCCGTGTGTTTGTCTGTTTATTTATTTGTTTGTTTGTTTGCAATATTTGCAAAACAACATCAGCAATTTGAGGGAAATTTAAAATGTCCAAAATAAGTAAATTTTGGATAGCTAAATGGACAAATCAATCGTTTGTTTTTACTCTAGAGACTTACGGTGCAATTTGATCGAAATAAATGGACCAAGATATATATATATATATATATATATATAAATTCCATAAGTTTGAAATTTAAAATTTTAATTAATAAATTAAAAAAATAATTTTTTATTAAAAATTAAAGCAAATTGCTTAATTTAGCATTTATCCAAAATAGAAATTGTATTTAATAATTTACATTCCTGTATCATTTTCAATAATTTATAAGTATATGAACATAGTAGATTTCAAAAATAAAATGATTTTGATAGACACAAGCATTTTAGCGAAATTTAATTTGTGGTTAATTTTATTGACGACTTCATTTTAATAATTAATTAAAAACGGTTTAAGTTTCATTTAATTTTGGTTCAAAAATAATGTTATTTTAATTATAAAATAGGGGGTTTCCATTACTTTTAGTTGTAACGTGCAAATAGGCACTTGTATTGACAGTACCAAACGAGTTGGTTGCTACACATGAGTAGTGTCCAGAATCGGATGGTTGTAGTTTATCTACCTTTAATCTGCATCAAAACAAAAAAACGTATTAATTAATGGGTTTTACTATATATATATATATAAGAATATTAAACTACACATAATTCTCATTTACATTTTATATTAATTTATCTTTTTCCAAAGTATTCAACATAATGACATAATGTGGGATTATGATTAACACTTTTTATCAAAATTCATTACAAGATTTATGTGTATATATGTGTATTGCTTATTATTATTATTATTTAATTGTTTAAACTGTCATTTGATTTGTTTTATCAGTAATATTATCTTTTATTAACGAAAACGTTTGTTACATAATTTAGTGAAGGTAATTTTTTAAAAACTAGTTTTGTTAACAGTAAGAAGTATTTTAATCCAATGATTTACTGAAGCACTGGTATTTTATTTTTTAATTAAATTAATTTTCTTACTTCTTTTTAAACAAGTATAAACTTGTATTTTAAAGACTATTTGTAGAATGCTTAAAACATTTTTAAATACAGTAAGTGAATAAGTTAATAATTCTTTGTTTTTGGCTTTATGTTAAACCGACATTACAAATTTAATCTTCAAAGTAAATATATACTTTTAAATATTCACTATATATAAAGCTATTATGGCGAAATGCGTGTTATGATTAATAATGTATGTAAACAAACATAAATATATCGTTTATTTGTAAAACAAGTTCTAAGAAACCGCAAAATATATATCCAAATACGTGCGATAAACAAATAGGTTTTTGA
This sequence comes from Cardicola forsteri, assembly GCA_025895645.1. Taxonomy (NCBI): domain Eukaryota; kingdom Metazoa; phylum Platyhelminthes; class Trematoda; order Strigeidida; family Aporocotylidae; genus Cardicola; species Cardicola forsteri. The sequence continues at coordinate 207,339 of JAKXYG010000513.1, forward strand.
AAAAAGAAAACAAATATAAAATAGTTATTTTTTTGTTAAAAAATATTAGTCAATACAATTTTTAAAATTGATTGTATTAATGTGTGTTAAGTTTATATTTAATGTCATTGTTTAAATATATATCTGTTTATATATACCATTTTTGCTACAAATACAATTCTTTAACATTATTTTTTAATTATTTTACATTACAAATTTTAAACTTACTATCAATATTTAATGTTTATTTCAAATTTTTTAATTATAGGTTTTAATAAATAGTATTTTGAAAACACCCTTCAATTAAATTATTTAAATTTTGACTTACGCGCTGCCCCAAAGTGCCGTTGTAATCCGAATTTTGTTGGGAATTTCTTTAAGTAACTCGCCAAATTTATACCATTGAAATTGAGGAATTGGTTCTCCCAATATATCGCAATAAAATGTTCCTTTAGCCCCTGCTGGCTTTGTAAGATTGGACATGTTTTCGTTGACATAGATGTAAGCTAAACATAAAATTGAACATATCATTAGGTTTTTAAATTATTTTATATTTTTTAATATAAGTTAAATATTTCAATGCGCTACATTATAAACAAAAAATTGGAAAAAAATAATTTTGTTGATTTAATAGCAGCTAATGTAAATGTAGAATAAAATATACAAAAATATTCATATTTGTTTAAAAATTGATTCCAATTAAGTAGATACTGATCAATTTATGTTTCATATACATTATTAATGTTCAGTGATATGAAATGTCAAAAATAATAAGTTAAGTACAATAAAATAAAAGTATTATTATACTTGACAATTATTAAAATGTTTAAAAAATTAATCAAATTAACTTGTGCTAGCTTTTAGTCTCATTTTTGAAATTCAAATATTTCTATTCAACACAAAAACTGCACTTAATTATTACAATAGCCTATTTATGAAATAATTTCATAACAATGTAAATATACAATTTCATTTTTTGCAATAATTAATTAATTCAAAAATTGTAATGTCTGCACAAATCGAAATAATTGAGTATTTTCCAAACATAATGCTTCATTGATTAGACCATGTTATTTTGTCAATTTAAGTGAAATGAAATGAAATGCATTCAGGAAATTCAAAATTTATCGCACACGTGCTGATAATTTGCTGTATATATATATATATATACGTATATAACGTATAGTTTCGACTATCAATAATTCCAATAAATATAATTTTTCTCTATAAACAAATAACATTGAAGCTGTGACTAATTTTTAAATATAAAATGTTTTTGACGAAAAGATACCCATTCATGCACACATGGTTAATTTTATTTTTAAATTACACCTTGGTGCTTTGTCTATACAAATGTTTGCTAATTGCAGTGCATTTCCATAATAAGAGTGTCATTTTACAGACGCAAATTGGTTGAATCGCCACCCACAGATTGAATGGATAAAAATTGTTTTTAAATAGAAAATGCAATAACGAACATTTAATAAATTACTTTTGTAAAATAGTGGTTTTTGCCACGGAAATGTTTAATGTGTCTATGTAGGTGTGTTTTTCAAATTATTTACACAATTACAATATTGAAATTATGTTTTGATATGTTTATATCCGGAAAATTTTCAAAATCGTAATAATTCCTATCTCTCTCTCCCTTGTTACAAATGAATCATTAAAAATTGACTGCTTTAGCATCAGAACAAGAACAAACAGATTCATTGAAATAAGTCACTTTGCATAACAATATTCATTATATTGATGTAATAACAATATTCATTATATTGATGTATGACAGTAGCATCATATATATATATATATATATATATATATATATATCTGATAATTAATTTAGAAAATGTTCTTATTTATGCAGTAATTAAATCAATTATTTGTCTCATATAGTTATTACTTTGTGTCTTTGAAAACGGATAATAATAATAATGTTTATTAAAAAAACTTGAAATTTTTTTACAAATTCATTTAGTTTTAACGATTGTTCTAGGATGAATCATCTACTTCATTATTATCATCATTGCATTCATTATTGAAATAAAACTTGTTTTTTAGTTAATATTGTTAAAATTTTTCAATAACTCTGTAATGTCAATTGGTCAATCTTGTGTCTATCATTAATTTTGGAATCAAGTTGAATGAAGTATAATCCTTTTAGAAAACATTCTTTTTACGTAACAGACTAATAAACACTAGTCAATTTCAATTTAAGCAATAACAATGGTATAGAGTTTTACAAGAATATTTATTACATTTATTAAGTATAAAAATAAAATTATAATGTTATTCAAAAATATATAATTTATAATTTATACAAATAATTAAATGGTTTGTTAGAATTACAATCACCAAAAATATTTTACTATAACTTCTATTTTAAAAAATTATTCCTATAATAAATATGTAGCGTCTGTATTATGTTTTTTTACCTTATATTATTTTAAAATGTGTATTTTATAAACAAATTTACTAAGTCTAAAACTAAATGTTTTTCTTTCTAAATTTTTAAAAAAATGTTTAATTTATTTATTACTAAAGTGTTACGCACAAATTTAATAGAAGTTTATATTTTAAAATTTATTATAGGCTAATATTTATTCAAACATTTTAATAGTATTTTTTAATATTAATTATAATAGTCTATTTTATTTATTTAAGTACATATTTGTGAACTAACAAAATATATTATACGATTAAAAATTAATACACTAATAATATTTTAGGTAATTGTGAAATAGGACTAAAATATAACAAAATAATAAAAACCGTCCGTTAAACAAGCGACACAAATTTATTGTACGATTACTAAACTAAAATACCGATTACTATTTATTTAGTATAAAAAGTATTTTGAAATAGCACATTAAATATTTTAATTTTTTAAATTTTTAATTCAATATAAATGGAAATAAATATTTTATTTTTATTTAATGGGTGTGTATATTATTACTACATATTTCATCTATTTAACAATAAATAAAATAACACTTAAAATAATTTATTTAATGCATAGTCATTTTTAATAAGTAAAAGTCAATCAATAATTTTTGCAACTAAATTTTGTGCGTAATTCAAAATAATGTAAACGGCTTTGTACTATTTCATTTAAACAAATTAAATTAGTTAGTTTTATAGGACATTGCTATGTAAAAAAAATTCAATTGTAACATTTTAGTCAAATATTTGAAGTGTTTACTTTAGCCAATATTTTGTAATTTGTTGATAATTTAAAAAATAATGATAAAAAGTTATTATTTCTACTTTTGTACGTTGTTCATGTAAACCTTAATTATTAATAATTTTTTATTACCAAAACAAATATTTCTTGTTTATTACAACTTTAAAAAAATGTTTTAAAAGCTATAAAATTAATGCACAATAGAATGTAGTTTAAAACAAAAGTTATGACTAAAATTATTATTATTATTATTATTATTATTATTATTATTATTATTATTATTATTATTATTATTATTATTATTGATTTTGATTATCAAAATTGTAGCCTAGGTTCTCAGGTATATATTGTCTATTATTTTAAATAAAAATATTATTTTTACAATTTTTAAATTCTTAGTTATTTATTTGGGATGTCAAAATATTAACCTTTGTTTTATGTCTAATTCCCAAAAAAATAAAATATTTCATTTAACACAGACCGTTTAATTATTTTTTTAATTTAAACTTAAAGCATTTATTTTTAGTTAAAACTTTTCTAAAACCTTTTTAAAGTTATAAAATTAAAGCACAATACAAAATGTATTTTAAATCAACATTAAAATAAATGTAGTACAACTTTTCCAAAACTCAACAACAATTCCAAACCAATAGGCCAAATTTCTGAGTGTTGATTTAGACATAGTGATTAGCCTAGCCACGTAAATGTTTGCCCTCATACAACAAAATTATATATGCAAATATAACATGAAACATTTCATTTTTGAAAATAGTAATAATAATAACATATGGGTATGTAAAAAAACGAAAACAACATTGGACATGACTCATTTTGTAAACGTGAGATCAATTGGTAGCAACGAATGCAAAAATTGGAAAAATACACAATAAATATATAAATGGCATTAGGTTGTACATAGATGGATAATATAAATCACATTATGGTAATTAGTTGACTATTTGGAAAAGTGATGAATGATTATTATTACCACTATTGGTATTATTATTATTGATTTTGATTTAGTGTAATTAGTAAAATTGTAGCGTACGTATTTGGATAACTGCAGTATTTATCTATGGTTTAGCGGTTTAGCGCTTGACTCGCACCTGGGTAAGCACGGGCCTACGATTGACTTTGCTAAAAGCTCTACTACTAAAAGATATTTACCGTGAGATATTTAAAGTAGTTACATATATATATATATATATATATATATATATATATATATATATATATATATATAATATATATATATATATATATATATATATATATATAAGTATTGTTCTTCAATCTTCAAGTTCAAGTGAAAGGCAATGCTCTAGTTGAAATTCAAGATAAGCTATTTTTGATATTAAAATATTAACCACTGGCTTCAAAAAAATCAAAAACATTTTTTGCATAGACTATTTCATTATTCTTTTAAATTAAATGTTAATTATAAATTTTTAACAAACAATATTTCTGCTTTTTTATATTAAATGTGGTATTTTCAATTTAGGACAAAAAATCTTTGCAAATAAGTTAGAAAAACGTTTTTAAAATGACATTAGTATACACGTAGTAATTTTGATATAATAATATAATTGCAACATCAATATGTACAGTTTGTGAAAAGATCTTGTAAATGTATATTTATTTAAGTCTTTAAATGTAATACATTATGACTTAATATAATAGTATAAAAATATTTTTAAAATATCCATATTGGAAATGTCACATTCTAACTGCTTTTTTATAAAACTTTTTAAGCGTCTATAAACAAAAAAAATGCTACATTTTAAAAATAATTTGTAAACTTTTAAATAAATAAATTTAAAAGAAACGTCTAAATGCATTTTTTTAATGTAAAGATTTATAATTCAAATTATTTGCACAAATGCTTATTACGTAATATTTTGGACAATGAGTTAACTAAAACTTATATTTACTTTTTAAATTTAAACAAGTTAATAATTCTAAAAATGTCAATTTGTTTATTCTAAACATTAATGTTTTTTTATACAAATATAAGACAATTGTTTTATTCACTTTATTTATAACAAAATTGCATCATATTATTTTTGCATAAAAGCATATATAATATTTTAAGGCTTTTAATAATATTCCATTTTTTTACTATTCATTTTTACTATTCATTTTAAAAAAATCAAATAAACAGATAATAAAATTTAGTTGTAATAATTATATATATGTTAGAAGGCGAAACCAAAAATCTACAAATATAAACCTGGCAAACGTACCGCTATCTATCTATCCATTTATAAATTTAATATCAATATTAATTAGTTTTTTTACCAATATATTGAAATATTTCCAGTTAAAAAGTATAATTATAAAAGTATATATAGTTTTACAACCTACCACAGTTTTATTAACCAATGTCTTTGTATTTAAATCAATAAATGTATCATACCTAGTATGTATACGGAGAAATGTTTACAAAAATACAGACAAATAAAAAAGGAATTTTTTAACGTTTTATTGTATATTGTGTCTACTTTAAATAAAATAGTTTATATATATATATATATATTCTTTTATTAATTAAAGTTAGTTTAGAAGCATTTGTACAAATTTTTATGTTGTTCCTTTAAATGTTAGTAGTTGCCGTTAGTAGTTGAATGTGCTCAAATCCCAAATTTACGCTGAACTAATTTTTGTTTAATATTACCATTTAGCACAAGTTGAAGTTCTATTATATCGACATACAATTTTCAATATTAATGCATTTTACTGCGTATGCAGTAAAATACAATTTAAACAATAATATAATTTTTGCGGATGAGAATACAAAACCGCAATTTTTAAAAACTACAATTTGTAGTTTAAAACGTTTTAACAATTGTTTACATTTTTATTTACAAACGTTTTTTAATATATATATATATATATATATATATATACTTACTTTTACGTTGATTTTTTGTATTCTCCATTTGAGAAAGTCTAAATTAAATAAAATTTAAAAAATTATAATAATCGATATGCAAATAATTGATTTAATTTGATGTTTTATTTGGAATTATAAAAAGCATATAAATAATGCTATTAATACTAATTTCGGTCACTACAAAATGCTTCACATTATTTTATAAACGCAATTTGTATAACAAATGAATACCGTACGGTTTAAAATGTCTAAAACATAAAACTAGTAAAATAATAAAAATTATTAACACCATATGATGCATATGTTTTAGCGTGTAGCAATAAAAAAAATAATAAAAATAGAATTATCTTTCAATTGTACAATTTTAATTTGTGTAAATTTTATTTATTAAACCTAATTGTTGTAGCCGTATCTTAAATAAAATTAGCGTATAAATTTACTCCCACAAATAAATAAAAAGTAACTTTATTTAAATTTAAAATCAAGCAGATGTTAAAGATGACTAGACCAATTTATTATATTAAAACGAGCTGGCATTTCATTTTCTGAGTAAAACAATAAAAAAATTGGTATTTTCTCAAGTTAATATAAACAAGATTTGTAAAAATGTTGTTTATTAAACGAAACATGTAAAATCGTCGTCTTCATCATTCACCAACTCAACGTAACAATTAAAAGTTTTTACAATAGTTGGCGAAAAGAAGTTACAAATGATTTACTATTAGATGTATGCATTTATCTAGTCTACAAACCTTTAAACAAATATACAATATGATTTCAAGGTTGTTGCGAGAACTTTGTGTCTGACCTTTGAACATAGGTATTCGTATTGCACCGCTCATTTAATTTTACGTACGCACAAAACGTGTGCATTCAAAATCCAAACGTTTCGAGACTATTAATTTTGTCAATTACTCTCATTGTAATGGTGACAATAAAAGTGCAGTTTTGGACAATAATATTGAAACATGTGAATGTAGAATTTTAGATATCCCGTGTAAATACAAAATAAAGATACTTTACAATCAGGTTAAAATGGACCACACATACACTCACATGCATAGGCATTCAGTAATAATCACGTTTGAATAATTATTGAAATTAAGTTTGTTGTGAAGTTGTATATAATAATTGTCACGTTTCACTACAAAACAGTCATTAGGTAGAAATTTAATTATTGGTTTTTCAGAATAACGTTTTCCTAATTTATCCACTTTCAGTATATAGATTAATTTAAATTTAAAAATCTGTTTATTCTAATAAAAGTTTGTTAAATGCTAATTGGTACCAATAAATTAGTTCACACTCACAAATTATAATTTAATACGTTATTCATTGTGCCCAACATCTTAGCTTTAATTTTGTTTCTAAAATACACAAATCAATTAATGTAAATGGAGCACCAAGTTAGTTTCTACCTAATTGCTGTAGCCGTATTTTAAATAAAATTACCAATTAGTGATGTATTTATTTAAAATGGCAAAACTTATAAATTTGCTCCCACAAATAAATAAAAAGTAACTTTATTTAAATTTGAAATCAAGCAACTTTTAGAGATGACTAGAGCAATTTATTATGTTAAAATGAGCTGGCATTTCATTTTCTAAGTAAAACAATAAAAAATTGTATTTTCTCAAGTTAATGTACACAAGACAGCAAGCAAATTTTTTGAAAAGGTTTTAAAATTATACATATTTGTTTTTAATTAAGCATGAAATAATTTAATAGAAATATTGATATTATAGAAAAAAAGTTTCAGAAAAATCAGGGGTTTTATTTATAAGTTTTAAAAATAATTCCAATACAATTTTTAAAAAGACAATGTGAATAGAAGTTTTTATTACCTAATACATACAATTTTACGAATAACGGTCATAATGTTTTATTGACCGCAACTACTTTACTTTAAATTATAATTTTTAATCAATTAGAAATAGCAATTTATTTTATTATGGTTAATATTCAATATTTACTTACTGGATTATTCAATTTGGTTTAAACTATTTTGCGTACTAAAGTAATTATTTAGTATAATAACACCAATGATTTACCTTTAAAGTATATTTGTCTATAGTAATTTTACGCATTGGCAAGACAAAATAATTTAATTATATACTAAATTTAGAATTAGAATTGGGAGTGATAAACCAATAATTTATTCACTGTCTATATATATGTACGTTATTAGGTAGTATTTTTTAAAATAAATTATATTATATGATTTATACATTATTGTAATTTAAATTAAATGCATAGAACAAATCAATAATTATAGTAAGTTAGTTGTTCTACTTTTCTATCAATTTCAATCAAGCGTTGCTAAACAATCAGATTTCACTTACTACATATTATAACAAAGTTAAATTTACAAAATAATTCTGTACATACAAATTGTTCACAAAAAAATTGTTTTAAAAATTGTTTTAAAAAGGTACATATTAGTTTAGTTCATCCATACCAACTTTTACTTTTTTTTGTATATAGCCTTGTTAATTACTTTGTTTTGCAAAATAATTAATAAAAATTATATTTTCCAAAAAATAACAATTATTTAAAATAACCCAACAAACTTTTATTCTTAATATGTAATAACGTCTATAAAAATGCAAACAGTTTGCACATGAAATGTCTAACCTGTGGAAATATTTACATTACTGTTTATCCCATGTCAAAATAACCAATTAAGGTCCATTAGCTATTTTTGCAATTTATTTTTGTGACACAAATGTTTCTATAATTATCAAATACATCCATTAAAATGCATTTTCTAAGCAAAATTGTCATGCAAACAAAACTTTAAGCGACTTTTAAATAATGACCCAATGTTTAAATTATTCTGCACATATTCACAAATGTACACAAATTAAATGGATTTGACTGTACGAAAAAGCAATTTGTAATTATCTTAATTTGAGAAAACAAATGGTTTTTGGCAATTTGTTGCTTGATGTGGTGCTATACAATTCATAAACATCCCAACCAAATGTTTTGACATTCAAACGTTTTATTAGTGAATAAATGTGTATAACAACTGTCTTTGTACATTTCTATGTGCATATTCTCCCATACACTTGGACATCCGTTTTTGCTATACATATTGCTTTTTTTGTTTTCTTAGCAAGAAAGAAGATTAAAAAAACAAATTAGTGTTTAGCACTAAGTAGGTCGTTTTCAATAATGAAAAATATTATTTATAAACAGATTTTTTTACTAATGGATTATTTGCGTCTATCTTTGTTTAAGTAAAAATTGTTTTATGTTTGTTGCACGCTGGTAGGTCTTTCTAAATAATAATTCTTCTATATATATACATAAAGAATAAGATTAAAAATGGATTTTATAATACATTGAATATGTTTTTGTTGTATGATTAATCGAATTGCAAATTTTTAAACAACTTATTTGCATTTAAATATAGTTGGATAGCTTAAACTAATAAACTAGTACAATATTGAGTACGAATGGTTTCTACATATTTTACCTCAATGTGTACAAATGCTTTTGCCAAACTAAAACAATGGTCCAAAAAGTGTAACTTCAACAAAAGATTAATAATGTTGAAAACAAAATCAATATTAATCGGTTTGTTTGCAAACATGTAAAGGCTAAATAACAATAAACATTTGTCAATTATTTTTAATTTCTGTTTTGCAACTTCAAGTAAGTGTAATTGTACAAAGTATTTATTGCTATTTGCTGAACCCGTAACAAAAAAAAACACAAATTTTCTAATGTTTTAAAAGTAAATAAACTTTGCTTTAATCAATTAAAAATTTTCTTAATTTTTATTTGTTTTGAAATAATTTTTGTCCTTTACCCTGTTCCACAATTCCGCCTAGTTTGGATCAGAAATGATTCAATCTATATATATATATATAATAACCCCGTTCCACTGTAAATAAGCCAAAAATTTTAATGCAATAAAGAAACCTTTACATCCAACGCAATGTAAATATTTTTTATATATATTAAAGGTAATCTAACCTTGTTTTCGTGTTACCATTTTTATACAATAAAAAATTAAAAAATATTAAAACGTTTCTAATTCAAAGGCATAAAATAAATTTGATATTAATAACATAATTAAATTGGTGTTTGAATATTTATTAATAATACTTTGTTTTTAATCTTAAAAAATAATTAGTTTATCAAAGTTTAAAAGTATTAATTCACAATAAAGATATATTAGAAATAGTATTGTGCTTTAAAATTGCGATTACGGACAAGAATGTTATTGCCTGGTCTAACTATTATAAACAGCATCAACTTTAATTTTGTGTTATGTCATGGACGAAATTATTTTAATAATAATTTGTAAAAATCACATTTTTTACACATTTATCACAAATAAGAACAAAGCTGATAATGTGCTCGAATTGTAACTGGGTAGATATGGGTTACAGTCGCACTAATGGCATCCCATTTGGTTTTGTTAAAAAGCAAATTACCAAAATATATTTTTTGTAAAACATTAAAGCAATACAACTCGACTAACAAGTAAATAATACCGGAGTAATCTAACCGTACAGCGCTCGATTTGAACCCGAAGAACATGGGTTGGAATCCCTCTATCGACACACGTATAGCTTCGCTAAAATGTCTACTTCTAAAATATGTCTTTTCGTAAAACATTTAAAATAGTAAAAATAAATTATATATATATATATATAACATTGTAAATTTGATCAAATATAAGCTTACTTGTCTGCCATTAATGGTGCATTACCTAACATGGCTACCTTGAGCCCTGTACCCTCCGATAAAGATAAAACTTCTTGATTTATTGGATCATTGATTTTAGAAGTTTGCTGTTCTTCTAAAGTTGACTGATTTTGAATATTTCTTGGGTCAGTCTGCGCAAGTGTTTTATTTAAATATTTAACCTGATCCTTTGCATAATTTTTGGAATTAATATTTGAATCAACATGTGTTGAATTAACAATATGCAAATAAACGATCAAATAAAGTAAAAGATTGCAGGTTGAAAAAATAACAGTTAAATTTTTATCCATATTTAAAACAGTGCATACAAACAAAAGTGGTGATGTGAATACTGTAAATATTTAATTTGGTAATAAATTTATTATTTCATTTGATAAGTTGATATTCATATGTAGATTCATTTATTCAGTTTTCAAGAAGATGCAATCTGATAATAAAATTTAAAAATACAGATAAAAGTAAAAATTATACTAGGTATATTATCATTATCACCTCAGTTAAAAACATTAACTTGAAATTACATATATATATATATATATATATACATACTATTTTAAAAATTAACGCAAAAATTTATATGAGTATCAAATCTAAATTAATTTATGTCCAATTGTTTTTTAGTAAAATTAAGTATTGAGAATTAAAAATAATGTCAAGTACTTAATAGTACCTTTATATATAAATATTTATTTAAATAGGCTGAGTCGGCCAAAATAGCATATTTTAAAAGCTACTTCTATATAAATGTGGATAATAAGTTAAAGTTACATTATTTTAATAATAATTAGCCTATTATTATTTTGTCTGCTTAATTTCATTAAAAATGAACAATGGGTAATCGTTAAAATTGATGTTAAATGCACATTCAACTCTACCCTAATTGCGATGTCATAATAATTATCAAAATAAACATTCAATTCATCTAATCTATATAAATAAAAATAGTAAAAATAACTTTAAAAAGATTTTAAATAAAATTTTTAAAACAAATTAAATAATTTATTATTTACGTTTAACCTTGTGATTCCGCTCATCCGCTAATTTTGCTTTATCATTGCATTGTTTGTGAAATGGACAATAATTATAAAAAATGTTTTCATCTTGCCGAAAATAAATATTGTGTTATCAAAGAATTAAAAAATAAAGAATTTTCAACAAAATAATTAGTGAATTTATATAAAGTTAACTTTTAGATAATTTATCGGATTATTAACCGTCAATAACTGCGAAATTATGATAATGTTGGAAGAAAACGTGTAACCAGCACTACAGATGATTAGAAAATCGTAATAGAGTTAAAAAGATTATAATAAACTTATTTCAAAAACCAAATAATATAGTTTAAACAATTTTACTTATTCTACAATAAGAAACAAAGCAATTAAATCTGGTTTAACTCTACAATCACCAAAGGTTAAGCCATTTATTACCAAAAAACAAAAGGATGATAGATTAGCCTTTTGTAAACTATGGAGTAAACGACACCTTTGTTATTGGAGTTCCGTATACTTTGTCGATGAAACAATAATTCGGAACGAACCATTTGACTGCAAAAACAAAGTCTTGTGTGGGTCGAGTTTTCAAAAACATTTACTCCCGGTTATTAAAAAAACCCAGTCTTGACAAGTAATGTGTTGGTTTGGTATTAAGTATAATCAACCTGTCAAATAGAGAATTATATCTGGTATCTTAAATAGTGAAATATTTCTTTCAGTTATGAAGGATGTTTTTCAATATAAAATGCAACACACTTACACGGGGGTTACTATTGTTTTTCAGGACAATGCTCCACATCATACGTCCAAAAACGTAGCGTCATATTCATCTAAGTTTACTATATTTGCTTTATATTTACATTTAGACAGTAGAGGGGCTAAAATCGAAAATAATATCTTTCATTCAATTGCCACCTAACAGCCCGGACATCAATGTTATTAAATTTTTTTTTAGTTTGCTAAAGCGCAACATCAATAAGCATAGTGAAATTAAGGATTTATTTGAACACATTTGGTTTGTTCTTCAATATGAGATAAAACGAGAATATATCAACACTCTTATCGACATCATTCTAAAACGCCTAGATCAGGTTGTTCAAAAATGGTGATTACATAGATTATTGAGTTTTTTTAACTTTCTATTGTCATTATTCATTTGGTAACTGTTTAATAGTTGTCGTTATAAATCATGTTAATCATTTTACTCCATTTTCCATTTTGCACCATTTATTATTCTATACAATTTTTTATTACTTACATTATATATGTATATATGTAATTATAGATTTTTCAATTATTATATAGTATTGTATATTTTATAATCAAAGTGACGTTTCTCTTGTATGCTATAAAGTTACTAGAGATGTTTTAGTTAAATAATTACTTTTTTTGCGATAATTGTTGTGACAGTTGTACATATATATATATATATATATAATTCCATATTATTGATCTTATATACGTGTTTTACATAAATTATTTAAAAAACATTATACTTCTAAATTGTGTATACTAAAAGACAACTTTGTTTGAGTTAGTAAATTGTAAGACTTAATTAAAACTGTGCATTTAACGTATATATACCTTTTAGTTTAATTAATTGTATTTTTGTGATTGAAAGTAAACAATTAATTTAATTAACAAAATTATATAAACATAAATTTCTATTATATAAATCATCTCGTTTTTTTTGACCAATTTATATAATTTTGCTAAAATGTTACAACATTCTCATTAACAATAAAATTTACATTAATAAAAATAATTCGAATTTATATCTATTAATGAGAAATGTTTTTGATTGAATGTTCTATTTTTAAATGTTTTTTTTTAAATCCGGCATATTTGTGTTTAAGTAAAACCAATAAATTATTGATAAATATCAATTTTTAAAATCCATTTTATAAAAAAAATATGTAAAATTAGAATAAAATACATTTATAGATTAAATGATTTTTAACCAAATTTTATTTTAATAGTATAACAAATGTTATGTTAAAGATTATATAATAAATTTTTAAATTATTAATGGATGTTTAAATTGCGTTTGCTGTTTATTATGTGTTTCTTGAATGCTTGAGTGATAGTATTTTTTGTAAAGGACATTTAGCAAAACTGAAATAGAGTCCGCATTTATTTTACCACTTTAAATGCCGTAAGAGAAACATTTTCAGCAATAGATATTTGAATAAAGCCGAACGTGGGTCTGTATGTAGTGTCGGTAGTGAGAATTGCTCATTCAAGTTCGAGTCGAACGCTGTATCACTAGACTACTGCGGTACATATTTGGTGTCACTAGTAATACTTGCACTCATGTCTACTTACATTTAATTTTACCAACTTTGCCACCTTAGCACGTTTTGAGCATTTTCTTATTGTTAAATTTAGTACACTTATTATCTCATAAATATGCAAAATACGTCAACTGCATACTAATAATTTGGTTTATTTTCAAGTATATAATAGTTCCTCAATCAAAAAAAGAACAACAAAACATGAATGTAACTAATTTAAAATAGAAAAAAGAACAAGGTTTAAATTGTCAAAAAATAATTATTAAGACTAAGAAACAGGAAAAAACTGTACTTATAATTATAATTATTGATTTTTTTAAAAATATGTATATTATTAGCTAACATAACATGTATTAAAATATGTAAGTTAAAAATAATTTATACAATTCTATGTAAATACCGCATTATATTATTAAAATTTTTATCTATTGGTCCAAAGATTAAAAAATGTCCTCTACATAAATGTGTATATATAATCAAAAATGCACCAGAGGTCATAAAATTTAAGAAAGATTATCATTTTATTGCGGTCATGACAAAAGTAAAGTATTTATTTTAAATAATGAGTTTCTATATGTACTTTACTAAAAATTTACATTCTGATTTTAGAAATGCACGCATACGAATATATGATACATTTTTGGCATTTTGAATATAGTATTATGATATATATTTTCAAGTCTACAAATAAATAAACAGTCTGTTAATTTCGTCTTTGTTTACCTCTATCTTGTGATATATATATATATGTACATAAAGCCATTTTTATTTTATAAACATATATTTCTAATATAAAAACAAAAAATTATTCAAGCATTGAAATAAAGATCATTCATCTGCTGTAGTTAATTTTTGAATTATTTTAAAGCTATTTTGTTAACTTAAATTAATGAAATTAATTTAGATAAGAATACCATAGTTTAGATGAATATTTAAAATGTTAATATTTATTTGCACTTTTTAAAATACGAAAATATATTGGAGCATTTATACAAAATACTTGTTTTTCTATCTATTTTAAATTAAATATTTTAGCAAACGAACAATTATCAATTAAAACATTGAAAATAAATAAAATGTAATCTAAATATTTACAAGAAATTGAATTGAAATTTTAATCTTCTAATCTTATATATATAATATATATATATATATATATATATATATATATATATATATATATATATATATATATATATTTTATATCTAATATTATTTACTCACAGTTTTATTATAATTTGAAACATATTTAAATACAATTAAAATGTCATTTTAATCAGTTTATGTGCTTAATATTATTTTGACTAATTTATTTACTCAAATTACCCTAAAGTATGGCCCACATTTCTCTGTAAACCTTTTAGTTTAATGCTTTTTAATTAGTAAATAATCCCCCTCCAATTATCATTTTTATTGTTTGACAAAACTCCTTTGATAATAATGGAATAGAGAAACAAATTGTTTTAAAACATATTTTGCACTTATTTTAATGTAGCTTTATTTAATTTTAAACAATTGTACATACAAACGCAAATGGCAATGATAAATGTTTTTTTGTTTCAATGTATTGAATGAAAAATTAAATACGAATATGTTTGCACATATGAATGACCCGGCTCTGCTAATGCACACGAAATATACAACAAGTAATAATTAATTTCTTAGGAAAAATAATATTGTGAAATGTAATTTTAATGCATATTATGCAAACGTTATATATATATATATATATATATATATATATATATTACTATAACAAAACATTTTTTATTAATAATTCATGTAGATAAAACAATTACACAATTTAAACCAAGCAGTTTAATTATTTATTTTGCACAAAACTTGTAACATGTTGCTTTCAGAAAAGAAATAAAGCTATTGAAACTAACAAAATGACCACAAGTGACTTTTAATTAATATTTTATTTTGTAGTATGTGCTATCTCGCATTTATTTATTTTTAAATTTCCTAGTCTACATATATACACATGTATTAAATTGCATTACTTTAAAATATATCTAGGACAATATACATCATTTGTTATTCTGCATGAGTATATATAAAATATAAAATTATTGTTTAATAAACCTGCCATTAGTCTAAAACAAATAATTACAACATTTTCTTATTTAGGATATTTATGTGCATATATATATATATATATATATATATATATATATATATATATATATATATATATATAACTGTGACAACAATAACAATGTTTGACATTTAATTAAATAGTATTTGTTGCTATTACTAACGATGCAAATAAGTTTGTTTTAGAATTAATTGAGTTTTTTTATATTTTACACCTGCTTAATTGATATAAATGAACAAACAAAATAAGTCCAAATATTTTAGACATCAAAACAAAGATAAAAATGTGATGTTTTGATGATCTAGAATTACTAAGTAAAATTGAATTGATTTAAACATTTTTGTTTATATACAGTATAAAACAAACGTCTTACAAATGTTGCATTTGTTAACATTCAGTGACTTTTAAATAATTTTAAACAAAAATAATTATCTAGTTTCAGTTATTTCTACTTGATATTATAAAAACCAGATGCACTTTAGACACAATTCTATTACTACAAGGTATTATTTTATACAATTTTCCACTAATATACATTTGTTTTCTTTAATCAAATATATGCCTACTGTTTTTTTCTAAATCACATAAAAAAACTGGTAATTAATATTGTCTAAGTTTACGTCTGAAACCGAAACCAAAATTATTTGTTAATTATCTATTCATCACACGAATAGAGCAATTTTTATGTTTGTTTTATTGTTTTTGTGGTTGCTACGGTTTTTTGTTTTATTGAACAGGATGGATGATTAAATTAAATATAGATAAAAAAATAGATTATTAATAATCTACCCACAATAATTGTTTTATTGAAAGCATAAATTATAATTTTATAGTCTGCTTTTTTAATGTTAATTATAAAGTTTTATACAAATATAATGTATATAGACATTTTTATCTTTAAAGACGAAATTAAAAATTTTAAAATATGATTTAGTAATGACTTTTATTTTGCGCAAATTGAAAATGTTTTTTTCTTAAAATCAATAAGCGTAATACAAACAGACAAGGCAACCAAAAATTTTAGTTAATTATATGCTCAACTCATAATTGACTAATTAGTTGAGTCTTTTCGGTAGTTATATAAAATATTGTATTCATTCAAAAACAATTATTACCAATATTTGTTTCTATTTTTAGATAAAATATAATGCAAATATGTACAAATATTGTATTAAACAACGTTGATAAGAGGTCATTTTTAAAACAACAAATGTTCCTGTTTAATTGACGTTCTACAGTTTTTAATAAACCAAGTTTTTGTTTATTAATTGGTTTACTCTAAACATTTAAAGTTTTGTTTCAATAAAAACAATTAACAGACTAATTAATTTCAACATGACAACTAAATGAACAATTGAGTAAAAAAATATTTATTGTTTGAGTTAATGAAAAACAAAAATAAACAAGTATTTTTGTGCTTTGGCGACTTTCAATACATAATGTAGTTAAGTTTTGTAGTTATTTTTTTACATAGGTGCACTAACCAAACAGCACACAAGTTTGTCAAAAATAAGCAGCATGTGGTACGTGAGTTATTTAGCCAACATAATTTTAACCTCTTTCAATTAAGCAAATTACAACAAAATTATTTTTTGAGACAAATTTTCGAAAACAGTACTCAAATCGAAATTTTATTTAACAAGTTTTCGTGTTTTGCATATATTGTGTTTATTTTAAAAATACAAAGGTTTAATTAGTAGCTAATTTTATCGCTTTTTTTCAATTTTAATTAAATAATTTTAAAATATAGGCCACTAAATAAAATACATTTTGTTATTGTTATGTGGAACAGAATTATGCTATATATTAAAAATCAGTTAGGTCATTTTTGTTTCAATACCATTTCCATTAAATTATTGTACCAAATGCCACAATTTGTCTTATTTTGTTAACAAATTCAAATTCTTGCCCCCAAAAAATTTGAGCATGTATTCAAGAAAACAAATGCACAATATTTTTTTTTATAATGAAAATATTTTCGTACTAACTGAACACTTTTGATATACCCAAATGTACACCATCTCCAACAACATAATCCTTATATTATGTTTTTAAAAATACTTTTACTATAGAACAATAATTCATAGTAGTTTTGTTTTACACATACCTCTTGGCGCGTGCACAAATACACAATTTTTCCAGTTTATTCACGCAAAATAACAAATATAAATTAATCAATAAAGTGTATGCTATTATAAATATTAGTGCACAAATTTGTTTCCTACAATTTGTCAAATGCCTATCTATATTGGGACAAAAAAACAATTTGGTTATATTAAAGAAAACAAAAATTGCATACCGGCAACTAATTTTGGTTCTTGTATTACAAACAAATTATTGTAGGCAAAATTGAAATTTGTAGTCAAATATAGATTAATGACCTGTTTTTCTATCATTGTACACGAATTGTAGTTACAAAATGTATTTGTACAATACATATCTTAATGTAACTGAAATACAATATAATTTATGACCAAACTGTCGAACGTAAAGTGTGTAAACAAAATTATTATTAGAACTGTTGATGTTAATAAACTAAACATAAAAACGTGGTTTGTGAAATTTTAAAAATTACTTATACACAAAATGTGTCCCATTTTTTATAATTTTACTAGTACTGAAATTAGATTAATGCTAACCAAACAAGTAAAATATGGAATCAAATTTAAATATACACAATTTATTTTGACTAAACATAGACAGTTTGATAAATAATACTTAAAATTACTTTTTAAATGTCTGTTTAATCAGTTTAGTAAAAATTTAATTAAACGATATTTTTATTAAGTTTTACTATAAACGTTTTAGATAATTATTGTTATATTTTGTTAACTCAAATAGTTACATGCTTTTATAATTCTTTATAAACAGAATATTGATTCAATGGTTTGCGATACTAAGTTCAAATAAATGAATTTGGTCAAGGTTTTGATAACACACATATATATATATATATATATATATATATATATATATATATATATATATATATATATATATATATATATATATAGTTATTTAATAATGTTTTATAATACTTATTATAAATAAAGATTTTATGCCAAATATTTTATGTTTGCTAATAATTATCCGAACTAAAGTTAATTATAAATTTTAAATTGCATTTATGATGTTCATTTAAAGTATAATTTATTTAATTTGCTATATGCACAATTACTATGGTGAAGATTCAAAAAACTGTTTTAATGGATATTGTATAATGAAGCAATCACAAATAATAACATTTAAATATGTTTCACAAATTCACAACGCGTAAGCATATTGCTTTAGTAATTTATAAGTTAATTATTTCTGTGTACAATAATATATATACATAAGCATTTATACCTGTACTTTAGTAACACTTACCTAATAGATTAATATTTACAATTTTATATAAAACATAAAATATAGAATAATATGAAAAGCACTTTTGGTCTCAATGTTTAATGTTTACATAAAATAAATATAAAATATAAGTTTAAAAGTAGTTTTTTTAATTTATTTATTAGCTAATGCAGAAAAATAGATTAATTTTTAAAATAACTTTTATGAATGATTAATATATAATTATAATTTAAAAACTGATTTTGGGTAGCTAAATATTTTAAATGTTTTATTATTTTTAAATTATTTTAATTTATAATATTTTAATTTTATTATTTAAAATATGAACACGGGTTGTGCATTTAGTTTTTTTTAAATATAACATTACAAAAAAGCTTCAAATACTGAAAATAAAAGATATTCAAAAGCATAAAGTATAATAACGGTAAATGTTTTTTATTGCAAGTAACTTAGAAGTATTTTTAAAATTACCTAGTACGATCACATTTCAAACAATGAGATTATGAGAAGAACTGACTATTATTCACTACATGACATCACTACAATCAAGTAAAAAAAATTCTTGGTTAAATCTTACGTTTTTTTACTAAAATAACGGTTTTAGAATAAGCAATTAAAGATGGTAAAAGGAAGGTTGGCATTCTACAGAAAACTTGAATAAGAATTATTTAGAAAGATCTAATTGAAATCAATGTCATATGAAATGAAACAAAACATTCAATTACATAGAATAATATTGTTGCTCCATATTTTTTCTGAATTATCGAACATTGTTGTTTGTATTTTGCCGTAACTGTTATTTCGTTGTGTCGTGCTTATTTTTAAAACCAAAGGGTTTTGTAATTATTAATTAATTAATATTTTACCTTTTTATCAATTATTAAAGAAAATACGTTTAGCAACCCATAATGTAAATAAAACAAGTACAGAAAAATTACTTAGGATAGCAAAATTCAATTTCACAAACATGGACAATTTGAACAGGAAATGAAATGCTACAATTTAAAAAGCTTAGTTGTATTAATGGTTAAATGTAGCCCAGAACACGTACTAGTACTATCCGATTGTATGTTTGTACCAAGAGAAGAAATTGTTTACTTTTAAAAAGTATAATCTAATTGATTTATATGGCAATAAGTTATAATAACATATTTTTTTCTACTTTTATTAGACAAAGTCTTTATATTGTAATAATTTTATTTTACAAATATATAATTTTAACATACCTTTTGTTTTGGAATATTTCTAGTTATCTTATAAATTTATACGTGTGCTATTTTAATGTGATTAAAATAAACCCCTTTATTGGTATTATATATATATATATATATATATATATATATATATATATATATATATATATAATTTTATATATATATATATATATATAATTTACTGCTATCGTAAATATAAAATGCTTTTATAACTACTAAAAATTGTAGAGCTGTTACAGTTAGTCTTAAATTTAGTTCTACTTGTAAACGCTTCACATACGCACACAAACAACAGGTGATTTTATATGTGCAGCAGCTGTACGGGTGATATTCAAAGTCAGTGTTCTATAAATTATTAGAATCTATAACATTATATAATTGCAATTGTTGTATATGCATTTAATTAAAACATTTTTAGATATTACTTTAGCAGCATCCATTAAGATAATTTAAAAAAACTATTTACTACCAGTATAATTACCAAATTTTAATTTAGATAAAAAACCATAATTTAAAAACATCAGAAAATAGAAAACAATTGAATTATGTGCTTTAGAATAAAATATGTCATAAAATATTTATACATATAGAAAACCTTTATTCTTAGTCTAAGTGTTATTTTAGTTACGTAGTTAATTATTTAAAATAATGAAATTATATATTGTATCTTTTATTCATTGAGATATCTTTTTAATAATTTAAAAGAAACCATATTATATTGGGACATTTTAGTTAAAAACTGTAAATATATTCAACGTTAAGTTGATATAAAAGGTGGTAGGTTAAAAAAGCAATCTATTGATTTTAATGTAAATAGCTTGTTTTAAATTTTATGTATAAATCTGTTTAAAATTTAATTAATTAATTGTTATTGATGTTATTTAGCACACGTGTGTTTTTATATAAACACATATCTAGATTGAGAAATTATACTTGCATAATTATTTTAAAAGGTTTAATTAATGTCGTATAAATTTTAATTAAAATTATTAAATTCTAAAATACCTTGATTTAAAACCATTAGAAAGATATATATATTTAATTATAAAAAAATTAATTTATTGACTGACTGTAATAAAAAAAAGGATTTTTGTCATTGAAGAAAAAATATGAAAAATACAAAAATGGACAAGTTAATAGTTAAATATCAGTAAACCTAGAGCACCAACTGTTCGTTAACGCCATTTGACAAACTATTTAATTTTTTTATATATTGTCAATAAAAAAATGAAAAAGCTTTAATTTAATACTGAAACCAGACTGCGAACTGAAACCAGTCTCTCGTAGGCTAAAATCAATTTGCTTATGTTTTATTTTAACTTTGTTTTTTATAGTTATGGTTAGTTATAAGTAAAACTTAAAAAATAAACAGACGTAATTTGCAAAATGATTAATGTTTGTATTTTACGTTTTTTTTTAATATTTTAAAAATTATTAAATATAATCGCATTCCAAATAATGAAATCATAGAATAAATTTAATGTTTCCTGAATATTATCTTAATTAGGCAAATGAAGGTATTTAGTTAAGTTTATCGTTCGACAAGCGAAAAACTAGCCATAACAGTTGCAAAATAAATTATTGAAAATAGTTTAAATACAGGGTCTAAAATGGTACTTGTCAGTGAACTCTTAGTTTTCAATTTTTACTGTTTTAACTTGAAAGCTATATTTTTTTAACAAAGTAATTATGCTAAAATAATATGGACTATCAATACTTAAAGTCAATTGTTTTTTAACTTTTTTATAATTATAAATGTCTTGGAATTTTGAGATAAATGGCATTCAAGTGGGTAAATGGTAATAGTTACACTTAAAAATTTTATACATATTTGTAAAAAAAAATATTTTTAATGTTATGAATATTGGTATTGCTAATGTGATGTTTATTGCTTATTTTAGTGCAATGTCGATGTGCCTAATATGCTTAAGTGATGTAAGGAAAGTCAATCAATTTTAATGTATTCATTTTGACAGCTCCCATTTTAGCCCCTGTAGTTGGTACACCCCAAAAACTTGGCTGCAACACTACTTGACCAAACCTAATAAAAATTAATATTTTGTGCATTTTGAATAAACAAACAATTGTATTTTTTATGTTTTTATAGTATTAGTCTAGTGATACACCAGTGCATTTAAACTTGGATGGGCAAGGATTTGAGTGTCACTGTCGGCACTAAATCTTCACTTGGTAAAAAGTCTTTTTCATTAAAAATTCAAGAGCAAAATAATATAATGTTTTAAATATTAAAACATATTTAAACATTTTTATTTAGTTTTTCCTATATATATATATATATATAGTTAATGTTCGCATGATTTTTTTAAACGTTTAACGACAATTAAAAAGTGTAATTTGTTTAGACTAAAATTACGATAAACATATATTTTCTTACCTTTTCTCTATATATATATATATATATATATATATATATATATATATATATATATATATATATATATATATATATACTAAAATTTAATCTACTTACAAGTTTAAAAATTACATAAACTATATTTAATGGTATTAAGTAGTATCAGAAATTTAAATCAAATTTCTACATATACTTTAAATCCAATATTTTTTCAAAAGCAAAAACGTCTAATAAAGTCATTTTTAAATATAAAAACGGTTTCTATTTTAAAAATACGTATGTTTTGATGTGGAACACATAAACGTGCATAATTTATTAGATTTTAACAAATTTAAAATTTTCAATACCTTTGATTATTTTTTGGTATTTATTTAAAGTGATGGTACGAAACATAAAGTGCTTTTTATTTACGATTTTTTTATAGTAAAAACATGTTTGCATATTTTTATTAATGTATCGTTTTTACACATTCCAGTAAGTCTTTACTAAAAGAAATTTTTATTAAAATAAATTAGTGTTATTTTTGAATCAAGACAATTGATATATTTTAGTTTAATTGCTTTAAAAATTGGTTTGCATATATATATATATATATATAATTAAAATGTTCTATGAACTAATTAATAAACTTTGACATTTGCAAGGAAAAATATTTTGTTACATGTCAAAAATAATATTTAATTTAAAATTAAAAAATATAAAATCAATAAGCATCATTTTTAAAGTAAATATTAAATTATATACCTTAAAGTTTGTATTATATAAATATATATAATTCTTTTTGAAAAAACCAAATTTTTATGTCAAACAATTATTCTTTTCAAAATAATTTTTAAATGTTAAACCCAAAAGTGACATTTTATTTAATTCAATTTATGGTATGCACAATTGGATTATAAATCAAGTCTCTAATATAATCGGAATAAAACAAGTTATAAGTGTTTGGGCTAACTGGGCAATTGCCTTAAATGTTTTGTTTTACAATAAAAATAAATGTATATATACATATGCGCATAATTTATTTGTTTCGATATTTGAAAATAAAGTAACATTCAGCACATGATACAATAATGATTCATTTTTTCAATTCCATGTTACATTCAAAGTTGTTGGATAAGTGAAATTATTCAATTATTAGTTCCAAATGTTTGTATCGTTTGTATTGTTTTTTTTGTTATTTGTTTTATTTTGTTATTCAAATAAATGTCTCAATTATGATATAAACAAATATACGTGCACTAATTATTTAGTCATTATTTTATCCGCTACTATTTTATTTTAAATAAATTTTTGTGTACAAAAACAGAGGACCACACAAACATCATTAATTTAATACTCCAAATTTAAAACAACCGTTTATTGTATCAAAATGCTTTTTTCTTTCAATTATGTCAAACATTGTTTATGTTTATTATTTTGTACCTCCGTTAATAGTGGCGCCACTATTGTAGTAACTTGTAATATAAATGGGATTGACATAAGTCAATCTGAATTGTATATACAATCTATTACAATAAATTTGCAAACACATGAATTAATTTAAAATTTTGTCTAATGCAACTATGGTTTACATATAATGTTCTTATAAATATACTATATAATTTAACTACAGCACTATTCTATTACAAATTAAATAAAAAGATGCCAAGTTTGTTTATTAATTTCTACTTTAAATTTATCTATTTACGTGTACTGGTTATTTTTTGTGCTCAATAAAAATTTACAATTTATACCAACATTTTAATCTTCGGTAGACTTATTTGTACAACTAATTGAATAAATTACATAAAAAAAACTTGCTTTAAATTAAAATTTATTTTTTAATAAACCTTTTTAATTTATGTAATACAACATTGTTTTTTAAACAATCCGTAAATATTGACTTATATCTATATAGTATATAATAAATATACATTATGGGGTTTTAAACTAATATACAAATAGTTAATCTAAAGGTTTATTGTACTAACTCTAAATATTAATTTTATTGGACTATTAATTTCAATTATTTATTCGTACATAAATATAAATTGTACTTTTTCCAATAGTATAATCTTATATAGTCTTCATAAAAAATTCTTTTTTATACTGAAATTACGCTAATACTAATTTATATGCTCCTTGTTTAAGAATATGGTACATTACCAAAGGTATTGTTTAATTTAAAAATAACAAACATAATTTATTGTTAAACCAATTAAGTATAATTTAATACAAACATTTTCTCTTTGTTTTATAGTCCGTATTTTATAGTTTTTTAAAAGTGCAAATCCCTACATATCTAACTAATTGTTATGCATTTACAAATATTGTATGTATTATTAATGTCTGAAACGTATAAATTTGCAAAAAAAATATTTAAAGTAAAAATTATTATTATTATTATTATTATTACTATTGTTATTATTATTATTATTATTATTATTACTATTGTTATTAAGTGTGTTAAAAATATCTAATTTGTAAAAGCAGGTATTTATGTTTTAGTTCATAAATCATTACATATTTTCTTATTTAATAAAATAAAATAATTGCTATTTAAAATTGTTAATTTAATTACTAATAAACTTTTGAAGTATTTAAAATAATTTATATGCTATAAATAAATAAAATTATTTTTTTAAATAAAAATAATTGTAAATCGTCATTACGTAGTGACTGTAACTTACAAAATTTATTTTTATAGCCCTTAATTCTTGAGCAATTGTGTATGCATTTTAGTAAAAATTAAATTTGTTTAAAATCTTATCTACGAACAAGCGCGCATTACAAATAGGTTTATTTTCTTTTTAAAGTATATTTTAAAATATTAGTACAATCAATATACCGGTGTATCAAACACATTTGGTTAATAATTAAAGTACGTTTAGTTTTATGCACCATATTAGAATATAAACTTTAAATAAAATTACTACATTATTAATGTATCAAATGTTTTTAATTAAATTACATAAAATAAATAGTTTTTACTCAAAAAATCCATTAAATTTATTATTAAGTAACAAACTTAATTTTTGTTTCCATTATAACTTTATAAAATTTTAATAAAAGCGATTGTAAACTTAATTAAAACCTATTGTTTTGGTTTTTAAATATCTATGTACTAAATAATTTTTAAAGATTTTTGGTAGTATTATGGTAATATTAATAATTATAATAATAATTATTATTATTATTATATAATCGAATTGTTAAAAACACTGTGTACAATAGCTATATAATATTTTACAATTAAATTAAACAATATGTAATATAAAGCAATGTAGTTTAATTAAATTTACATATATATTCAATTAAATAAAAATATTTGTTCGAGTGTGTTCATAATTAGATTTACTGAAACGCAATAAAAACTAGACAATGTTAATAATATTGTTTAAAACTTAAAACCAAATAAATTATATTAACTTAAAAATAAATATGTTTTATTAATTTAATTTCATATACATATACAGATATATATGGGAAAAAATAAATAATAGTTTTTATCTGATTGGTTATACATATAATCATTTTACAACTATGGTTATTGCTTTCTATTTATCTGTAACTGGTTGTTTTAATTTTATAACTACAAATATTTGCAACTTGTAGTTAAATATTTAATAATTAAATGTTGCTAATAATTTTTAAAAATGCTGTTATACCGTTTATGTTTTTACAAACTTTAGTATTAATATAATAAAAAAATACCTATCGATTTTATTTAAATACTATTATTTATTATATTTTTTAATTAAGCAAGTTCAAATTTACTAATTATTTTTTAATTTATTTATTGGATATACAATAAACTAACATGTATTAATTAGGTAGCATACACCTATAAATAGTTTATTTAACAAAAAAATTAAATTATTTCTTGGATAAATGTAATCAATTGGTCAAACATGACCAATCCTTTATTTGCATTTCGTAAATAGTTGATAATACAATTGTTATCAAAATTAATGTTTGTAACTATGCTATTGAGGTGGTAATCGCATTTGTTTTATTTTAAACAGTACATCTGACATCCAAATATATCAAAACGTTAAATGAAATGTGTACACTGACTATAAAAAAACATACAATAGTGTGATAAAAAATTAGTGATGACAAGACCAACAACAAAATATTTTAGCAACAAATGAACATTAATGCATTTGTACAAATAAAATAAAATCTATCTGCTAAATTCTTTGTTTTTTTTCAAAAAAAAACAAAATTATTTTATGGTTTAACGAGTCATTATTATATGTGACAATGTGACAAATTGGAAGTGCACAAGTATACGTGTGTATATTAAAACAAAATGCAGACTAACTAGATAATTTTATTGTTTTGATTTAAATTTACTCCATGCAACAAATCATTGAATAATTTATTTTGCAAAACCACTTTTTATTATTTTTTATATATTTAATGATATTTATCAGATAGTTTAAATGTATGTCATATATATATCACATTTATATCAAATTTTGTGTCAATATTTTTATATTTTTTAATTTATTATATAAAAAATATATTAAAATGTTTACTAATTTTTTGAATATTTAATTTTACAATACTCTCCAATATATTTTGTGAATAACTAAGTGTTCTATGCTTTTCTAAATTTTATTCTATTCTGTAAATTATTGGAAATATTAAAATAAAAATATACGTAAAATTAATAACTATTTTTTCATTAGTAACAACGTAGCTGAATAACTTCCCAAATAACACATCATTAGTCACAATAAGATAGTCATGTTTTAAATTTTAAACTTTAATTATCAAATAAATATTGACAAGAAAATGAAAGCTAATTTTATTAACGATCATTCGTCTTGATAGTGGGTTTTTTGGACTACTTATTTGTTTAAAAGTTTATGTGATGACATGCATAGATAATTTATTTTGTGCTGTTTTATTCAAAGGAAATTGTAAGTAAATTAAAACTTTAGCGTTATTATTAAAAATAATACATTATAATAAATACCCTATGCTACAAACTTACTCAATTTACCCGTTATAATAAAAGTGACGTATAATATTGAAATAAAAACTATTCAACTTACTTCAAAAATTGTAAAAATTGTTGAATAGACACCCAGTATAATTTAAAAGATTTTCTATAATAAATTTTATTAATAATTTAACGTTGTTATTGCTTGAATGCTTTGTAAAAAGCATTTTTTAAAAAATGGATATTTTAGCAATGCCAAACGAGAGCTTGCGTTTAGTGCCAAGAATTATTAATGTTTAGAAATAAGATTTAAAAGAATATATATATATATATATATATATATATATATTGTTGAAATGTAAAATGTTTGTTTTATTTTATCGAAAATAATAACTAATAACAATTTTTCACTTAAGTTTAAAATTGCTAATAGTATTCTTAAGTTTGCTTACATACAGTATTTTCATTATTCAATGTCTACCCAAGTTTTCATTTAATTAAGCATTTCCAAACACAAAGCTAATTAAAGCAACAAAATAATTGTATTAAAGCTACGTAATTAAAAGTGTTTGTACTTTAAATGTACGCCTACACATATTTCTATCTAAATTGTTAACCAATTATTACTATTAATAAAATAATTATTAAAAATTGAATAATGTTCTTTACCAACATTAACATTCTTTTTATGTCAATACAAATTGTGAATATATATTGGAATTGTTCTACATAAATAATAACGCATTTTGGCACATTTCTACTTGTCCTATTCAATTTTAATTAAAATACTGTCTTTTTTATTTTATAACAAACAACCAAACCGAAAACTTATCTTTATTGCAAATGTGTATACATATAACTTTTTACTAAATTATCGGTATTAAGTTAAGCAATAATGTCATTTTTATTGGGTATGAATAAATGTAATTTTATCGTAACTTAATTTACTTAACATAAAAAAAAATTGTACCGACTTATTTATAAAAGAAACAATTGTTTAAGCATTTTTTAACTTTTTGTCACATTTTGTTACTCTAATTTTTATTTTTCTAATTTTATTTAAAATTAAAATTGTTTAACATTTTATTACTAATAACAAGTTGTTTTTGTACTTAACAATTTTTAAAAGTGAATAATAAAACGATAACAGTATAATCCTCACTTAACAATATACCTATAAAAAGCATAATTTTAATATTGTAAAATACATTTACAATTTGTTTTTTTTTAATAATTTTTTTAATGTTTTTTTATTGCCTATAATTTAACAAAATTCCAAAAGAATGTTTAAAAAATGAGGTCAAATACTATTTTTTTTTAATAATTATTTACGTGTTCAATTTTAATTGAATGTTTGATTACATAATTAAATGTTTTGACAAGAAATTAACTGTTTCCAAAACGAAGAAAACAGCTCAAACGTTAAATTTAATAAAATTGAAAATAATAATTTTAACTATGTAGGTAAATATAAAATTTTAATCATTTGAACCTTTGTTTAAACAATTTGTTTGAACAATTATTTTCTACAAGTATACTTTCTTGTTTTTCGGAAAAACCAAAATCAATACTGAGGAAAAAACATTATATTGCATATTTTTAAATGCCTTAAATTAATTGTATTAATAATAACAATTATTGTTATTACTTTATCAAAACTTTAAAAACATTGATAAATATATTTCATTTTTTACATATTTAAGTAAATCAATATTTATTCAAATAAAAATTGGTTTAATACAAAACACTAATCATGCTACTGTTAAAAATAAAGTAATTTTAATAAGTTTTTAAGCTTGACGTCAATCAAAAATATTAAGCATTAAATTTAGAGTTGGAATAATAATGACAATTTTTTATAAAGTTACACATGTACAATTTTAAATATCAATAAAAGTTTGTTACAAATAAAATGTTTTCAATATACAGTTAATGCAAAAAAAAATTTTTTAAACAAACTATTTAAAATCTATTTAAGCATTTAAATATTTTAGTTATGCATGCAAGCACAAGTTAATAAATTGGTTTTGTTTAAATAAATTATTTAATAAAATAATTAAAATAATATAAAAACGCTTATTTTCAATATGTTGTTAGAGTTACAATTGTAGTGACTCAACTGACCATACGGATACTATACTATTTTGTTATGTATCAAATTGTACAAGTGCTTGCATTCATTTCATAATTATGAAAACGTGAAAGAGAATTACAACTACTATACACAGTGACACTTTGTTTTGCATTATATATATGTCAAACTTATATAGTTTTACTTGCGCGCACATATACGCATTAGGCTGAATTTGTTTAAATTGGAAAACTAGCAAAATCTGATTAAAATAGTAGATAATGAGTCAATATATTGTGTCCATTTATGTACTGTATCAATCACTATATTGAAAACTTATCTTCTATGTATATATGGCGCCGTTGATTGTAATGTTTTGTATACATTTAAAAGATAATACACATGTTTCTTATTACAAATTTTGTTTAGATTTATTAAATTAAATTCAGTCCCAATAGTTTGTAATGTACTGTGTTACAGTTTTTGTAGGTTTAATTATACTTTTAAAATAGGTAACATGTTGAGTAAATTTATGTATTATGTTTATTTAATTGTAATAATATATGAATAGTTTTCTTAAACAAAAATTTATATTTCTTATTAAAGAGAATAAATAATTTTTATTACACATTTAATATCTAATTACTAAAATTTAATGTTTTAAAAATCGTCTTATATGGTGTGTTATATAAAAAACTTGATGTGTTTTTTACTTATTACATTTAAAAATTAGTTTATCTGTAAAATGTTACTTATCCTATTTATAGTTGTAAAGCTAATAAAAACAATACAACCATTGTAAGTGTACAGACTGCAGCATAAACAAATGTAGTGTAAAATATTAGTTTTATAACATTATTTTATTATATGAGGCATATACCTAAATTTTAATAAACCATGTTTTAAACAATACTTTAGCAATATCAACAACAAATTATACAAATCAGCATTATGCACCAATATTAATACCAAATTTTAAGTTGAACGAAACACCATAATTTAAGTATTTTTGTAAAACGAAAAAGAATTAAATTTGTTTATATGTTTGTTTATGAATATCATAAAATAAATAAAAAAAAGTAATAAAAACAATAAATAGTTAATATTTTACGTAATGCCTAGTGCATTGTATAATTTTCAATAAATGTTCATGTTAAGAATTGTAAAGCTAATACTGTGGAATTTAATTTTGCATTGCATTATTAATTTTTTGTGACAATGTTATTTTTTATGTATCTATGGTACTGTATAAAGTACTTTTTAAAAAATTACAATTACCTTAAGATTTGACGTATCTGGAATCAATTGCATAAATTTGACATTTTTGCTAGTCAAGAATTTTGCACTTTATACAGTAAAAAATACGTTTTTTAAATTGTAATAGAAATTGTGTTATTTTTTTTAAATACAGAATATAACAATGTTTTTATTAATTGCCAAATACTTTAATAATATTCCTTAAAAAATAGTTCTAAAATATTTTAGCTACAAAAATTGTAATTTACATAAACATTTACACGACAAAAAAATATAATAGTTAGTTTAATGCTTATATTTTACGCAGTACACATTTATAGATAAAATTTATCTTTAAAGATATAGTAGATAGTTTTTATGCAGTAAAAATATCTACGTAGTATTTTCTAATTTATAATGTTAAGTTTTTATAAATATTGAATTTAACGTAAAATAAGTTTATATCATTCTTTTTCTAAGTATATCATCGAACTATTAAAAAAATAATTTTTATTATAATTTATTCGTAAAAAGAATTAATTAAATTTTGTTTTTGTATTAATAAAAGTATTATTTTGCTTGCTAGTTTATAGTTAATCTAACGTTGCAATTGTTTAAAAACTTGTATCATATTATAAAACTGGAAAATTAAGTTAAGTGTTTATTTTAAATACTAACTTAACCTTTTAAATAATTGCATTTATTACATTATTAATTTGTTAAATATTAAAAATATTATTATATGTTGAAATACTTTAATTAAATTATTATAAATATGTACAAAAATACACTCAACATTAGGTTGACAAAAAGCGTGATAATTTAATACAATAAACTATTAATATTAAAGTATGAATATTTTTATTTAATTTTATACACAATAAATTACTATAAATTTTATATTTAAAATGTTTTAAAAATTTATTTATTTATTATAAATAAATGTTATTAGGCGCATCTGTATTTGTTAATGTAAATACTGATGCTTAAATTAAAAAATATTTTTTTTAAAATTGAAATTGAGTAATTTAATGTAAAGTTAAGATATAACTATTATTAATTGGATACTTAAATACTGATTATTTAAAGCTCCTGTAATCGGAAATATATTTGTTTACAAAAAAATATTAGTTAATTATAACTAATAAAGTTCAAGTTTTTGCAAAATATTTATTTAATAAAACCTCAATTACTTTTAATTAAAATAAAATGGTAAAACTGAGGCTTTAGTATAGCGTTTCTAGCTCCCAGTGTATTGATTTTACTTTTTATTAACGTTGTTTTAGTTGTTAATGTTTTTGTCTACATTAAACAATATTAATTTACAAATATATAAATATATATTTTGGAATTTAGTAAATAATTAAAATTAATTTTAAAAATTCATTAAAGAAATTAAACCATTTTTTTACTTATTAAAACTTATATATATAACAATGTGAATATTAAAAACTTTAGGTTTCTTTTTACATCTATTGGTTTAATATTTTAATGCAGACCAAAAACAGCTGCTTTACAGTTTTATCATTCTTAAGTTATACATGTATTTAAATGCTTTAGTTAAACATATTAGCTTTCTCTACAACCGTCATGCAATCAATAACACACAATTATGTTTGTAAATTAATAAAAATTTGCGTTTAAATTATTTTTAAATATGCGTAATTCGGTGTATATTATCACAATAGTAAAACAAATTTATTTACACATAGACTGCTTTGATATAAAAACATTATTGTTATCAATAAAACAAATTATTGAATATGTTGAACAAAGTAAAGTAGATTTAAGTAGAATAACAATTGTAAAATTTATTAAACATTTGTGGAATTAATTTAAGTGCCATTTTCAATTTAAGTTGTATTTGGATTATTAAACAAAATATATTCATATATAAAAGCAAACTAATGTATGCAAAAACGTTTAAAAAATAAGCATCACTAATTAAGTAAAGACAATTTGGACTAAATGTCTTATTTCTCAGTATTTTCTCAATATAATGGACACGTTTGTTAGGTTTTATATTTATTAAAACAGAATATACGTCAATCAAAGAAGAAAATGAGTAATTTGACCAGTAATTAAAAGAGCAACCATTTTGTTAATATGTTTGAAGCTGGTTGGCAAATCCGGTTTAAACGTGTTCCTTTTTCCATTTTGTATGTAAATATTTATTATATTTATTTAATTGGAACTAGACGATTCACATAACATACACAATCGGATGTTTGAATATAGAATAAACAAAAAATAGTCCAAACATATATCGATATTTAATTAAATAAGTAAACGACAACTTAAAATATTCACTATTTGAAAAATCTAAATGCGCAAATTCCATCATTATATAAATTGATTTATGTCTGCATTTTATCATTTTTTCTAAATAAATAAAACTTAAAAAACGCAAAGGTATAAATAAATAAACTAATTTCATTAAAATATTGGGTGGGTAATGTTCCATATTGTTCCATATTGTGGTTAAGTTAATTAGCCATTTTTTGCTATTCATAAAAAAATTAATTTACATACAACCTTTATCAGTATTTATATTTAAACAAAATTTAAAAACTATACCAAACATATACTCAAACATGTGCAATAAAATTAAAAAAACGCTGGGGAAACATCTATAAATCTAGTGAAATTACAAACTTAATTCAAAAAATAATTATAGTATTTTGGGACTGTGCAGACTGACAAACTAAAATAATTTGACATTAAAAGACGAAAACAATCCTAATTTTATTTTTTTAACAAACATTTAGCTAACAATTAGACAGCTTTTTATATATGCAATAAAATTTAATTTGTTATTTTACTTTGTTTTTGTACCTTTCTTTAAAGACTATTATTTTGCTTGGTCACGTGCAATCATTGATTTTTAATAAAGTAGGCACTTTACAAACAAATAAAATTACGTCAATTGTAAATATTAATGTTTATACTGATATTTAAAACCTTTGATATGAATTTATTAACTTTAAATATCCGAATATTTGTATTTTAAATAATTTGGTAAATATAAATTTTATAAAACATGTGTAGAAATAACAAAATGAAATAAAAATAAAGGAATATAAAGTAGAATACTAAATCTATTTATTTTTTGGCTGTGATAAGTCATTCCAACAATTATGAGTTATTAGACATTTATATAAGCACTATAAGCATAATTTAACAAATTAGTATTGACTATTAACCCATAAAAAGCACTGGTAATATTTATTATCTCGAAATTTATACAAAAATGCAAGTGCATTTAATATATTGGTAACTGTCATTTATAACAAACGGAAATAACAAAAATGCATTTGCGTTCCACATACACATTTGCGGTAAAGTATTTTTCAAAAATAAACAATAAGCTACACCCGCCCAATGTAAATTTAATATATATATATATATATATATATATATATATATATATATATACTAAAATATTGGCACTAACATACATATCAAACTCAAATTTAATTTTCCAAAATTATTTTAAATAAAGACCACAACTGGAAACACAGTAGTGGCAGTACTATTTGATAAAGTACAAATATCCAGTGTCCCACCGTCAGAGTGGGAAAAATAACATTTAAATACAAAATGAAAATGCAAATGTGTTTGACTTGTCCAAAACATACTACTCATTGTATGTCTATATGTTTGTTTTGAAGTCATGTTGGCATGTAATAATCATCAACATTATCATCGTCATTATTATTATTATTATTATTATTATTATTAATATTAA
The DNA here is from genome assembly GCA_025895645.1 of Cardicola forsteri. Lineage (NCBI taxonomy): Eukaryota > Metazoa > Platyhelminthes > Trematoda > Strigeidida > Aporocotylidae > Cardicola > Cardicola forsteri. The sequence goes on from JAKXYG010000513.1 coordinate 242,431, forward strand.
TATTCGGTTTGGTTTAATGTACTTTACCGATGATTTAAATGACATTTAATAATAGTTCTCGTGTGTCACCAAAAACTGTTGGTTTGACTCACACACACACACACGCAGATAAACACGCATATTCATTTTCGTCATGTGCAATTTTTGCCAACAAAATAAGAAAAAACAAAAATTGTAAATAAATGCGCACGCAAATTACACGGCTAATTTGGTTTGTTTCTAACATATCAAAATTAGAAGTGCTACATTCTGTTTTATTTTTACATTGCTTTTGTCTGATAATGACTAATAACACACACACACACACACATTTAATATTGACCAAAACAAATATTTATTATTAATACAAAAACGATAATTAAATATACTTATTCAATAATAAATTTTATATATATATGCAACTTGTCAGTTTAGAAAGTTTTACTTTTTAAGTATGTTATGTTTTCCTGTAAATTGTAAATTAATTAAATGTGAAATGCACTTAAAGAAAAACAAAAATAAGGTTATTGATAGAAAATAATTTGGTTTTGGGATTATTGCATAATAAATGCATACTTTTAGTCATGAAATATATAACTTTATAAAAAACAATGTGCATTTTTAAATAATTACATCACCAATTCTAATAAATTTTAAATATTGTCTTCATTTGTAAGGAAATTAAATTATCATGCAATTTATTAATATTTTATAATATTTAAGCGTGCATGATTATTAAATATTTATACAATTTAATGTTTAACTTGTTGATCCAAATTCTTGTTGCCCAACTTTACTAACTAATTTATTGCTTAAATAATAATAATAATAATAATAATAGAATTATTATTTTAATTATTGTTATTATAGCCATTATTATTATTATTATTATTATTATTAATAATAATAATAATAATAATACAATTCTCAATACCCCATTAGAAATACATTAATCATATACAATTAAAGTTCAACAATAGTTGACTTACCATTTATTATATACGAAAAACGTTACATCAATAATTAAATTCTTTTCAAATCATCTTTACTTGAAAATGCCATTTCATTTATACGAGATTTTGATAATTGTAAGGTATGTCACGTGCTTAGGTAATGATATTAAATTTAAGTTTTAGTACGATTATTGCCGGTTTATATGGGATATTATTTTCATTCATTCTGTTATAATAAACCCAAATTAGCCAATGACAGGACTGTTAGCATTTCTGTGAATTGTCCAAACCAATAAAAATAAAGTTGTATAAAACTTGTATTTTTATTGGTTAAAACTTTATACACATAGGATTGGTTAGTGGATATAGATAAGAAATAAATTAAATGTTTTGCTTCCAACTAATATAATACATAAAGACTTATAATTTTTAGATATGCCGTAATGTGGTTTATGTGATTATTATTAGTATATTTAATAAAGAGTTTTGTAAAATAGAGATGTATTACTTTTATAAGTAAAAGTATCATTTATATAATATTTTCACAAACATAGCAAACAAAACATTGTAGTAAGAAGACTTTAAATATTTTGTAAAAAATTAAATAGTATTAACTGTATTTATTATTATATATTTTTTGCTTTCTAACTGCGTTCAATTTTAGTAAACACTTTTATTTTACGTCTTTAAATTGTAGTGTTTGTTCACTTTTTTCAATAAAGTAAAATATTAAGATTTAATATTAAACATTGAGTGTTATTAATAAAAAGATTTGTAATAATAACAAACTCATGCATTTTTTAGCAAGTGTTAGATTACATTGTATATATATATATATATATATATATATATATATATATATATATATATATATATATATATATATATATATTTTGTATATATATATATATATATAAATATTTATAAAAAACCTGATATATATATATATATATATATATATATATATATATATATATGTATACTTTAAATGTTGTACGAGAAATATCTTTCAACAATGGACATTTTGGAAAAACCGAACGGGTCCCCGCATTTAATTCCAGGAACAAGATCGAACTCATGCCTATATAACACTAGAAAAATAAAGTGAATGTTTTAAACAATATTACATCTAAATTAATTAAAAAATTTGTTGGCTAATTTAGAAAATAAATATTGTGAATTTAAAATAATAATAAATGATATAACGTATTGCATATTTATTAGAAAATATACGAAAGTGAAAATGTTAATATTTAATATTCAACACCCACACATATACACGTAATTATTATATGTAATTTACATAGTTTTTGTATCGATTAATTTATTGTTAATTGATAAGTTTGATTTCAATTTTTTAACATTATTAAATAATCCAAATTCAATATTTATCAAGACCAGCATTTTTTAATAATTAATACGTGTAATAAATAAATAATTTTTAAATTATATTTTATTTAAAATAAAATGTTGTTTTTAATTATTTGTTTTTATGGAAGTTATTGTTAGTACAATAATGTTTACCAGGTTTAAATTTTTGTAAAATAGCATGACTAAAAATGAAGTATTGTATTATTTATTTAACATTACGTATTTCTCTAAAACGTTACATAAAAAATTATAACACATTCTTAAACCGATGTTAAAACAATTTTACAGTTTTTAAATATAAAAAAGTTGAAATAATGTAATTTTTTGTTTTAAATAGAAAAATTTTTATTTTCGTCTATTCAAAATTTGATTGAAAAATTAAAGTGAACTAGTTTTTCAAGTACTAAAAATAATTTATAAAAAATCAATCATTTTCTAATAAGAAGGAAAACAAAACATGTGTATTGCCCTATCAATTATGGGGAAATTAAGTAGTTTTTATTATAAAACAAAAAAAAACTGGAATTATGTTTTGTAAAAACTAACTGAAACCATTGTTAATCTTTGCATAACATAATAGGCAACTATAGAAAGCTTAATTTTTACTTGTTAGAAAAATTATTATAATTAATAAACAATGTTTTGCTTTGGCATAGAGCTTCATTCAGTCATTATACAACAAAATTGCGTATGCATTATGTAAGAGTAAGAACATTGTATTAAAAAAGAGCAATAGAACATGTCATATTGACGTCAACATAATCTGCATTTATTTTGTTTACTAAAAAATTTAAATTCAAACATTACACGGACTAAAATGAAAAAAAATTTTCCCGGAAATTGCCACCTAATAGTACCAACGTTAAAAATACTATAAAATGTTTTTGGTATATTACAATGAAGCAGTTGTAGGCATTTACCAATAAAAAAATTATCTATCTACATCAAATTTTTCTTTAAAAATGTGATTAGATAAAACTAAGTTAACAACCTTATTTAGAAAAACCAGACCACCCAAGCCATATGATTACAGAAAAGGGTGATCACTTCTAACATTATGCATTTTGCAGTGATTAATACCGGAAACAATTTGTTAACAAAAATATTGTATAAGCTTAATATTTCTTTAAATATTTAACATTTTATTTTATGTTAATAATGTAATGACATTTAATGTAAAAAATATTATTATTATTATTATTAATCAAACACTAAGTTTTTATTAACTGTTTATTAACAGTTGAATTTATTTATATCAGTATTTAAATTAATTGTTGTTAAAAAATTATAAAAAGTAATTATATTTGTAATATTTATGTATACAGAATATGTACAAGTTTTTGTTTAAAATATTTTTTATTTGTACATATTTATAAATTAATTAAATTCAATAAATTGCTTTAATATAATATAATTGAATTTGTTTTATTTTAGACAGGTATACAATTAGTTTAAGAAGTAACCAAATACAATTATACACATATGCGTATATCCTTTAATAAAATATTATATAAAAATTATTATCATTTTTATTAGTATATTTCGGAAAATCAATTGTGTAAATTAAAAACTTCTATTAGATAAATTAAAATAGGTTACTGAACAACTTGCCATACACTTAAGTTTGCAATATTAAAACTTTTGCATTAAGCTGTTTGTTATATAATTTAAAACAATGTTTATTTAGTAAATAATTTAGTACTAAATAAATATTAAATAAACTTGTACTAATTGTAAATAGTACCTTTAAGAATCCTTTTCTGATAATAATGTACTATTAAATGTACTCAAAAAATTTACTGCACATTTACATTTTTATCATTTATAACTTACATTTTTTGTGTACTTATAGATAATTAAAATTAAATTTTAATTAAAAAAAATTTTTTAATCATTTTAAACTGATCAAAATTATAAATTAAAAAATATTATTGCATAATACTGAAATAAACAATAATAATCAATAAAAATTTTTATTAAAAAATATATTAAAAATTTTATATTATTATTCAACTGTAACTAATAATTATTGTTTTAAACTCCCTCTTGTAATGATCAGAAATAAGCAGATCTAGCCATTCCCAAGCCTGGATAAAGGAGGAGAGTTTGCCGCAAGTGTGAAAAGCCCAAACTATTTAATTTCTATTATTATTATTATTATTGTTAGTAGTAGTAGTAGTAATAGTAGTAGTAGTAGTAGTAGTAGTAGTAGTAGTAGTAGTAGTAATAGAAGTAGTAGTATAACTGACAAGAATATACGAAATGAATTCATCTCACAGTTTACGTCTTCTCATATTTTTATTTGGAAGTATAAAAAAACTCTATGCTTTAGAAACCCTTTTTTACTAAAAATAAATATGAGGCAATTAGATAACAGTTACAGTAAAACAACAACAACGACAATAACAACAAAAAGTCCCATAATTCAAAACAAACGTAGAAAAATTAAATTATTTCATTTCAATTGAATCCTCTGAACGTTTTCTGTAATTTATTAACCTTTTATTTGTTATTATCAATTGTTTCTTCCAAAACGGTTCTTTCGGGCGGTAAACGTAAAATTTAACCAAGTAATTTTTTTGTCTAATTCTAATAATGTCATGTAGCAAACGAGAGTCAGTTCTCCTCATAATTTAATTATTTAAAATGAGATTGCGCCAAGTAATTTTTAAACCACTTATTATTATCGCCAAATAATAATAATAATAATAATAATAATAATAATAACAATAATGGCCATAATGCTTCAAATTAGTTTGATACAAAACCGCATGAAGAAAACTGACCAGAAATAGCGAGGAAAGTTGTAAACGAAAAGAATTATTGCTTGAGTAAATAGTTATTATTTTTAAATATAAAAACGTGTGCAATTTTTTTAAAATTTATTTTGCATAAAAATTGCATTTTTATAAATACTACTTGATTAATTTGCATAAAAATGTATTCATTATTTTTTGGTTTAAATAATAAAAATAATTGTTTATAATAAATCATGATTAAAAAACAATTAAATTATTTATTTTACACAAACACATGTGATTATACAATAGAAAGTTTTATAATTGTATTTTGCACGCATAAAAATAGTTAATTTAAACGTTTTAAGTTATTTTTAATATTTTACTTATATTATATGATAAAAAATGATTTAATAAATATATATAATATATATAATTTAATATTACATAAATGAAACAATATTTGTACTTTGGTAAAAAGTATAATAGAATTAACTTTAGTGTTTCTGAAATTTACATTTTTATATATAATCGATTCTAATAAAAAACCTGTTAATTTTGTAGTAAAAATAGTTATTAATTTGTTGCAAAAATAAGCTTTTTGTTCTTTAATTTTGTTTATATATTTTATTTATTTTAAACTTTTTCTACCTAGATTTTACAATTGGCTAAATTTTTAGATTTGTATTGTAGTTGAAAAAGTTTAATACAGTCACCAATACTAAGTTTATTTAATTTTGTTACAATATTTGTAGTAAAACATTTAAAAATTAAACTAACAACAATACTTGTACAATATGAGTTTTAAACTACTTTTTTGTACGTTGTTTTAACTAACAAAAATATGTACATAAATAAAATGAAATTTAGACTTTAACTAAATTATACGCTTTTTTTGTTAATTTACTTGTACAATATGAGTTTTTAATAAAATTATATTTTTATTATAAAATTTTTATTATTTTGTTATTTTTATATAAAATAAATAATAATAATAAATTATTAAAATGTACCCGTTTTTATATTTAAATTTACTTTAATATGTAATTAGTAGTAAATTTAGTCCAATGTTTAACTTTTATGTGCTTTATCTAACCATTGATTTACAATATTTCTATTTTTAATTAAATGAAATAATATGCATATAATACTTTTAGTTGTAAGAATACTATTTCTATATTATAAACCAGTGTCACCAAAAATGTTAATAATTAATTAAGTAAATACATTACACTAATAAATAATCAAATTTAATAGTTAAAATTGCAAAACTAAATACACTTTATTTAAAAAGTTTTTTTTTAATTTAAAAAACAATTGTTAGTTTAAAAACATTTTAAGAGTTAACAAAAATAAATTAATTTAATTTTATTATTATCAATCATTTATTAAAATTACAATATTTATTATAAAACTTTTATTGATGCACAAATATTTTAATAAAATACAAACATGGTTATGTAATTCTAATTATTTTTATATAATTTTTAAATAAATTTAATTATCTTAATTAAATTGCTTTATTTTGCCATTATTTTATAACATAAATGGTAACAAGTTGTATTACTGACGTCAAGATATAAAATAAATTTGCAGTACTTTATGCTTATCTTAAATGCTTTACAAAAAGATATTTTGTTTATGACTCACAAATTTGAACAACCAAAGTTGACTTACTATGGGCGTGGCTTTTTGGTTAAGCTACCGACAATGTACAAAAAAACATGTTTTCAATGTGTTGTATTTACACTAAAAATTATACCTTAGTTTAAATAATAACTGGCATTTGTTATATATATGTATATAAGCATTAAAAAATTGGCGTGTACTATTTATGACCAAGTACTACAATCTTTATTTTTGTACATATTTTTAATTTAAAAGCGCTTTTACAATATCTTTTCATATAACTAACTATCAATCATTTTAAAAAATTGAACACCTAATTACTAGTATTTTAAATATATATATATATATTAATAAATTTATGATATAAGCTTTGTCACAGATTAGTTAATTGTATAAATTAGCTTATTTTGAGTTGTCTCTAATCCCTTTTTATTAATAATGAATGCTTAAATTAAAACTGTTTGTGTAGTAAAAATAAAACAAAATTAGCATTTTTTCTCCATAACTAACCTTTTCAATAATTTAGAAATTTAATAAACTTATATATACATAAAATGCTCTTAAATTTTTTAAAGTTATTTAAAAAAAATACAACTCTCAAAATAATTACCGCAAAAAAGTGATTATTTAACTAAAACCTGTCTAGCAATTATATACCATACAAGAGAAACGTCACTTCGATTACAAAATATATAATAACATATAATAGTTTAAAAAACTATAATTATATATACATATATAATGTAAGTAATAAAATTGTATAAAATAACAACTGCTGCAAAATCGAAAATGGAGTAAAATGATTAACATAATTTATAACGACAACTATTAAACAAAAATACGGGATTATATGAAATTTTTTCAGTTACCAAATGAAAAAAAAACATTAGAAAGTTAAAAAAAACTCAATAATCTATGTGATCACCTGTTTTGAACAACCTGATCTACGCGCTTAAAAATGATGTCGATGAGAGTGTTGACATATTCTCGTTTTATCTCATATTGAAAAACAAACCGAATGCGTTTACATAAATCCTCAATTTTAATATGCTCATTGATGTTACGCTTTAGCATACTAAAAAGGTTTAATAGCATTAATGTCGGGCTATTAGGTAGCAATTGAGTGAAAAATATTATTTCCGATTTCAGCCACTCTACTGTCTAAATGTAAATATAAAGCAAATATTGTATACTTAGATAAATATGATGTCGCCTTCTTGGACGTATGACATAGAGCATTGCCCTGAAAAACAGTAGTAACCCCTGTGTAAGTGTGTTGCATTTCACATTGGAAAACATCCTTCAAAACTGAAACAAATTTTTTACTATTTAAGGTACCAAATATGATTTTCCATTTGATAGGTTGAGTATACTTAATACCAAACCAGCACACCACTTGTCGAGGGTGAGCTTTCTCTTTCTAACAACCGGGAGTGAATGTTTTTGAAAACTTGACTCACACGACACTTTGTTTTTAAAACCAAATGCTTCGTCCCGAATCATTGTTTCATCGGTAAAAATATACGGAACGCCAATAACACAAGTGTCGTTCACTACACTGTTTACAAACGGTTAATCTATTATCCTTTTGTTTTTAAGTAATAAATTGCTTAACCTTTAATGCTTGAATAGTTAAACCATATTCAATTGCTTTGTTTCTTAATGTGGAATAAGTAAAATTATTTAAACTATTTTTTTTAGTTTTTGAAATAGGTTTATTATAATTTTGTAATTTTATAACGATTTGCTGATTATCCGTAGTAGTCGTTCCACGTTTACTTCCAACATTATCATAGTTTTGTGGTTTTTGACCATTCATAATCCGATAAATTGTTGAGTGGTTAACTTTGTATAAATCTGCAAATTTTTTAAGTTAAAATAACACGATATTTATTTTCGGTAAGATAAAAACATTTTCTATCACTATTGTCTATTTCACAAACGATGCAATCAGAAGGCATATTAGCGGATGAGTATTGTTTATTATTAATGAAATTAAGCACACAAAATAATAATAGTTTAATTATTATAAAAATAATGTAACTTCAACCTATTATCTACGTTTATATAGAAGTGGCTTTTAAAATATACTATTTTGACCGACTCAGTTTTTTTAAATAAATATTTCTAAGTATATATAAATAAAATATTAAATACTTGACATTATTTTTAATTCTCAATATTTAATTTTACGTAAATTTATTTAAACATAACAAATTAATTTAGATTTAATACTCTTGTAATTTTTTGCGTTAATTTTTGAAACGGTTGTATATCAGTAAAGTATTATTTAAGGTATTTATTAATAAGTGTTAGATATGTCTAAGATAAGTAACAAGTGCTATATTTAAATATCATAGTAAGTGAACATATGAGTAACTTCTGTTTCTATCTGTATATATAGTACTTATATAATAATAATAATGTTTTTATTTTAAAACAAAACAAACTAGAATGCAATGAACTATACTTATACTAATTGTGTAGCAAAGTAAAAACTTGAATACTGTAATTGTTTGTTTGCTAACGTTACTTAAATAGTTCGCAAAAAACTTTTTTATGGACATTTAATGCAACTAAGTGAAAACAAACAGTAAGGTTTAAACCTTTGTACGCAAAGGTAGAAATAAATGAAGCGCAGTAGCTACCATTGTTTCCGTGGTAGAAATGTAATAACATAATACTACCTTTTAAAATTTACATGCAGTGTTAAACATATATATTTAATTGCGGGAAAAAATATTTACACATTTTGAAGATTAAAAAGGATATTAGTAATTACAGAATTATAGTTTTTAATTAAATAAATTATGCAACTCCTAACAGATAAAATAAAGTAGCCTTTAAAATTATTCATTATAATTTACAAAATATTTATTATATGTTAGTTAGAAAGCAGACAAATTAAATTAAACCAGTTTTACGTTTTTCGCATTTTGTTTTGTATAAAACAAATTTTTGTTGTAAAATTAACATTTTTAACACCAAAGTCAAATACTGTTTGCAGTCAACATTGTAAAAACTTAACTTTCATTAATTAGTAAGCATTTTGTTTTTATTAAATAATATCCTGTTTTTGTATAAATTAGTTATTATACGGTAATGTATGCCTGGTACTTTTGTTTCAATATGTCAAAATGATTTTTAACCTCAATTCTAAAAAATTGCAGTATGTTACATTTTTAAAATGTTAACGTCTTAATTTGCTTTGTTCGCTTAAACCTTTGTAAACATTACACAAACTTAAATCTAAATAAGTTTTTATAAAGTTATCATAAAATAGTACTACAATTGACGTTATTAGTCATTTTCTGGTATAGTAAAATAAAACATATATAAACATATCCAAATTAAAGATTGAAGCTGTCTAATTCCACCTTTTTCTTATAAACATATGATTAGACAACACCGACGTTCCAGACCACTTGAGCTAAGTATCTACAAAATTTTATAATTTAAATATTTAATTAGTTTCCATATTTATATAGTTTATCTATTCAATTATATAAGAATACAAAAAATATTTTTATTGATAAAATAAACGTTTACAATTAATTTACCTATTTATCTACAAAATATATTTAATTAAGATTTTAAATATTGATTAAACAAGTCTATTCAAGTTAAAACGTTAAAAAAATAATTCGACACATTAAAATAATTTACATAATGTTAAACCGATTTAAAAATTAAAAATTAAGTTTTTATAACATATATATATATACATTGTTTAATAATTTTAAAAACATCAACTGTTATGTTTTGTATTACAAACGATATTTTAAATTGAAATATACGTTAATAATTAATGTATCAAAAACAAATGTCATTTAAAAGTGAGTAAAAGCTATAACAATAGTGATGGTTTGCCTATTACTAACGCGTTTAAATAATTGAATAGCGTGTTTAATTATGCGTAAAAATAGACCAGATAAATTTTATGCGTAAATGAATAATTTTATAGTTAAATACAAAAACATGGAAACGAATGGCTGGTTTATTCTTATTTTAAATTACTAATTCTTTTGTTTTAACAAAACTTTCTAAAGCACATTACTGAACTTGATTATTGCATCTTATAAGTTTATTGATTTAAAGTTTTTTAAAAACATTTTCTGGGAAGAAGACATTTAGAACCGCAAAAAATACTCATGTTTTGTGTTTTTATTAAGATTTTAAGCTCCAGCAATTAAACAACTTTACCATCTAGACAAGTGCCGACAAAACAAAGCCTTGACAAAAGTTATTATTATTATTATTATTACAATTATTATATAATTTTTTTGCTTTAAAATAAACATACAGCAGCAAGATAATTGTAACAGCAAAAATAAAACCAAAGATCGACTGTTTAAAAAAACGCAAACCAACAAAGTGATTCCATGTGTTTAAACATATTGCCAAAATGTTTGTTCAATCCTATAAAACATTTATTTCAGCTAAATCTTCTCGAATGGTTTTTAAGCAACCTTTCATTTGCCATTATCAATTGTCTATTTTATAACCGTTTATTTTGGTTTTTTTGGATGACAAAAGTAAACTATGACCAAGTAATTGTTTTTCCTCTATTTTAAATATATACAAAATTGTAAGAAAATGTGAAACAATATTAAACTGAAGTTACATTTTACTTCCGTTTAATTTTTTATATTTTATATTTATTTTTAAATGTTTGTCTTACAATATACAAACAGTCAAATAAGAAACATTTTATAGTCAACATTCATATAAATTTAATTTTTTATAATAAGCAACATTTATTTATTTATGGGCTCAATTCTATTTTTAATTTAATGCTTAACGTTCTATTTATAAAACATTAGCTTTGTAATAATCTTATAATACTAATCAAAACCATTATGTAAAATAATCAATAAATACAAAAAAGTAATGCGTTATTGTTATAAATAATAAATATTTTAAAAACTTATTTGTTTTAGTGTAATTCGAATATGGTGACAATAACATTTACTAACCTTTTTTTTCCGGTAAAATAAAACTATTTAAAAAAAAAAATTTTTATATTTAAAATAAAGTATTTTCTAGAGAATCGTATAAAATAATATTTCTATAAAAATTTAGAAAAATATTTACACATTTTGAAGATTAAAAAGGATATTAGTAATTACAGAATTATAGTTTTTAATTAAATAAATTAAGCAACCTTTCATTTGCCATTATCAATTGTCTATTTTATGACCGTTTATTTTGGTTTTTTTGGATGACAAAAGTTAACTATGACCAAGTAATTGTTTTTCCTCTATTCCAAAATAAAGTTTTTTTGGCTTTCGCCCAACTATATCATCTGAGTCGTGTTATCAATCCTTTACCATTGTTTGCCAGAATGATGTCCTTTAATTGTTTCTGTAACAATATAGATGTTTTACAAAGGCCAGTCTGCTAACCTTGCGCTCAAACACTCCTCCATTATCGAGGCTTGGAACTGGATAAATTAGTTTATTTTTATTTTCTTTAGACGGAGTTTGGCAAATTATATGTTTGTTTATTAAAACCACACCAAGATTTTTTAAATGACAATATATACATCAATTGTAAACTAGCAATATTTAATAATAAACATTGTGACAATTTTCGATATTTTGTTTATTTAATTAATTATTGTTTGACTTAAAAGACCTGTATACCGCTATTTTAATTCAATAAACTTGTATGTTGTGAAAAATAATAAACCACTGGCTACATATATAAGTTTGTGCGTCGAAATGACAGACATGGCCATTCCTCTGGGTTTGTAGTTAGAAAGGCATAAATACGCGTTCCATGACTAGGACTATAGGTGAGACCTTGTTTGGTTTTGCCAAATGGCTACATGCCAAAAAATGTTTACCGTTAAGCATGTAAACCAAAAAGCCGAAAACAAAAAAATTTAATAATATACATGCATTTTTACTAAGGCTGTATAAAATACACTCTTAGTAAAAATGCTGTAACAATTGTTTTCGCAATTAATTTCTTTTTTTCCCCGATTAACTGTCAATTCACAATAATTTGTTAAACAACTTAAAGATTTATTTATAAACTTTGTTTTTACACTATTTAAAATATTATTTAAAATGCAAACATTAAGCAACATTTTATAAATTATATAAAATTCAACACGATTATAAAATAGTTTGACTTTTATTGATAAAAGATAATTGAATTTATATTATCTGACAAAATGTTATTTAAATTATTTTTAAAACGTTTTGTAACAACGTCATTTTTAAATTCACTAAATAATAAATATATTTGGTCTAAGCCAACCAAAATCATTTTACGGTTGTTATTTCCTTGTCAGGAATTATCAACAATGTCACATAGACTCAAGCACGAGTTTTTTTCAGCTTTAAAACCTATTTCTTATTTACTGAACTACGAAACTTTAAATTAGTGAATTAATAATATATAATATTACACAAATTGAAAAAATATTAACTCTAAATAATATAATCATAAATTATTATTATTATTATTATTATTATTATTATTATTATTATTATTATTATTATTATTATTATTACTATTATTATTTAGAAATTAATATTTGTTATCGTATTTTTTGATATTGTTACGTTTTCTACTCATGTTTGACGCCACAATTATTTATTTAACTACAAAATAATTGTTTTATTTTAAATTATTATTTTATACAAAAAATGTTTAAAAATATATAAATTTAAGTTTTAAATACTTTTTATATATCTATTATAATGCATGCATTTATTATTTTTTTAAACAGCGTATATTATTATTATGACTGATTTAGCTTTTGGGTTGATAAAATTGATATAATGTTGATTAAAACCAAACAAATACTTAAACTTATATTCCATTCTTATAATTCTCATTTTTGTCACAATAATAAACAGAAAAAACAAACTTTGTTTATTTGTGACACATATCTGTCATATGTGGTTATTGATGATAGATATTTGTCTGCATTTTTCAATTTACTTCATTATAATATTTCTTTATCTTAACTTGCCTTAATTGTATAATGGATGTATTTAAATAACAGTAAAATAAATAATTTAATAATTTTAGCATTGATGTTTAAACAAGACCACCCAAAATAAACAAAATTAAAATTTCGTCTTCAATTTTTAGTATTTGAGATAACAATACTTGTCAACTTAGTGTCCATTGAATATTTATGGTACATCAATTATTTAAACATGGTGTATTTACAATAACAAAACTTCATTCTACATTAGATCTATAATCTGGTCAGCTAATTCAAGTTAGAAATATAAAAAACTTGTATTAAATTATTTTTACAAGTTTTAAACAAAGACAATTCACCATAGCAAACTTTTTTAAATTTAATTAAAAATTCATTCACAATGTTTACAATTAAGTACTATAAATTGTTATTAAAATTTTTGTAAGAAATAAAATTTTTAGAATGTTTAAATGCATTTCAAACCTACAATTGTAAGAAAATCAACTATTTTACTGTAAATTTTAAAATTAAATACTTTATTTTTCTAGATATTGTAGTTGTTATTAAGTGCCGAGATAGTCTAGCGTTACAACTCTCTAATTGAACCTGGGTAGACTTGGATTCGATCCCCATTACAGGTATTAAATGTAGGCCCACGTTTGGCTTCGCTAAATGTCCACTGCTAAAAAATGTTTCTTGTAGAACATTAAAAGTAGTTTACACAAAAAATTAAATATATATGTATAACACTGCATGTAAATTTTAAAAGGTAGTATTATGTTATTACATTTCTACCACGGAAACAATGGTGGCTACTGCGCTTCATTTATTTCTACCTTTGCGTACAAAGGTTTAAACCTTACTGTTTGTTTTCACTTAGTTGCATTAAATGTCCATAAAAAAGTTTTTTGCGAACTATTTAAGTAACGTTAGCAAACAAACAATTACAGTATTCAAGTTTTTACTTTGCTACACAATTAGTATAAGTATAGTTCATTGCATTCTAGTTTGTTTTGTTTTAAAATAAAAACATTATTATTATTATATAAGTACTATATATACAGATAGAAACAGAAGTTACTCATATGTTCACTTACTATGATATTTAAATATAGCACTTGTTACTTATCTTAGACATATCTAACACTTATTAATAAATACCTTAAATAATACTTTACTGATATACAACCATTTCAAAAATTAACGCAAAAAATTACAAGAGTATTAAATCTAAATTAATTTGTTATGTTTAAATAAATTTACGTAAAATTAAATATTGAGAATTAAAAATAATGTCAAGTATTTAATATTTTATTTATATATACTTAGAAATATTTATTTAAAAAAACTGAGTCGGTCAAAATAGTATATTTTAAAAGCCATTTCTATATAAACGTAGATAATAGGTTGAAGTTACATTATTTTTATAATAATTAAACTATTATTATTTTGTGTGCTTAATTTCATTAATAATAAACAATAACTAATCCTTAAAATTGATATTAAACGCACATTCAAATCTGCTCTGATTGTAATCTTATAGTAATTATCAAAATGAACATTTAATTATTCTAAACTATATAAATAAAAATAATAAAAATAATATTTTTTTATGTAAAAACATTTTTAAACAAATTGAATAATCTATTATTTACGTTTAACTTTGAGATTCCACTCATCCGCTAATATTGCCTTCTGATTGCATCGTTTGTGAAATGGACAATAGTGATAGAAAATGTTTTTATCTTACCGAAAATAAATATCGTGTCATTAAAGAATTAAAAAATGAAGGATTTTTACCTAAAAAATTTGCAGATTTATACAAAGTTAACTTCTCAACAATTTATCGGATTATGAATGGTCAAAAACCACGAAACTATGATAATGTTGGAAGTAAACGTGGAACGACTACTACGGATGATTAGCAAATCGTTATAAAATTACAAAATTATAATAAAC
This sequence comes from Cardicola forsteri, assembly GCA_025895645.1. Taxonomy (NCBI): domain Eukaryota; kingdom Metazoa; phylum Platyhelminthes; class Trematoda; order Strigeidida; family Aporocotylidae; genus Cardicola; species Cardicola forsteri. The sequence goes on from JAKXYG010000513.1 coordinate 258,006, forward strand.
CTATTTCAGAAACTAAAAAAAATAGTTTAAATAATTTTACTTATTCCACATTAAGAAACAAAGCAATTGAACATGGTTTAACTGTTCAAGCATCAAAGGTTAAGCAATTTATTACTTAAAAACAAAAGGATAATAGATTAACCGTTTGTAAACAGTGTAGTGAACGACACTTGTGTTATTGGCGTTCCGTATATTTTACCGATGAAACAATGATTCGGGACGAAGCATTTGGTTTTAAAAACAAAGTGTCGTGTGAGTCAAGTTTTCAAAAACATTCACTCCCGGTTGTTAGAAAGAAAGCTCACCCTCGACAAGTGGTGTGCTGGTTTGGTATTAAGTATACTCAACCTATCAAATGGAAAATCATATTTGGTACCTTAAATAGTGAAAAATTTGTTTCAGTTTTGAAGGATGTTTTCCAATGTGAAATGCAACACACTTACACAAGGGTTACTACTGTTTTTCAGGGCAATGCTCTATGTCATACGTCCAAGAAGGCGACATCATATTTATCTAAGTTTACAATATTTGCTTTATATTTACATTTAGACGGTAGAGTGGCTGAAATCGAAAATAATATTTTTTACTCAATTGCTACCTAAAAGCCCGGACATTAATGCTATTAAAACCTTTTTTAGTATGCTAAAGCGTAACATCAATGAGCATATTAAAATTGAGGATTTATGTAAACGCATTCGGTTTGTTTTTCAATATGAGATAAAACGAGAATATGTCAACACTCTTATTGACATTATTTTAAAACGCCTAGATCAGGTGTTCAAAATAAATAATCACATATATTATTGAATTTTTTAAACGTTGTAATATTTTTAATTATTTGGTAACTGAAAAATTTGCATGTAATCAGTATTTTTATTAATAGTTAATCATTTTACTCCATTTTCGATTTGCAGCAATTGATATTTTATACAATCTTTTATTACTTACAATATATATGTATATATATTTATTTTTCAATTATTTTTATAGTATTGTATATTTTATAATTGAATTAACGTTTTGCTTGTATGCTGTTTAGTTGCTAGAGGGGTTATAGTTAAATAATCACTTTTTTGAAATAATTGTTGTGATAAGTGCATATATATGTTTAATATTATTCGACAAAATATCTTGATATAATACACAATAACATTTGTCTTAGCAATAAAGCACAATACCACCATTATGAAAAGTTAAAGACATACACAGATAATTTGTTTAAAAAGATAGTTTTGTCTGCTAAAAAAATACATGAGTATACAAAATAAATGTAACACACTTAACAATGTCTTTAATTTAAGTAATATACATGCTTTTGTACAACTTCTGCTAGCCGCTTTGGGTAAGAATTTATCAACATACCATTATAGTCCTTTGAAATAAAAATGTTTACATGTTTTATTTTTGCCTCCATTGATACGTCAGTTTTTATGCGGTTTACCTGACGTCTTAAAATGCTAAAAGGTTTTCAATTACATTGAGATTTGGACAGTATGGAGGGAGTTGAATAAAAGTAAGCTTTTTGCTTTTCAAAGCTTTTGTGGTCTAAATAAGGAAAACGTATAGTAAATTGTAAGTTATGTTAAAATACACATTACCACTTTTAAAGTATGCACAGGACCATTGCCTTGGATAATTGTAGAGTGTCCTGTTAAATTTATGGACAGCTCACTATGAAACAATTCTCTAAATATTTGTACAAATTCAGCGCTGTTTAAATTGCAACTCGTACGCATCCATTTTGGAGACTGACTGTAGTTACTTGCAAAATATCCGTTTATACATGAAGGATGTGCAACTTTTATTGCAGCACAAGTGTGATTGAGTGGGAAATGTGGACTATAAATAACCTTTGAATGTTCAGTCCATGGTTCGTAGGATATTTCACACTTATCTGTAAAGTATACTGATTTCCAAAATAACGATAGATAATATTTGTACTTTTAAGCAAACTCCACTCGTTGATTGAATAGAGTATCTTAACAGCCGCTTTAGGAATGAAGCCTTCATATTTCATTCTCCTTCTTACAATTGAATAAGAAAAATCTTCTAAGTATTAATTTTTTATTTGTTTTGCATTCATTGTTCTGTTTTTTAGGCTGCATAATTTTAAACTGATCAGATTATTTGCTTGTTGAATGTTTTCTAACAACTGTGGGTAATTTGGGGGTTTGTTCTATTGTTCAAAATGTTGTACACAGTTGAAACATCTGTTTTCGTGCATTCGGCAATTGTTTTAACTTTTGTGCTCCTTTTATAAAAACTTTGAATTAATTCATAATTATGAGAAGACATATAACAACGTTAATCTATTATTTTTTTAAATAAAAATTATATAAAATTAAAACAATTTTTTTATAATTTTTTTTGTAAGTAAATTACATATATTAATATTAAACAAATTTTAACTAGAAAAAGTTAAAGTTTAGTCATTGCATTACCAGCGTATGTATCATGGTCATAAATTTATAAAAAAATGTAGCGTATCAATCAAATCTTTATAATGTGTAAGAATATACCATAATTTATATTAAAAACAAAAATATTAAAAAAAAAATTAATTGGAATGACATACATTGCCTACCATATATATATATATATATGCACCAGGATGGTAGACGGAGCTTACATGCCGGATTTGAACATAGATACAAGTTTCATCACTGGTACTAAATAAAAATTCTCATTTGTTTTTTCTAAACCTTAACTTAATAACAATAATAATATGTACTGTTACACATTTAAGTAATAAACCCAAAACAATCAAGTGACAGAGCGGTCTCGCGGTACAGCGCTTACCTCAAATCTGAGTAAGTATGAGTTCGATTACAACTACGTACACTAAATGCGGGCCCACATTAGCCTTGGCTAATATTTTTACTGCTAAAAGATGTTTTCCGTAAAAAAATTAAACTAGTAGAAATTTAAAAATTAAAAATAATGTATAAATTTACAACTCTCATGTAAATTTCAGTAAATAACGTTGTTATCTAAATTTAAATCATTTTAGCAACCACATGATTTGCAAAACCAACTTTATCCTATTATATAATATACATAATGCACATAATATATATTATATAAAAAGTCTAAATACAATTTTAACAATAAATATAATTAGTAATCTAAACAATTCACTGTAAGTATGAACTAGTCTAAAATTAAAAATGGAGTAAAATTACTAACGTAAATACAATGTCAAACATTAATGAAATTACAAAGCATTTAATATTTTATCTACCAATAATAAATATAATTGCTTTCCTTATTTTGTAATCATTTGACATGCATAATTTTGTTTAATGTTGGTTGAGTAGATAATGTACTTTCAATCAATTTTAAGTTAAACAAAAACAACTAATTTAAGATATTTAATGTTGATATCCTTGCGGATATGTTTTTATTGTATACCAAAAAGAATTTAATGACATTAATGTCTGTACTGTTAGGTAGCAACTTTTGTATAAATGTAAATTTTAAGTAATCTCAGTCTATTTTAATAGAGTAAACAACAAGTTTTTAAGAATAGGGCATTGTTTATAAAAACAAGTGTGAGTGTATTGTATTTTGAACTTAAAAGACAATACTGTTTATTGTCTTTATTCGATTTCGTTAATTGACTATTTTATATTTGATGCCTAATCAACAGAATAATTGCCAAATGTAGGTTTTTCTCTGTTGTTATTCCAATTGCTAATTTTTTAGTCAGTACTTTATTCACTATAAACAAACTGCTAAAAATTTAAACTGATTGGGTTTATTGTTTTTAATTAATTCTATTTTTTGGTTCTATATTAACAAACCGGTTTATCTTTTGTAGTTGAATGAATAAAACATGTGTTTTTACTTTACATTTTACTAGCATGTCACAGACTTTTTGTAAATCTTATTTTACAATTTCAAAAACTACTTTATAGATAACTAGTGCACATTTAATATTTTCTTTAACATATTAAACTATATTTTTGCATTATTATAATTTTTATATGTTTAGATAATTTAGTAAAAGTACATTTAACATTAATAAATACAAAAATACATTTTGCATCATTAGCGTATGAAAAAAGAGTTAAACTATTAATTGGTATAAAGTTATACAAAGTTTTATTTTAAAATAATCAAACTACTAATTGTATCCGTAGCGTAATTATAATTTTTTTTAAATTTTTTAATTTAAAATTATATTAAAAATATTAGTAATAATGGTAATAATGTAACCTGTTGGTTGAGTTTAACTTAAAATAGATGAAGAAGAGTAACCTCACTCCTAGTAAAATAATACTGATATTTCAAGCATTGGCAAAAAATTGATTATTATTTAAAAAACAAATAAAACGTTAATTTTTGGTATTTTTTTATTGGTTAACAATTTTACTAATTACAAAAGGTTTAAATTACAATAAATGTTTGTTATGCATTCAATTTTGATTATTTGCGACTTTTCTTTAGTGGTTTTTACAAATTGCTTAAATTATTAGCGATAATTTAGTATCCAACTTGCAACTAATTTTTATTTTTTGACCAAAATTAATACTTATTCTATTATTCAATTCGTTTTTCTATTTTTTTACAAAAGTAGGAATACTGACTCAATTTTCAACTTTTTTTTCTTTCGATCACTTGCTCTGGTCTTGTTAGAACAGCGTTAACAAATAGAATTTATTTGTCTTATTGCAAGTTTATAGTAAACTAAATTAAGGTATATTGTTAAAATTACAATTCTATAATAATTAATCTTTTTTAATTTAGCAGAAATAAATGTTAAACATACTTGTTTAAATGAGTATTTGAAAATCAATTAAATGCAGACTTTATATTTATTTAGTTTTTACAATTGAAGTACATCCGACTTAGAAAATGTCTTACTTTTTAAATATTTAAATATTTAAAACAATTAAGTAAATAAAATCAAATGTACAAAAAATTACATTAATTTTTAGATACATATTTAAAGGAGACTACATTATTTTAGTTATCTTTTTACAAAGCCTCCACTTCAGTATTACATGATTGTATCGAAATAATTATACCTTTGTTTACAACATACTTACATGTCATTAAAAACAAAATTGTAACAATTAAATATTTTAATTACAACTTTAAAAAATACTAATTATTTTATTCTACTTTTTACAACAGTTTAAATGCATAAATATCAAACTGTGCTGTATCTTTACATATCAATCTAGATCAAATTGTACATTTACAAATGTTATCATTATTTTTAATTAGTTTAATTAGATTTTTTTAGATGTGTTCCAAATTTAGTTAAAACATTTTTAACGTACATCAATCATTAAGAAAAACTAGTTAATATTTTAAATTACTTAGTGCTGTAGATCCATTAATTAATTGATTTAATTATTCGCGTCTTAAATAGTTAAAAATAAATATTTCTGCTTTTTGTCAAAGCAATTGCTTTTAATCACTACGTGTGTTGCTAACTTATTTCAAATGTCAATTATAAGAATTTATCATAAAACCAGTTTTTGCTAGATACAATTACACAGTTCTGTTTGTCAATCATTAATTTTTGTTACAATTAGAACTGTGTGCGGTTAAATTTAGAATATTAAAAACTTGCACAAACTAAACAAAATTATGGTGACTAATCAAAAAACGTGATTTAGGTTACCGAAACATTTAAAAATATTCAGGTATATAAATAGATTGAGTCGGTCAAAATAGCATATTTTAAAAGCTACTTCTATACAAACGTGGACAATAAATTAAAGTTACATAATTTTTATAATAATTAGCCTATTATTATTTTGTGTGCCTAATTTCATTAAAAATGAACTTTCAACTCTACCCTAATTGTGATCCCATAATAATTATTAAAATAAACGTTTAATTATTCTAATCTGTACAAATAAAAATAATAAAAATTATTTTTAAAAAATTTTAAATAAAAATTTTGAAACATCAAATAATTTATTATTTACGTTTAACCTTTAGATTCCTCTCTCCACTTATTTTACTTTCTGTTTGCGTTGTTTGTGAAATGGAAAATAGTGAGAAAATATGTCTTCATCTTACTGAAAATGAATATCGTGTTACCAAGGAATTAAAAAATAAAGAATTTTCAATAAAAGAATTAGCGAATTTATATAGGATTAACCTTTCGACATTTTATCGGATTATTAATGGTCAAAAACAGCGAAATCATGATAATATTGGAAATAAACGTGTAGCAAGTACTACGGATAATCAGAAAATTGTTATAAAATTGATATATATAATAAACCTATTTCAGAAACTAAAAAAAATAGTTTAAACAATTTTACTTATTCCACAATCAGAAACAGAGCAATTGAATATGGTTCAACGCTTTAATTACTAAAGGTTAAGCTATTTATTACTAAAAAACAAAAGGATGATAGATTAACCTTTTGTAAGCAGTGTAGTAAACGACACTTGTGTTATTAGCGTTACGTATACTTCAACGCCCTTATCGAAAGCATTACAAAACGCCTAAATTAAGCTGTGTCAAAGAAAAGCAATTACTTTGTAATATCTTTAATTATTTCATATCTAAAAAAATTGCATGTGAGCTGTCTTTTTATTAATAGTTGACGTTAATTTTTTTTTTTTAATTATTTTACTCCATTTTCGAATTTGCACCAGTTAATATTTTATGCAATTTTTTATAACTTACAGTATATATGTATATATAATTATAGTTTTTTATTATTATTATATAGCATTGTATATTTTATAATTAAAGTAACGTTTTACTTGTACGCTATGCAGTTGCTAGACATATTTTAGTTAAATAATTTTTTTTTGGTAATTCTTATAACAGTAGTATATATATATATATATATATATATATTAACAGCTCACGTTACAACAGATTATTGTTTGAATGCTGTATAAAAAGTAAACATTTAGCAAAACTAAGATAGGCTCTATTTGGTAAAAGTAGTAAAATTCACAATCATGTCTGCACCTATATATATATATATATATTATTTTTTACATTTTTTCTAATTTATCTGTTTTAAGGGAAATATTTTAGAACAGTAGACATTTGAACAAATCCGAAAGTAGATTCACGTTTAGTGCTAGTAGTGGGAACAAACGTATGCTCACCTAGGTTTGAGTTAAGAGCTGTACCGCTAGATCACTCCGGCTCATATATATATATATATATATATATGTATATTCTGTATTACTAGCATTCAAAATGTTATTTTTAGTTTTTCTGCTAAATGCATTTGTTATTTCCTAATTTATTAATAATTTTAAATATTTAATTTTTTAAATTATAATTTGTTTGCTAAAACATATTTAATAATTTATTAATCTCAAAATTCCTAAAACAATAATTTTTTGGAATAATGGAATAATTTAGTTTTTGTAAACAATATAACGTTTTAAAAATTTCTACTTTTTTAATTTTTTAAAACAAATTAAACTATCTGTAAATTAATATGTACAATTATAAAACTTTTTAAATTATTTTTTAATTGATTTGATTTGAAAATAAATTAAATAAATATTATTCTCTAATTATAAATGTAATTAAAAAAATAAAATATCATACCGCGTTTGGATAGCCAACTTACGTTTAATTATAAACAGAAACAATATTGAACAATAGATTATTTAAAAAATTAAACATGTAATGTAAACAAAAACTTTTATTATTTTAAAATAGAGTTTTTTTTACAAAATTTCGCATAAAATTACTTTTAAATAAACTTTAAAAGGTCATAGCAATGTTTGATTTCTGTAATAAAAACATTTATTATTAAATATTTGGACCCAACAAGTTGAACATGCACTTCACTTAACTATTTCAAATAAAACAATTTAAATTACTTGACATTTACAATTTTAATTAAAAATAATAATAACAATAATTTAACCACATTTTATAAAATATTCATAAACAATGTATTATTATTATTTTTATTATTATTATTATTATTATTATTATTATTATTATTATATCTTCTTTTATTTTAAATGTCGCATAGATAAATGTGTTTTGCACTTTTTTTATATATTTAACATTTAATATAATATTTAAGATTTTTTTTAACATACTTTAACAAAAATACTTTTTTAATTTAAACACAATTTTAATTTAGGCTGTTAATTTAGTTCGGCTATGTAATACTCAATTTTTTAGTAGCTTAATGCCACTTTAATTTCCTTTCAAAATTAAGACCTGGTATATATTTTAATATGTTTTATAAATAAATTTAAATAAAATAAAATTTAAAGAAATTTAAAACAAACATAATTATGATTGTTTCTCTAAATAATAATTTCCATTTAGAATAAATAACTAGATTCATTTTAGTAATAAATCATAATACCATTATATATTAAAATCTAAAAAACAATTTGTTTTAAATAATCGATTTTATTAGGCAATATACATAAATACATAAAACGGACATAACACGTTTTACAATTTTAGCAATTTAAGCTACGTCAATGGTTTTTAGCCATTTTCTTAAGTAGTTTAAAGCACAAGTCCAACAGCCCATTTAACGTAATAGCTGTCAAATGCAATTTTTAATAACATGAATAATGTGTTCTACTATTTTCTTATTTTCTTAAAGAAAACTTGGTGTTTTTAAAAAACAAAACAAACTTTAGTAACTTTTAAATGCGGGTTATAGAAAAGCAACTATACAAAAGTCAGGTTTTTGCTTATCAAGAAGATTTTGTAGCTTAAGTAGGTTACACTTGCAATAAATTGCAATTTACAAATGTTTTGTGTACCAAAATTAAAGTTACTACAATTTGTTAAAAAGTATAAAAATTGTCCTTAGTAATTTATTATTTTTATTTGTCTTAATTTTTTTACTACTTTAGATGTTTAAAAAGAAACAATATTTAGCAACAGAATTTTAAACGGCGCTAAACATGGGCCTAGTGCCGCTAGTAAAGATCAAACTCATGTTTATTCAAATTGTTCTGATATTTTATTTATACGTCTTAAATTCAAACATTCCAAAGTAATGTGTGAGCAAATTCTGCTAAAGTTGTGTACCTTTAACAGGATTTGCAAAAAAAAAACATTATTTACCTGTTCTATATACACAGCTATAATGTTAAAAAACATTTGAAACCAAAGAAATAGATTTTTAACAGTCCAAGTTTTGTAAATAAAAGCACACATTAAACAAAACATTTTAATCAATAGTTTTTAACAAACTGTATATGCATATACAATGCGTTTAATATACTTTTTTAATATATACAAATACGACAAAAATAGTCAGTAAAATGCACAAATTTAACTAAATTGTCACTTTTTAAAATTTACATTTCTTGTTGTTATAAAAATCACTGCACTTTATCTATGCCTATTTTTAGTAAAATTGCACATTAAAATCAAATTATTACTCGTTTATTTTAATTACTATTTTGTTTAAACTAAAAAAGCTTTTTAATACGTGGCAACCTAAATTCTATTTGTCATTGACTAATTATGAACAAAACGTTTTTTAATTATAAACAAAATTTGGTTTTTAATTATCATTTATAACTAATTTTATTTATACAATTTTGTACATTAAAATCTTTATTTATTTTTAATTTATTATTTTTAATTTAGAAATAATTAAATTGTTTTAAATTTGTCTAAATTATAATTTAAAATTGCAAAACAAATTATGCTTTATTGATATTTAATTAACGTTTTGTTTCAAAATATAAAATAAAATTGTTTTTTTCCGTATAAAAGAAATTTCATCATTAATTAACAAAATAAATTAGCAATTTAAATTATAAACTTTTAAACATTCAAAAGACAATTTTTTTTCAAAATAAAATAATGTTTGATTTGATTTTAAACTATATATTAATACATAAAATGTATTTTATGATTGTGCATAATTATTTTTTATAACAATTCTTATACAATGCATTACAAAATACAAAATAATGCGCTAAAAATATTTATGTAAATGTATTTTTATTATCTACTCTCAAGACGTATTTTGTCTATAAAAACGTTTTTTATGTAAATTTTGTTTAAATAAACATTGAATACAATTTTTGTATCTATTTAGAAATCTTAAATATATTTTAATTAAAATTTTGTTATTCAATTTTTAATATTGTTAACTTATGTTTACCAGTAGTTTTAATAATATCTTACTTAAAGGATGTGTTTTTAAAGTATTTTTTACTTTTAATAATTGTAATTTTTAAAAACTTTAAGTTACCAAAAATTAAATGTTTAAAATTTTAATTATATATATATATATATTAATTAGTTTATCTTACATTTTTTTAGAATTATTCCTTAAATAACATACAAATTAAAAATACTGTTTTTATTTAAATTTATTTATTTTTATGTACCTAATAAATTATATGTTTATAAAAAGTAAAGAATGGTTGATTGTCAGTTACATATTATTATTATGTATAATTTGCATAATTTTTAAAATGTTAAAATATTGAGTGTAAAGCAAAACCATAAACAGTTACTGTTACAATTATTTACATTTCTATTGTATTTTAAATTTTAACTTTTACCAAATAATTCATTAATTAATTGCATACTTCATCTAATTTGATTTAGTTGTTTTAAATACTATGTAACATCAACTTTATTTATTGTCAAATTTTATTATTTGTTGGGTAATACAAAAATAAAATAATTAATTAAAATTGTATAAAAAATATTAAAAATAAAATTTATAAAGTTAACTATATTAATTTATTATTTAATGTATACTAAATAGAAAAGATCAAAAATTATTTAAAAAATATTTTATTTATATATATAATTTCTGAATTTGATTTATTTGTAAAATTAATAATGTAAAAATTTATTATTACCATTAATTAATTACAAACGTTTGTTAAAAAAATTTGATACGTGGGACTAGTAATTATTTAAAAAAAAGGAATTGTCACTAAAGAACTGGTAAAAAAACATGTTTACAATATATTTTAAAAAGTGTATCAAATTAAAAAAAATTATAAAATTTAATCAAATCAATTAATTTAATAAAATTGCAAATATTGTAAAAATTTATTATTAGTTTGAATTTTAATTTCATATTCTGCTTACTCCCAACTATTTTATTAAAAACGATTAATAATTCATTATTAAAAACACAACTCTAAAGTAATAAAAAATTTAAGTTAAATGCTTTTAAGTACACGTTTAAATAATTTGTATTTACCTAATAAAAATTATTTATTTATAATTTTATATTAATTTTGTTTATCAATATTTATACGTTAACTAATAAAAATTCAGAAAATAAAACTGTCTAAAATTTAACTGTTTATTTTTATTACAAAAAAATGAATAATAAAAATTAGAAAATTCAAATATATGCTAAAAAATTTAGTTAAAAACAAATTATAAAGTCTTTAGATTAATTTTGTTAGCAAATATAAAAAAGAAAATATAAGAAAATTATATATATTATATAATGTTTATATTTTCTATTTTCGTTAATTAACAATTTCAGTTTGCAGTATTATAAAACCGAAAACGTTAATGTTTTTGTAAGTTTTTTAATATAGTATCCAATTAATACTTAAATTTTATTTTATTTATTTATAATACATATACTTACATTTAAAACAATTTTTATTAAATTGTAGACTTAACAAAATAATTTTGCATATTTTTTAAATTTTAATTTATTTAATTGTATTGTATGGCCGCATGTTTCAACTTAAATTTTACTTTAAGTAACTACTGATATATATATATATATATATATATATATATTGTATAAAAAATATTAAAAATAAAATTTATAAAGTTAACTATATTAATTTATTATTTAATGTATACTAAATAAAAATAATTCAATCTAGCCAGTCCCAAGCCTGGATAAAGGAAGGTTTAAACGCAAGATCTCTGTAAAAAATTTATACTGCTACGAAAGCAATAAGAGAACGCCATTCTGGAAAACAACGGCAAAAAAGTAATCGCATGAATCTGGATGACATAGCTACGCAAATGATAGGGTTGAGTGAAAGCCAAAAAAAAGCTTTATCTTTAATTTGTAAAATTTTCAATGCTAACAAGACTTTATTGTTGTTGTTGTTTCGCTGCAATTGTTGTCTCTTTGCCCCATGCTTAATTTTAAAGCAAAAGGGTTTTGTATAATATTATATATATATATATATATATATATATATAATCATTATGCAAACTAAATGTTTTTTAATGTATTCATCATTAAATTAAATAAAATACTGAAAATTTAATAATTATGTTTAATAATTTTTTAAACTTCTTTATTACTTTTATTAAAATTTTTTTTTGTGTCTTAAAAAATGTTTTATATTAATAAAACAATTAAATCATCTTCAAAATCTTACTATATGTATAATCAAAATTTGCTTAAATTTAAATATTATATATAGAATTATTTTTTATTATAATTAAAAATTATTTACAGATAATTTACTGTATTTTATCCATTAGAATGCATTAAAACAGTAATTTGTAACTCCTAATTAGTATATTTATTTTAGAATTATGTTCAATTTAAAACTGTTTATACATATAGTCTTTAACATAAAATTAGTTACTGCAAATTTAAAACTTATTTTCTATACTTTTTTTTCTGAATAAACTTTTGATAAAAATTTTTTAAATTGTGTTTAACAATTAAATAAAATCTTGTTATAATAAATATATTTTAATTAATAATTTTAAATTACAATTTTTTAAAAATTAATTTTATACTATTTACATTAACTATCTAATTATGTCCTTATTTTTAGAATTAAAATAATTATCCAGGGATTTAACAATTTTATAATTTGTTATTGACATTTTAAATAAATTGTTTTGTATAAGTTTTTTTTGTATTTTTAAATTGTAAAACTTTGTAAAAGATAAGTGCTTTTTACTATGAAAAAAATAAATTGTAAAATGTTTTAAATGCGTAAAAAAATTTATTTTGCTCTTTAAAACTATTTTCTTTTAATTATACTACTAAATTATATTTAAAATTAAATTTTTAATAAATAGAAAAATAAAAGTAGAAATGTTAATTTGTTGAATTTAACATTATGTCCATAATTTTAAAAAGTAACATTTAAATTGGGTCAATAATGTATTTTAATTTTTTTTAACATAGCATTAATTGTATCTAAATAGTACAAATGGCGATAATACTAAATTCGTACTTAGCCGGAAATAGGTTTCAGTCCCTCTACCAAAACTAAATCCAAATTCTTGTCCGTCAAAATATTCACACAGCAAAAATGGTTTTTTTTAATCAAACAATATACCAAAAAAATAATAACAAATTTTAACATTTACTGCTTGTGTAGATTATTGCCAATTATATATATACCCAATTTCCGTGCATTATTATTATTACGTCTACTAAAGTATTCAAACTAATGACCATACTACTCCTACAATTACTAATAATAAGAATAATAAGAATGATAAATAACTTTTTTTAAATAGATAAACTTTTAATTAATGTACTTTTGAAAAGAAATTAATTACTTTGTGAATTAATAAGTATTCTTGTCATTTTTCAGTTAAATTAAAATTTAAAATCAATGTTATATTATTTTTTTATTTTTTATTTTATGTTTATAACTTTGAATGTTTTACAAGAAACATCTTTCAGCAGTAAACATTTTAGCAAAGCCGAACGTGGGCTCACATTTTAGTGCCGGTGATGGAATTCGAACCCCCATGCCTACTGAGGTCCAAATTTGAGTCCTGTACCGCTAGATCATCCCGGCACATAATATATATATATATATATATACACAATTTTTAAATTTTCCCAAATTCAAAGTTTATAAATAAATTGTTATTCAAATGTTATGTGGTTTAAATTGATTTTCGTAATTTTTAATACATTAAGTAATTTAAATTTATAAAAATTAAAATATTTTGAATTACCTTTTTGTAATTTAAATATTGAACTAACATTTTTATAAAAAAATTGCAATTTTATTTCATTTTAACTTTGACAAAATTGCTACAGTTTGCCGCTCGACTTGGACCTAGTGGGCATGGGGGTTTGAATCCCACTTCTGGTACTCAATGCCGATCAACGTTCGGTTTTTGCCAAATTGTCTACTGTTGAAAGATCTTTTCTTTAAACCATTTAAAGTAGTAAAAAATTAAAATTATATTAAATAAAACTTATTATGAACCTGAATAAAAAAGGAAGTAGTAAAAGCGTCAAGTCAACAATTTATTTTTGCAAAGGTTTATCACATTCTAACAACAACACGCAGTAATTTGAAACTTGTTAAAATTGATAGAAACAATTTTAAACTCTTCAATTTGTTTACAGATTTATTACAAAATAGTGTTAAAAACGGAAAAATGCAAACATTTTGAAAAAGAACGCCAGTATTTAATAGGTTAGAATTTATATATTTATGTTCTTTTATCTACTTAAAAACTAAAGTTTGTTTGTACTAACTCAATGTCATTTGTATGATTATGCGTACAAATAAAAGATAAAAGTAACAAGAAAGCACTTATAAAATTGTAAAAGTTTTTATTGATATTAAACTAAAAGTATTTTTAAAATAGTCAATGCAATTACATTTTAAATAATGCTACAAAAAGATAATAATGTTTCACTTTACAACATTAAAACTACTAAATAAAAAATATATAACTGAATTACCTTTTGCCTTTGTATTCTAAGAAACTAGTAAAAAAATTGGTAAGAAAATCATGCCTAATTTTATTTAAAAAAACCTAATTAAAATAATTATTTTGTAAAATTCATTGTATATTTTAACAAAATGCTCATTGAAATGTAACAATTTTCTTACACAATACTTTTTAAAGCAAGAGGGAATTGTAAATAATAAAATAATAAATACTTTAAATTTTTTTCTAATTTTAGAAGTTTAAAGTTACTTATAACGCATTTTTATTGACATAATAGTCTATTTTCGTATACTGTAAAATTTATTTATTATTTATTAAATGTAACAAAATACATGTTAATTTTTATTAAGTTATTATTTAAAATAAAATTTAAATTTTTTCAATGTTTATTTTAACAAACGTTCTTCCGAACTAAATGCGTCATTAAATAAACATTTATTTATGCATTTATTTAAAATTATCCTAATTTTTGGTTATTCATTTGTTTGATTACATAAATAAATAAAGTTAAAAATTCCTTACGTAAACGTTTTTTTATATGCATATAATTTTTAAAACATACAATGATTAAATATTGTGATAAAAAATGCGTATATACATATATAGTTAAAAAGCAGTTAAATTTTATTTTAAAACTTTGTTTATTTGTTAAATTAACAAAACGTTAACAAAATAAACATAATAATGTGTAGATTAAAAGTTTGTGTTTAAAATAAACTTGTTAAAATCCTTTAATATAAATTTCTTATTTGAATTTTTGAAAACGTTTGCATTAACATTTTAATTCATAGTTGAAGTCTATGCGTTTGAATATAAAATATACTGTTTCGATAATTGCATGTAACTTTTTCTAAGTATATAATTATTTTATATAATTTTAACGCAATGAAATTTTTATATAATTTATATATAGTTTAATTATAAGTATAGCAAATTAATAGCATTTTATTACGATAAAAATTTAAAACGTTTTATATAGAAAAACAAAAATTTATTTTATTCTTTAAATGTTTTACTAGGAACATTGTTAAGTGAATAGCCATGTATTTTAATTGTTTATTTTTAATTAAAGTATTAAACAAGCATAAACATAATAAAAAAGTCAAAAATTTATAATTAAATTATTTCTATTTTTGAAACATATTTTACAATGTTATAATATAACACAAAGTAATTATTAATTATAAATTTTATTTATTTAAATATACAAACTAGGTTTAAAAATAAATACATATACGTTTAACCAAATTAAAATAAAGCTGTAACCTGAGTATTCAAAAACAAATAAATGATGGTGGTTTTTATATTCCACATAAATAATTTTATGTTACCAACATTTACAAGTACACAATTAAAAATATAAAATTTATGTATTTAAACACTTAATTTAACAATAATAACAATAATAATAATAATAATAATAATAATAATAATAATAATGTGGTAATAATTTGCAAACAACTGATTCAGTTAGTAATTGCAAAATTTTTTATTTTAAATGTAATTTTTTTAATCTATTTTTTAACTGCCTATATATTTTATAAAAAAGATTTTTCAGTAAATGGACATTTGGCAAAGCCATATAAGAGCCTGCATATAGTGCCAGTAATAGACTTAAACTTATAATTTTACTCAGTATTCAGAACGCACTTAATTATTTTTACCACCCGACATAGTCTTTTGTATCGATTCACGTAAAAAAAAATGAATAAAAAACAAAGTATTTACTTTTTTTTTTGATTTCGTGTTTTAAATATTTTATTACTAAAACAATTTCTAATAAACGTTTTACGTTTTTTTAACGCATTGTAATAAATAATTGTTTTATTGTCGCAACGTATTAAATGTTTAACAATAACAAAGTTTTTAACTTTTATTTGCATCAGTTAATTTTGTGTTAATTTTTATTATTTTATATTACAGTCAATATTTTATGGACTGTTTGTTTTTACGAAAACATAAATTTTATGTTTAAATTCTCTTTTTTGAATACAAAATTTGACAATTGAAATGTTTGAACATTTTTTTCTAATTTTAATTCAATGTAACTTTCAAAATGCAATTTTAAACTTTTTTAATTAATCTGAAACAATTGTTAAATATATTTTTATAGTTTTTAAATTAAAAGATTATTTTTTTAGTTAGTAAATTAATATAGTAACTTAATATAATATAATTTTATTACACCTTTAAAACATACACAAGCGATATTATAAAACCTTTAACAAAAAATGTTTTTAATATAAAATGTATATCTTTTATTTATTTAAAAATAATGTTTATTGTACAAACATACAATTAAAGAAAATGCTATTTAAAATTTTAATAAATAGTTTGTTCGTTTTTATTAATATTTTAAAATTATATATACATTAACTTTTATTATTATAAAGTTGTCTAATAAAAAAGCGTCTCTAAAATAAAATCTTTTTGGTTTTTTTTCCTCCCTAGATTTAAATAATATTAAAGTTTTTACGTGAGATTATAAATTTTTTTAGTATTCTTTTAACATTAAATATTAAATACCATGCTAAAATTCTTTTTAAATTAACTAATATTATGTCCTTTACTTATTTATTAGTGTTCCATCTAATTTATAAAAACTATTTAAAAATTTTAATAGATAGTTGTATTTATTCCATGTTTCTATTTGGACACAAAATATAATAATTTAATGCAAAATTTAAAATTTTGTTTTTTAATAAGTCTTAATTTTTTATAATTTAATAATTTATTTATGCACAGCATTTTTATATTAAGTGCTTCGTAGTAAAATACTTACATTAAATCATTTTTAATAAAAAAATATTTTATACTTTATTTTGACTTTAAGTAAATAATTAACGTCAAAATTTTAAATTTTAACCTAATTAATTTTGATTATACTAATGATATTTACTTATGTCAACTAAAAGTTTTGACTAAAAACGTTTTGCTAATACTTTTTTAATGCATTTTAAATCATTAATTAAATTACACTTTTTTAACGTTTAAAATTTTTTACAAGTTTTTATTTAAATAGCAATTGCTTTGTACAACAAGATTGCAGTCTTACTTTTTAATTTTAATTTGTACATACCAACATTCCTAATTTGTTTTTATTAACAAAAACGTTTTAATTATATTTTAAATGTAGCAATTAAAAAAAGATTTATTGGCAATATATTTTTACATATTCTTAATAAAATAATATTATTGAGCATAAAATCAAATTTTTTTTAATTTCTTTAAATTAAAAAATAACTAATCAATTACACGCTTGAATACTTTGTTTATGTAATTGCTATTAAATAGTATATAAATATAAGTAAAAAGTAATAAATTTTTTAATTTTTTAAATAAAATAAATTACAAATTTAATAAGTCGTAAAATTTTAAATATTATATTTGTTTAGTGTTTTACAAATTCAACTTATTGACACATTAAATTTATTTAAAAGAAATTTATGTATTAAGACACAATATAATTTAAGTTAATTAAGTAATTACCTTTTTAAACAATTAACTGATTTTTTAAATATAAGCTTGTTATTTTTTTTAGGTTTTACAATGTTTTGATTAGTTTCAGTAACACACTTGTGTATTGTTTAAAAATCAAAAACTTTTTTTAATTGTATAGTTAAAAATAAATAATTTTTGTTTGCTTACTGCTATTAGCATGTAAGGAATAATAGTTTAATATTTAAACAATAAACTAAAATTTAATGCACTATTAATAATGTGTTAAAACTGATAAAAAAATTATTACGAACATTTTTTGGAAATTTTTAAATGCAATATGCATTGCTAAAATAGCAATTAAGGTTTAGTAAATAAACTTAAATAGACTCGAATAATATTCTTCAGTTACACATAAAATTTTTTTTACAATTGTGGCTAAAATAAATTGCAATACCTTTGCTACTGCTTCAAACGCTATTAGACATTATATAATACAATGATTATAACAATTAAGAAATTAAATTATAAATAATGAACTTTTTCAGTTTAAATATACTTTACATTTTTTAAGTTTTTAAATAAAATTTTAAGTTATTTATTAACAATAAAAATAAATAGCAATTCTATAATACTTTTAAAATATTAATATTATTTTGTTTAAAGCAGCAATTTTTTAACCATAATTTTAAATTTAAAAATTATTTTAATTATTTTTATATTTTTATTTAATTAATAATTAACACAGATTTTTAAAATTTAATACTTTATTTATTATTTATTATTTTTAGTAAAAAATTAATTATTTTATTGGTAATTAATATTTTTAAAAGTCATTTAAAATCTTTTTTTATATTTTTAATTACAAACTAATTGTGCTTTAAATTATAAAAAATACATAATTTTTTTAATTAACAGAACTGCGGTTTTATTTTTATTTGCAAAATTAAAATAACTTTACATTAATTTACACATTATTTAAATATATTTTTTACAATTTTAAACAAATTCAAATTGACATTATTGAACAAAATAATTTAGAAATTTTTGTCATTATGTAAACTGCGGATTGTATTTGTATTACAGATTAGCATTTAGTATTTTTATAGTTTTTTTATTACTTTACATACCAACAAATAATTCAGACTAAAAATGACATTTAGACATGATTATTATTATTATTATTTTAAACACATTTAAATAATAAACTTATTTAAATGTTTTGTAATCAATTGTATTTTTGTAATAAATTTATTTTAAACAAATTTTCATACATTACGCAAACGTCACAAACAAACAAAAGTATTAACAAAAAAATCAATAAAAATTTTAAAATCAGCAACTTGCGATTTTTTTTCAAATTAAATACATGCTAAAATGTAATTTTTACGTACTTTTAGAAAGCAAAATATATTTTTAAAAATAGATAGTGGGCAGCAAAAAAGTTATTTATATATATATATTTTAAGAAATTGCATATTTATCTAATAAAAATGAATTATTACACTACTTTTCTAAAAAAAAAAAGTAAAGTTGAATAATTTTTGATATTCAAGCATATTTTTTATTATTCTGACTGCTATTAAACCTTACAGTATATGATATTAATTTATGTTAGTTTCTTGAAACATTTTTTTAAATAAGTTGATTGTATTCAATAATTTTTACGACATATTAATGTTTTTGGAAAAACAATAAATAAAGTAAACAAAATTCTTTTCCTTCTTGTTGCAAAACTAATATAAATAAATTTTTAAAAAGTTTATTTAATACATTTTTTAATAATGAAATGTTTTGTATTTAAATCAAAATTTCACTTTTTTTGACAATAGAAAATTTAAAAACTACTTCTGATATTTTAATACAATTTATTTTGGGAAACAAAATAACCGAAAATGAAAAATACTAATTTTTAAGTAGAAACAGTTAGTAGTTGATTTTTAAATCATTTTTGTTGAGGTTGTAGATAATGTCATAATAATGTAATTTTAAATAATGTTATAAATAGGAAATATTAGATATAACTCCGCCTAGTTTGAATCAAAAATAATTCAATCTAGCCAGTCCCAAGCCTAAATAAAGGTGGAGGGTTTGAGCGCAAGATTAGTAACGTGGCCTCTGCAAAAATTTATACTGCTACGGAGCAATAAAAAAGGACGTCATTCCGGAAAACAACGGCAAAAAGGTGATCCGCACGTATCTGAATGACAGAGTTACACAGATGACAGGGTTGAGTGAAAGCCGAAAGGAAGCTCAATCTTCGATTTTTAAAATTTTTAATTGCAATAATATTTTGTTGTTGTTTTGCTGTAATTGTTGTCTTATTGCCCCATGCTTGTTTTTAAAGCAAAATGGTTTTGCATAATAATAATAATAATAATAATAATAATAATAATATTAATAATAATAATAATAATAATAATAATAATAATGCAATGCTTAAATTACATTTTTAAGCTCTTTTTAATTATCTAGAGAAACCTATTTTAATAAAAAATGTTTTTTGTCTATTCTTAAAATTGCGTGTGTTTTTATAAAATGAATACTTTTATTTTCTATCAATTTTACAAATTAGTATTAACATGTTTCTATTTTTAAACAACGAAAATGAAAAGTACTTTGATTAAAATTGATTTCAAAAGATTTCATGTATATTTACCAAAAAAGTCTTATTTTTTATTAATTATGACATTTAAAATTAGAAATAATTAATAATCACATTAGACAACTTTTATTAATGTACCGTGTTTCAAAAGAATTAAAGTATGTGTTACAAAATAAAATTTAATCTCCATCCGTTCAAAATTCCTGTTTAAAGTGGAAGAGGATTTAATTGTATTCTGTCATATTATTGCTTAAAACAAAAAAACATTTACACAATATCTTGTAGTGTAAAAAAACTAAACAAAAATTGTGCAAAAAATAAACATTGTCCTGCTGCTCCCAACGTTCTCAATTTAGTAACAAAGTAACTAAAGTAAGTCGAATTTGGATTTTGTTTTTCGTTGTTTTATGTTTGAAATTGACAATTTGTTAATCTACTCATGTCTGTGCTTTATTTACATTTACATTGCGTATCATATAGCTGCAGTTCTTATTTTTAATCAATCGTACTCAAGTTTCGTCATAAATGCTCTCGTTCAAACTGAAAACTCCACCTAACACCAAAACTTTAACTAATTACTATCAGATTAGAACACATAAAATGCTTCTTTATTGGACTTGTGTAAACAAAAGTACTACACCTTTTGGCAATACAGGCTGAAATTTGACTTTGAAAAAACTTCAGATTTCGTTTATAAAATTTTTGCAACACATGAGCATCGCTTTATCCCTCTTAATGAACATGGTACTTGCTGAACAATTAAAAGTAATGTTATTATATAAATTCAAATTAGGCCATAATGCATCACAGACTAAAAAAATATTAATATAACATTTGGAAATGTTTGCTGCAGTCAGCTGACAATATGGCGGTAGTTCACAAAATCCCGTTTTGATGATGAAAGCCTCCATAATAAACCTAGAGGAAAACCACCCTCGACTAAGTAAAGATATTGGTTAATACAAAAGCCGCGAACAACAATTCGACAAATCGCAGCAAACTTGAATATTTCCCACATGCCTATTTTTCGATATCTTACAGCCATTGGAAAAGTGAAAAAGATGGACAAATAATTACCATGCGAGTTAGCGGAAAATCACAAATTGCAGCGCCTAGAAATTTCCAAATCATTGCCTAATGAAAACCGAAGTGATCCTTTTTTTCACCAACTTACAACTTGCGATTAAAAAAGGATATAATATGACAATACAAAACGATCTAGGCAATGGTTAGATGCAAATGAGCTTGCAGGCACTGTTTAAAACAACTTTTACAAAAAAGAAAACTCATGGTGACTGTATAGTAGAATGCTGAATGAGTTACTCATTGTTTGTTTTTGTAACAAGAAAGAACAATTACTGCTGACACATACTGTGATAAAATAGATAATATGCATGAAAAGCTGAAAAAACAAACACCCAATAATCGTCAACAAGTGTGGACCCGTTTTGCTTCACTACAATGTAAGACCTTATGTTTCCCAAACCATTGTCAAAAAATTAACAGATCTTGGATATTAAATATTGCCACACCCACCTTACTCACCGGATCTGTCTCCAACAAAAAATCATTTTTTCAAACAGTTAGAAATATTTTTAAGGAATAAAACGTTTTCAGGTTGTAAAACAGTGGTTGGAGCATTTAAGTATTTTATCACTTTCGAAAACAAAGATTTTTTCAGCCGGGGTGGTCTAGCGGTACAGCGCTCGAATTCGGACCTCGGTGGACATGGGTTCGAATCCCACCACCGGCACTAAAATGTGGGCCCACGTTCGGCTTTGCTAAAATGTCCACTGCTGAAAGATGTTTCTCGTAAAACATTCAAAGTAATAAACATTTAATTTAATTTAATTTAGAAATGGTATTTATTCTATGGCATCTCGTTAGCAAATGGCGTTTAAAGACAATGTATTATTTTATTATTTTTATTTATTTATATTTATTTTTGCTATTTTTTTATTATTATTTTTTATTTTATGTTTGCTTCTTTAAATGTTTTACCGGAAACATCTTTTAGCAGTGGAAATTTTAACAAGGCCAAACGTGAGCCCGCATTTTAGTGAACCGGTAATGGGATTCGAACCCATGTTCATCGAGGTCCGAATTCGAGCGCTGTACCGCTAGACCACCCCGGCACATGTAGCATTTTTTTAATGAAAATACTTTAAATTTGTTTATTTTTCATTACATTTTTCTTATTCATAAAATCGGACATTTTATGTATTCCAACCTAATCTACATAAAATTGCTTTGTGAACATTTTTTAAAACAGCTTTATACTAATCATAAAAAAATTAAATTTCTCAGTAAATAGAAATGAGTATATTAATACGTTGTAAATTACAAACAAAAATTGAAAAAATTTTTTTAAGCATTTAGTAGCCTGAGAAAAATGGTTTTTTTGAACAAGAAGGTTTTTATATTTGTCATGCACGCAAAACTTACCTACTACCGTTTTAATCAGTTCATTTAAATGTGCACATTTACACACGCGCACCCAATGTATATACACATAGATACGCTTTTTTAACTTATGGGAAGATTAATATTTTTGTTTTGAAAAATGCACAATAGAAACAAGTTTAAATAAAATCAAAATGTACTTGATATCCAATACTTGAAAAACATTTTTATATTTGTGCCAATATATTTTTTTAATTTATAAACGCTCAGTCATACTGTCAACACAATAGTCTGGAATGACAAAACCAATATTTATACTGATTTGAAAAACTCTATACATGCTTTTAAAATGACCCAAAAAATATACAAACCTGCATAACTAATTCCATAGTGACTAATAATTGAAAAGACACAAAGAAAAAACACAATTTGAATACATTTTCGTTTTTCAAAATGCAAAATTAATGCAACATTCTGATTAACAAGTGTTTGTTTCAAAATATATAACATTGATTTAAGATGATTCATATACGTATATTTCCATAGATAGGATAGATATGCCTTGCATTGAAAAATATTAATAGTAAACATGATAATTTTTTGCGATTTATATACATTTGAAAAAAAATTGTCATCGTTAAGTCGTTAAGTTTTCAATTGTCATAAACCCAAAACAGTTGGGTATATTATTATTTTCAATAAATAACCGAAGTGATTGATGATAGATAAAAACAATAACATTTTAATAGATTAAAATTATACATTTAATGTGGCTTTGTCTATATATATGTACAGCATATAAAATTTTTAAAAAGCCCACACTATTTGTTTATACGTAAAATACTGGAGTTTATCCATTTTAATACAATTATATCTACAAATGTTGAAAATAATTAATTAATTTTTTAAAATTTTGTTATAGCTAACTTTTGTGTAAAATTCAAGTTTTTTATACAATTAAAATTTTTAAATAAACAAGTGCTTGTATTAAACAAAATGCTTACAAAATTAATTTAATTTCTGAATTTTCGTTTTTACAATCTGTCCACCCAAAGTTTGTATATGACTCAGGCGCTTTAGTGGAAAAGTAGTACATAAAATAAACATATTTACAATTTAATATATAATATTGTCATTAATCAACTAATGTTTTTAAGTAAAATTAGTCCTCTCATTATTATTACTATTATTTTTTTTTATTATTACAACACCCTTATACTTTAAAAAAGGCATGGGGGAACAAAATAACAGTAACAGCAAAAACAACAACGAAGTACCACAATTTAAAAAGAAGGTGGGACAAAATAATTCCATGTGTTCAAACATGTTTTCAAATATGAATAAACTATACAGATGTGATGTTTAAAATAATTTAAACTGTAAGCAAGTACAGTAAAATAAATTAACAAATCTTTGAAATATATGTGCCGGAATGGTCTAGCGGTACAGCGTTCGACTCAAATTAGGATGAGCATGAGTTTTATTCTCATCACCGACACTATATGCGGGTACCCATTCGGCTTTACTAAAATGTTTACTGCTAGGAAACATTTTCTGTAAAACGTTTAAAGTAATAACAATTAATTAATCAATACCCCTAAAGGTTTGTTTTTATAAAATCTTCAGATTAAATTAAGAATGTGAGAAAGTGGCTTATTATTAAAGGCTTCGTCTGTAGACAAAAGATTGAGTTTTAATCAACTGAACATTATTGCAACACTAAAATTATACACATCTATTATTATTATTATTATTATTATTATTATTATTATTATTATTATTAATATAAAACCCGTTTGCTTTAAAATAAACATGGGGCAACAAAATAGCAGTAACAGCAAAAACAATAACAAAGTACCATAATTTAGATAGAAATGTTTTTAGAGGTCAAATTAACAAACTTGCGCTCAAACTACCTTCCTTTCTCAACCGAACTTAAAACCGGCTACTGTGGAGTTATAGTGCAAAGGCTTTAAAAGTTACATTAAAGTAGATTAAATGTATTATTAATAAAATGCTTAATACTAATTAAAGTTATTTTCAAAGCTGCCGACTAAAAATACTGTACGTGTTAGTTTATATTTTTACAATAATTTTAAAAATAATTTAAAAAAATATATAAATCAAAATACAAACTACATTTTAATATGAATTAATTTTGTTGATTTAGCTAAAAATATATTGTAAATTTAAGTTGTATGTACATATAATTAGTAGTTATAATATAAATAGCACTTTGTATCATTCAATTACTTTATTTGTATGTAACCTAAATTTTAGTGGATTGTTTATAGTACAATTTAAATTTTATTTATTAATAGTATTAATTTATAGCAAATTAAATCACATACACCCATTTTAACAATTAACGCAAAAAATTACAAAGGTATTAAATCTAAATTAATTTGTTATGTCCAATTGTTTTTTTGTAAAAACAAATATCGAAAATTAAAAATAATGTCTATTGCTTTATAGATCCTTTACATATACTTAGAAATATTTATTTAAGAAGGCTGGGTCGGTCAAAATAGCATATTTTAAAAGCTACTTCTATATTAACGTGGATAATAAGTTGAAATTACACAATTTTTATAATAATTAGCTTATTATTGTTTTGTGTGCTTAATTTCATTAAAAATGAACAATAACTAATCCTTAAAATTGATGTTAAACGAACATCCAAATCTGCCCTAATTGTGATGTCATAATAATTATCAAAATAAACATTTAATTATTCTAATCTATATAAATAAAAATAATTAAAAAAATTTTTTTTAATTTTAAATAAAAATTCTAAAATAAATCTAATAAATTATTATTTACGTTTAACCTTGAGATTCCGCTCATCCGCTAATTCTGCTTTCTGATTGCATTGTTTTTGAAATGGAGAAGAGTGATAAAAATTGTTTTCATGTCACCGAAAATGAATACCGTGATATTAAAGAATTAAAAAATAAAGGATTTTCACCAAAAAAATGAGCAGATTTATATAGAGTTAACCTTTCAACAATTTATCGGATTATCAACGGTCAAAAACCACGAAATTATAATAATGTTGGAAGAAAACGTAACAACAAGTACGGATGATCAAAAAATTATTATAAAGTTAAAAAAATTATAATAAACCTATTTCAGAAACTAAAAGAAATAGTTTAAACAATTTTACATATTCCACTATAAGAAAAAGAGCAATTGAATACGGTTTAACTCTACAATCACCGAAGATTAAGCCATTTATTACCAAAAAACAAAAAGATGACAGATTAGCCTTTGTAAACTATGGAGTGAACGACACTTATGTTATTGGCGTTCCGTATACTTTGCTGATGAAACAATGATTCGGGATGAACCATTTAGCTTTAAAAACAAAGTGTTGTATGGGACGAGTTTTCAAAAAATTCACTCCCGGTTGTTAGAAAGAAAGCCCACCCTCGACAAGTAATGTGTTGGTTTGGTATTAAGTATAATCAACTTATTAAATGGAAAATTATATCTGGTACCCTAAATAGTGAAAAATTTATTTCAGTTATGAAGGATGTTTTTCATTATGAAATGCAGTACACTTACACGGGGGTTACTACTGTTTTTCAGAACAATGTTCCATGTCATACGTCCAAAAAGGTAACGTTATATTCATCTAAGTTCACTATATTTGCTTTATATTTACATTTAGACAGTAGAGGGACTAAAATCAAAAAAGCTATCTTTCACTCAATT
Source organism: Cardicola forsteri (assembly GCA_025895645.1). NCBI lineage: Eukaryota > Metazoa > Platyhelminthes > Trematoda > Strigeidida > Aporocotylidae > Cardicola > Cardicola forsteri. The sequence continues at coordinate 284,780 of JAKXYG010000513.1, forward strand.
GCCACCTAACAGCCCGGATATCAATGTTACTGAAAATTCTTTCAGTATGTTAAAGCGCAATGTCAATAAGCATACCTAAATTAAGGATTTATGTGAACGCATTCGGTTTGTGGTTCAATATGAGATTAAACAAGAATATATCAACACTCTCATCGACAGCATTCCAAAACGCCTGGATCAGGTTGTTCAAAAGAAAGGCGATCACATAGATTATTGAATTTTTTAAACTTTGTAATGTCCTTAATCATTTGGTAACTGAACAAATTGCGTGTAATCTGTATTTTTATTAATAGTTGACGTTATAAATCATGTTAATTATTTTACTCCATTTCCGATTTTGCACCCGTTGATATTTTATATAATTTTTTTTACTTACAATATATATGTATATATAATTATAGTTTTTTTTCAATTATTATATAGTATTGTATATTTTATAATTGAAGTGACGTTTCTCTTGTATGCTATGTAGTTGCTAGAGAGGTTTTAGTTTAATAATCACTTTTTTGCAATAATTGTTGTGAGGGTTGTAAAACATGTAAAGGCAATAATAATTTTTAACAAAATTTTATGTATTAAAAGCGCACTATCATCTTATTATTGACTCAGGGATTTATATTTTAAATAATATTTAATTAAACGTTGTTGTTATATTTGTAAAAACATTGTTAAAACTACCTGATTATCATTCTAACATTTTACATAAAGAAATATTGCGAAAACACTTTATTTCAAAAAATTTATTTTTGTTCAAATGTCAATAATTACTCATTCTATAGATAAGCTTTAAAATATCACAAATATAATTATGGGTTTACACACACACACACACACACATATATATATATATATATATATATATATATATATATATATATATATATATATATATATATATATATATATATATATATATATATTAAAATAAGTATATTTTATTAGCACTTACTAATAATACTTTTATTTGTTTGCTTTTCTTATATAAATATATAAAATCCTGTAATAGTACGATTTTGCAAGTGAAAATAATTAGTGTATCTGTACATTTATTGTTAACTAAAAATCAATTTTTATTTAATTTGTATCATCATCATCATCGGGGATAAACATCCCCCACCGGTTATTATCACTCAGGGTAGTCCAAAAAACCAAAACGTCTGCAAAAACGTCAACTTTTGTAGTGTGTGCTCAAAGAATGACACTTGAGGTGTGTTGACATTAAATGTTAATTACATCCCGAGAGAGAGGGGAGACCGACCCCTACTTAGCGCGTCCACAGGTGACGGATAGTGGAATGACCTTTTGCAATGAAGGTTAGTTGTGAATAAGGCTGTGCCAAATAAACAGCCGTGGACCAAACGGATACTCAGGCGTTAAGGTCGTTAGCGCGTTGACAAGAAGGTGACAACGGTTATCGGTGTCACCCTGAGTATTATCACCAAGCAGCCCTATTTAGGGACAGTACTGCTTGCTCCACTCGGAGAGGGGCCTAGAAAAGGTGGTTTAAAAATTGCTCATCTTCTCACCAGGATGGCTGGCCGCGGCTAACTGGTCTATATACTCGCGGTCGAAACTCTCACAAAAATCAATTAAAGGCCGTGGTCAACAGGGCTGAAACTGATGACCAAATTCAAAAAAACACCATTCTCAGAGCTCAAACAAGGCAGAATGTGACTCGCGACGCTACTGCCTGCTCTGTTAATATTACTCGCGATAATGCACCGGTTATTAAATCTAGGATTTGCCCCATTTATTTAATTTGTATATATATATATATATATATATATATATATAAATTTTAAAAATAAATTATTTTATTATTAATTAATGTTAACTGGTACAAGTTTCTTTTTCATGTATACACTCATATTTAAATAAAAAAATTATTTTGTTTACTGTTATGGCTTTATAATTATTTTACTGAGTTTATTTAATTTTTATATAAATCTGGATTATAATTAACGTTAGATTTTCATTTAAATACTATTTCTTCGATACCCCCAAAAACAAATATTTTCATTTTGTAAAAAAATATTTAATTTATTAATCATGGTTAATAAAAGTGCAAAATATTCCAAAATAATTATTTTGCTAAAAAAAACATTTACTACGCTCAGTTAAAACAAAAATAAAGCGTTTAAAACCGATCAACAACTTTTTGTGCTCTGACTATACATATATATTGAACAAAAACAATTCAGTGATTAAAACTTTGGGTTTCTAATTAAGCGGCGTGGAGTTTAAATCTGGAATCCCCTATACGTTTTTTTATTTTAGTCTTTACAAAACTATTGTTATTATTATTAGTATTATTATTATTATTGTTATTATTATTGTTATTATTATTATTATTATTGCTATATAAACCTCACCAGGAATACAGTCAACATATTCATTTAACTTTTTTTAAGATAAGCGTATATCTACTGATGAGACTACTAATGTGTAATTGTACAAAAACATTTAGGTGCATGTTATGAGTCAGCCTTGTGTGTTCTGTTTTTAAAATAACAAAATTTATTAAATAAAAAATAGAAAACAAGCGTTTTCACATGCAGCTCGTGACTAATTAAAATTTCGCAAGTACTTTTTTTTTATTTGCAAAACAAAGGTGACAAACATTCAACTAGTTCAAAAACCCTAATTTTAACATAGACTATTTATATATATATCATTTCAGTTTATCAAATGTATATAATATCCACTGGTTTTATAAAACAACTTCATAAATGATTTTGTTTTTTAATTATGTTTAAGTTTAAAAATAGTACATAACAAAAATTTTCTAATAATAATTATTATTATTGTTATTTAATAGCTTATTTTAACAAATTATACGCGTAGTTTTCTATTTTAATCAGTTATATAGGTGAATATTTCAATGCAACTAAAAAATAATAGATAATTTTAATTCCAATTAAATTAAGTGTTTATTTAAATTATATTTACCATTAAGATATAAACTGTCACTAATAATAGCGGTTTATACATTGCAAATTTATAATTTATTTAATATTTTTAAAATTTAAACTTATTCATATTTATATCGTTTAGTAATATTTTAACTCAAAATTAGTTTAACAAATTATGTTTGTTAGAAAAGGTTTGAGTATATACTGCTAAAAAACAAGCATTTATGCATGCAACGAAGTATTTTAATGGGCATATTACTAATGCATAATAGTTTAGCGGTGCAGCGCCCGATTTGGACCTGGGTGGGTATGGGTTAGAATCCCATATTTTATTTAAAAATCAAAAATTTAAATTTAAGAAAAGTAAACATAATACTATATATATATATATATATATATATATATATATATATATAATTGACAGATTTTTTATTTGTAAAATTAGAAGCAAAAATAACAAACAATGTTATTTTATTTTGTTACAAAAATTACATTTAATTCCTGGAACTAATATTCTTTGAATATCAATATTTTTGTTTGCATGTTTTAACGGTTTATATCTGTGGGAACGACTATATAAACAACCGTTTTTACGCCGTTGAACACTTCCGCCTAGCACCCTACCTTCCGTTTCCATCTTGATTCTTGGTTTTTACCCGTGGTTTCAATCTTGCAAAATTTGTTAATAAACGATTTCCTTATTGCCAGTACAAACGTAAATATTGAGGAAAAAGCTCGATTGGCACTTAAAAAAGCAGCCTTCGTCAGCAAGCAACGCGGCTTGCTTTTCCAAAATACCCCTATTGCATTAATTAGTAAAACCTGTTACGTAATCCTTCGTTAGAGTCAATTTCACTAAACTTTTGTTTGTATGCATTAATTATTATTTGTATAATTCCATATAAAACGTGGAAGTTAACAGATACAACTTTACAATTGTAAATACTTTTTATTTACGCTGTCATTAAACCATTTTAAAAGCTATTTGACCTAATTACATATTGACTAATAAAATTACAAATAGAACTAATTCTAATTATTACATGCCACTATTACAATTAAGCAAAATATTTATTATATCTATTTTACAATTATTATTTAAAAAACAAACAAAGACCATTTTTAAATAAAAAAGAAACTGATAAAACAAAGTTGGTACACTTTAATAACTTAGTTTATAGCTTTAAATAAATACAAATAATAACCAACTTTCCGCTTAATTTAATTTTAAAAATTATTGTCTAATCTAAAATTTTGTTCTTTAATTACTACAAAATAATACAAACATTTTGTTGTCTCATGTTCTCTTTAAATTACGAGACTTCGTTGTTTTTATTTTTTTGCTGCAATTGTTGTCTTACTATCCCCATGCTTATTATTAAAGCAATAGGGTTTTGTAATAATAATAATAACTGTTTTCTAAGAGAAATAATACTAAATAACAAAACTTTACAAAATTTACAGCATTAAGCACTTGTAACCATTTGAAATACTATAATAAAATGCACATTAATAAACGCAACTAATATATTTTTAAAATTAATATACAATGATATAAAGGTTGTAATTAAAATAAAAATTAATAAAAATGTTATATTTTTAATATTATTTTGCCCATTTACACATATTAAACATTACATTAATAAATAATAAATCAACCGTTTGCTATGCTTTTTAGAAGAATTACAACTTTGTTGCAATTTATAAATTTTTTTAATTTTAAAAATTAAAATAACCGGAGTTTATTGTTTTGCTAAACTTACCAATTTTAAACTTTTGAATCCGTACGATACGCTTGCGTGACGTGCGTTCAAAAGTTGCTTATTGTTTTCGCGCTTGCTAAAATGTTTTCGTGTTTTACGTGTTTTTTTTTGTGTTATCTGCTTAGTTTTTGCGTACTTTTTGTGTTTTTGTGTATAACTGTGCAACTTTTGATTGCCCAATTGTGTTTCAAGCTCGAATTGTATGTGTCGTGCTTAATCCTCTATTTTATATTCTCTTTAACCAGATTATTACATTGCTTTGCGTGTAATATTTTATTTTTATTATATTTTAGAAACTTTTGATCTATCAATAAAAGTTTCTCAGACAGCGATTTGTAGCCGTCGGGGGTGTAGTAAGTCCATAAAGACTGGTATGTTTTGCTCCAAGTGTAACACTTGGTTCCATAAAAACTGTACTGGTCTCTCGGAAGCTATCTACAACGATTTGGCTACTAGTGAGGTTGATTTTAACTGTATAAATTGTAGTTGGTTATTAGACTCCTCCCTTGCCGCCCATCTCCGTGTTATCTTCAAACCTGACCCCAAAATAAATACTAAATTAGACCTCATCTTAGATCTACTTAATAAAGTTAAACTCAGTAATACTAACATTTGCAAATCTGTCGACGAATTAGTTGAGTCTCAATCAGCCCTATATGTTTATTCCAATAAACACTTTGATGAGATAATTCAACTCAAGGCTTCAATCGGGACTCTCTCATCTACAATTAAGAAAGTCTCTCCTTCTCCTGTGTCCAAGGCTGTTTTTAGACTTTCACAGAAGGAAATTTTATCCGCTGCTAAACAATTTGCCGCTAATAAAAGAAGGGAAAACAACTTAATAATTAGAGGAATTCCTGACACCGCCACTAATTTTAGAAAAATAGTTTCTGAAATAGTTAAGACCTGTCATCCCCAGCCAATCAATTTCAAGGCTATGCGCATGTCCTGTAAACGAAACCTTCTTTTTCCCCTAGTAATTGTCTTTTTCAATTTCTCCGACATAGCATCCAATATTCTCAGTAGTTGGTCGGCTGTTAAGTCACGTTTCCCGGAGATCCGGGTGCATAAGGATTATGCCACCAGGGACAAAATTGGTAAACCTCTGGTATTGCCTAGCACCGCCGGTCCAAAATTATCGGCTATTCCATTATTTAAATTAACTCCCTTGAGATTGGATAACAGCTCTCCCCAGAGCCCTATTTTGCAGAATTTTCCATCAACGCCCCGAAGCCATGTTCAATTTCTTTACCGGTTAAAAAGAACCGGACCCCTTCTCCTTTAACCTGCACTTCCTCTTTAAAAATATTTTATACTAATACATGTAGTCTCTAAAATAAGTTTATTGAGTTAAGTCTGTTAGCTCTTGATGTTAAGCCCCATTTAATTGGTATTACTGAAACCTGGCTGTCGGATAATATTCTTGATAATGAACTGCTAATCCAAAGTTATAGTGTCATCCGGTCAGATTCCAAGCGATATAAATGTGGCAGCTGTCTTTTTTACAATCATGATAGCTTCATCTATACTCTCCTCCCTACCCCTGCCTTTACTAATCAAGGTTTTGATCTTTTCTCTATCTTTATTTCTCTCTCATCTGGTGATTACGCCAGATTCTCTATCCTTTATAAACCCCTTTTCCTCTCTAAAGCCTTCAACTCTGCGTTATTACAAAAACTTAATTCAGCTTGTGCCTCCCTCCATAAGTATCAAGTGTTTATGAGTGACTTTAATGCCCCTACTATTAGTTGGGACACTTTATCCAGTCAGGGCAACTCTTTTGATTCTAACTTTTTTCAATTCTGCACTGAGAATGCTTTCTTTCAACAGGTTTCCTCCTCCACTAGGCATAGAGTTGGTTGTTTTTTTTTGCCTGGACTTAGTTCTCACCAATGATCCCCATATAACAGACTCTATCTCTGTTTTCCCGCCGCTGGGTAAGAGTGATCATTCTGTCTTGTCCTATAAAGTTCATCTCCCTAATACAGCCCCTATTGCCAAACTCAGTTCAGCGCTTATCCCCGATCTTAGTAATGCTAATTTTGAGGGTTTAAAGAACTATCTTAAGAGTATTAAATAAGATTATACTTCCACGAACGAGGTTAATAACTTCTGCGATTATTTCTCTAACATTATTAAGTCGAGAGTTAAACTTTTTGTCCCCTTTTGTGCGCCCACCCGGCCATCGAATAAGATTCCACGGCGTTTTAATAGACTCATTAAACTCCGCAATTGCGAGTTCTATAAATGGAAATCAACTAGCCTCCCATGTTTTTATCACGAGTACCTTGCATTACGAAACAAATGTGCACTTAGCCTTACCAGTCTCAAGCATCGCAAAATTTATAATCTCCTAAATAAAGCTAAGACTAATAAGAGCCTGCTTTTTAAATTTATTAAGAACAAACGAGGGAACACCAATTCTCTTCCGCAACTTAAGGATATTCATGGGTCTCCTCTTCCCCTGCCTGAAGCATGCAACACTTTCTGCAAATACTTTCAATTTGTCTTTAATGCGGATTTTACAGGAAACCCATCCACTAGTCCCTTGCGTTTATCAGGTTCCTCTCTTATTATTCCAAAATTGTCCGTAATCTCCTTTCCAAATTAAAATCTTCCTCCAGGGGTTTTGATGAATTATATCCGAGAATTCTCAGAAAATGCGCGGCGGAATTAGCCTGTGCACTTGCCTACTTGTTTAACCTTTCCTTAAAACAAGATAAGGTTCCTTCTGTTTGGAAATTAGCATATATTAGACCGATCTACAAATCCGGTTGTACATTTAAGGCTGAGAGCTACAGACCTATTAGCATCTTATCTGCTTCCAGTAAAATTTTGGAAAAAATAATTAAGTTCCACTTGATAAATTTTATAGTTGATAACAACCTTATAAACCCTATCCAGCATGGGTTTTTGCTTTCGAAATCCTGCCTCTCTAATCTACTGACGTTTATTAGTAGTCTTACCAGAATGCTGGAGTACTCTCATTCAATTGACGTTATTTACCTTGATTTTTGCAAAGCATTTGACAAAGTACCTTATTCGGCATTACTGAATAAGCTGAGAGCATTTAGAATTAGCCCTCCTCTCTTCGATTGGATAAAAGATTTCCTCTCCAATTGGCAACTAAGTGTAAGATTAGGTAATATAACCTCCACAGCAGTTAATATTACCTCAGGCGTCCTCCAAGGGTCCGTTTTCGGCCCTTTGTTATTTATTATTTATATTAATGACTTACCCGCTGTTGTTTGTTCAAATATCTTACTGTACACTGATAATGTCAAAAGTTGGAGTTCCAATCCTGAACAACTTCAACTAGATATTATGGGTATATACAACTGGTCTATAACAAATGCGTTACTTCTAAATTTTTCCAAGTGTAAAAACTTCTCTCTTGGTAAATCTTCAGGCAATATATTTAGAGCGCAAGACTCATCTCCCATCACTCGAGTTAATTCAGTTAAGGATCTAGAGGTTACCTTTAACCACTCCCTAAACTTTTCAACGCATTATAGAATAGCAGCTTCTAAGGGGTTCCAACTTACTAAGTTTTTTAAGCGTAATCTAGGGAATGTCTTTGTGAGTTGTACACGGCTACTTTACCAGCTTTATATTAGACCCCATTTAGAATATTGTATCCAAGTTACATCCTTCTCTAAAAGCGGACATTAAGATTCTAGACAAAGTACAGCGCAGTTTCACTAAGATCCCCAAACAACTTAAGAATGTAAGTTACACAAACCGATTAAAATCTCTTAAGCTCTTTCCACTGCAAGATAGGAGGCTCCGGAGCAATCTCATCTTAGTTTTTAAATTATTAAGGTTGGATGGTGTCAAACATCCTCTCGTCCCTGCTAACAATTCTCAAAAAGGGCACCCTTTTAAGTTATCCAAACCTAGAGTAAAATCCCGGTTACGTTTAAACCATTTCTCGTATAGGGTTATATACGCGTGGAATCTTCTACCGAATCACGTTTCAGCTCCGTCCATTGACTCCTTCAAATCGGCGTATAACAATTATTTTTTCCACAAATATGTTTAGATTTTATATCCCTGTTTATTTATATATTTTTTTATTATATTTATATACATAACTTGCGAGATTTCTTTTTGTCGACATTTGATATTTTGAAGCGAGTACCAAAAGGAGTTTCCTCCTACATAACTCGTGAATATACCTGAATACTTCAATACCTAAATAGGAGCCTACGTGCTATTATGCAATTAATTTTTATTCAAAACTTTAAAAGGAATCTTTATAATAATTATTATTGTTGTTGCTACTATTATTAAATTAGGTACTTTGATAGAAGTAACCTTTAAAAAATAATAAAGCTTTAATTGTAAAACATCCATTTCCATGTTCCCTGATTATTTGAGATATATTGGAACAGAGTAACAAAGCGCTTTTTGCCTATTCAACTCATGTACAATTGTAGATTACATAACATTTAAATTTTCTTAATGCAATATATTAATTATTAGTGTAATTGGTTAAAAAAATTAAAATATTAATAATTTTACAATGCTTTTTAAAAAAAATTAAAAACACAACGTAGTTATTAATTTTAATATTAAATTTATTAATTTATTTTTTAGTTAATTATAACTTAAAGTTTATTATATTTACCCGCTTTTATTGATTGTTGCGTTACTTGGATTTAATTGTGATCATGCTTTTCCTGGTTGGTATTGGTTTGGGTTCGGTCGATGATATAACCGTCCGAGGACTTAGAATCTTAAAAAGGTGCGATTATATTTATTTAGATATGTATACATCTATTATATCTAATCTTGAGGATGATCTCAAATTAATTTGTGATAAAAAAATTATACTAGCTGATAGAGAAATGGTTGAACAGGGCAAGGAAATTATTGATTGCGCCAAAACTTTTGATGTTTCTTTTATTGTTGTAGGTGATCCACTTAGTGCTACCACGCATACAAGTAACTATGGTTTGTTTTTAATCTATTATAGGTTTAATAATTAAGGCCGTAGATGAAGGTGTACCTTATGAAGTTATACATAATGCATCGATAATTACAGCTGTTGGTTGTAGTGGACTTCAATTGTATAATTTTGGAATTACAGTGTCTATTCCATTTTGGGATGAATTTGGTAAACCGGAAAGCTTTTTCGACCATATAGAGCAGAACTTTGAAAATGGCTTTCACACTCTATGCCTTTTGGACATTAAAGTAAGGTGTTTTTGTTTTATATAATGTACGCATTACTATACTTTTGTATTAATCAGGCAGTAGTGTTTACCATGACTTTTACCGTAGTATAAAAATGACCAGTTTTAACATTTAAAAAATATTTCCCTTTTATTTGTGTTTATTAGGTAAAAGAGCAGTCATTGGAAAACTTACTTAAAGATAGAAAAATTTATGAAGCACCCAGATTTATGTCATGTCAGCAAGCAGCACTACAGATAAACGAAATTGTACTTGAACGCAAAAACAATTTAAAGAAAACATGTTTAAATTCATCCTGTCTAGTTATTTGTCTTGCGCGAATCGGATCGAGTAACCAATCAATTGTTTTATCCACTCTGGAATTTTTGAGTTCATTTGACAATTATAACACGTTGCATGAAGCACTTGGAGGTCCACTTCACTCTATGATTATACCCGGGAGAATCCAAAACTATGAATCTGAATTCCTACTCACCCGCTATCGCTCAGAGACCGTGCAAAAATATTTACCCCAGATTATTGTTGGTAATTGTTTCGAAGCCACTTCCAGATTTGAATACTTTTCTACGTTAATATTAGATCACAACAAACTTGTAAATGTAAATATATGTAATTCTCGATAACAATCCTTTCTAAATAAGTACTCATTTTTTTCGAACTCACTGGTATCTAAATAAGAAAATGTACACCAGAATTTGGAAGTTCATGATTACGCTATCCATGAAATGTTTGTGAATCGTACTTAGATTTTTTTAAAATTATGTACATATATAAACTGAGAAAGAACTACACACCTGTTGATCAGTTATCTATTAAAAAAGTGGCAAGTAAACATCTAAACTATAACTTATCAAACATAAATGGATGTTGAAAACCATGCACAATTCTTCCTAATATATATTTACTTGGCTAGTGACGTAGTCACCACTGCTATCCCTATTTTCGTACAGCATATTGGACAATCGACTTCAATTGCATGATAGGTGCAGCACGGAAAAGTAACAGAGTTCCGCTGTTGAAGGATGACATCGCTATTTGCAAAAAATTGGCGTTTGTTTATTCATTATAAGTACCATCGGTCCTGTCAGTTTAAGTGCTTGAGTACATAGACCAGGTTGAGTCTGTGGAAAGTCGAGGATATCACCATAATTAGCAGCTGACAAGCATTTCCCAAATCCTCAGAATCATTAGCATCATAAGTCAGAATAAATGATTGTATAATTAAATCTTAATGTTGAGTGATTGTCGTGCAATTTTGAAAACGGTTAGTTGCTGATCCACTACCTCCATATAATTTATTGCAGTTAGACCAACATATACCTCAAAGCAACATAACTGGAACTCCAGACGAGGATAGGTGGCAGTACACTTAAAATGCATTACCAGATATACGCATACTGTACACAGCTATTCGTCTAAAGGAGGCAACTTAAAACAAAAATACCCCATTATCTAACCCGAGGTAATACCGTCGATCAATAAATGTACTTCGCATTTTTTCCTACACGCAAATGGTTTTCATATACAGAACAGATCATTCGAGATGCTCCACAAGTACATTAGGAGTAAAATGATGGCAATAAAAAACATTACATGAAGCGGTCTACCAATAGTCAAAATAAATTTTAATACTCCCACAAAGTTTGTGTTGAATATCAAAACAGATCGCGGTAACCATAAATTATCAGCAAAAACTTCAATACTTTGCGACTTATGCATGCGTTTATCATAGTTATTCATTCTTATCAACTAAAATTAAAATAAGCTCATAATTCCATAGGAGATAAACATAAAATGTCCATAAAAGCTATTTATTAACTGATTACCACCTACATTTGCTGCGTCTACAAGTTTGTCTTGCAAGCGTTTAGGATGCTGTGAATATGGAACTAATGAAGAGACGACTATGTTGAAAACACATTATTCATTCAGTAACTTATTGTGGTAAAATTATAGCATTACTCATAAGGTCGCCTGTAACTATTAAATCCGATTCGTAAATAAAATTAACTTTCTGCATTTTATTCTAATCCTTCACGTCCGCCTACACTGATCAAACTCAAAATACCGCAGTAAACATGTACCCTCGATGTAAACTTGTCAAATTAATTTAACTTACAAAATTTTCACACATTAATAACCACTTGCCAATGATAACTATTACAAAAAATTAAAAAGTTCCATAATAGTTTTTATTTTATCAACAAAAAACGAACTTTTAAGCAGAACCAAAAAGTAGGTTTTTTACATACCAAGTAATGAATTATACTTAACCAAAACTCACAAAAATTTCCCACTTGATTTTGTTAAAATTGTCGTCAATGTACTGCAACTTTATGGAATAAAAAATATTACAGTATCATCCAAAATTGACTCAAAGAATTTAATAATATACTTTCACTTATGTGTATTTTAATCAAACAATAATTTACATTAAATGTTAATATCTAACTGATTACATTAATAAACTGAGCAACTTATTATTCGAACTACATAAATACTTAACTAACCTGACTAGAAAAAAGTTAAAATAAATTATACAAAACGCTACTTACTACCCAGCCGAACCCTAATACTTCGACCTACCTAAAAACCAATAATTTTATTCTTGGTTGCAACTGGGTGCAGTAATCTACAAGAGCATAAAACAACCGCTCACCTTTCACTCCAATAACGATGATCGTAAAAATTAGTTGTTTTGGAAAACATTCGGTTTAAAAAATAATGAAATTGATTACCTATCAAAAACTACTTCAAAATAAAAACTCCCAGAAACTCCGTAATACCTCAAAAAATAAAAATGCAGTATTTGAAAATGTATATCGTATAATAAATGTGACCATAACAAGTTAGAATTCAGATCACAGATTGTGATTATAAATACATATATTTTGAACTGACTTGTATCAAAAACGTAAAGGTGGCATTCCTGTCCACGGAGCACCCGGATTAGTTGATGGTGGTGCAAAACCTGTATGAAAATAAAATATGCAAGTACGCAACCATATCAAAAAATGTCATGTAAATTCATACATATTTTTTATAAACAGCAGCTTTGCAGCGTTTAATTATTTAAGTAACTAATAAAACGTTGACTGTCACCAACTACTTTTGTTGTTTTCAAGTAACACGTAATTTAATTAACTCAAACCTAACTAGCAATTTTTTAAAATTATAAGGTCACCTACCTATGTTAGTGTTGAAACAGTGTAGAGATTGCCAAGTATTTGAAGCATAGTTGGAAATCCATGACTATGTAAATTCGAGTCCCAGTATCAACACTTACAACTTACAACCCTACCAGTAATATATTAGTGTTAAACTGTTTAAAAAAATTGATTAAATTTCACCTTTATTTTATTCTGACTGTATGGTTACAACTATCCATCAGAAAAAACCTAAATACAATGATATACTTAATCCTTAATTTATATCAATTTGTCCAGGAAATCTGGAATAAGAAATAACACTATCGGAAATTTAAAATCTATAAGCAGTACCAAAAATATTAGGTATATTGGTAAATAAAATGCAGCAACGAAAACTTTCATAAAAATGAAACACCCAACAGGAATTACATGTCATCTTACGAATTATAAAAAGCAATGCATTTCTAAAATAATAAATACATATTGAATTCAATCCCTAATAAATTAAAGGTCATTCTGCAAAGTCGCTGGTATGTTAGACTGATTTTTAATAAAAATTCCAATCCAAACCACTCTTATTTACAATCTTTAAAGAATATTCAGGGTATTATACCTAATAATTATAAAAAAAACTTTTAAATTATGAAACCATGAACTTCACTTTGATAGATTTTAAGTCTGGTCGAGAATATGAGGGTTTGAGCGCAAGATAAGTAACCTGGTGTTTGTATAAAAAATTAACATTGCCTAAAACAAGAGAACACCAATTCATTTAACTATGACAAAGAAATTAAAACATGATTTCGATAACGGTTCTAGAATATATCCAAATAGATTTTCAATCTTCGATATGCACGATCTTCAAAGCAAAAAAATTAATGTGCAATCATATGGGACAATCTTGTTGCCCCATGCTTTTCAAAGTGAAAGGATTTTGAAATAATATAAAACCATAACTATCAACAGAAATAGTTCAAAAATAAACCGTTTGAGTCTTCATAACAAAAGCATCACAAATCTATCTCGCACTCATCATTGAGTAACACCAGCAACTGAAAACAAATAAATTCCAACGTGCAACTAAATCTGTTTGAAGAAGGAAAATATCACATTCTTTTTGGATAGAAACAAAAAAACGTTTTCACATTCCAACTAAAAATCTTCATCTATAAAAAATAAACCATAAAATACCTCATCATAGTTAGGCAACATTATTTAAAAGATTGTCAAAGCAATTAGTTCGATATTTAAAAATAAAAAAATTAGAAATATTTTTCTAGGTTATACGTATAACTGGAATAAATTTACCTTGTGGAACAAAACCTGCCGGATATCCATATGGAATTTGCAACGCACCCGGGTGACCAGGATATATAACAGGTCCAGATTGACCAGGCAACAAAGGGTTTGGCACAATCCCTCTAGGTCCCACAGGTGGAGTAGAAACAGGTAATTGTGGTGTAGAAGCTGCTTCTAATAATTGTTTGTAAGGTGGTGCTTGTGAACGTAATTCTTCCTAGAAACATTAAAAAAATGATTAACAAACCAGAGATAAATCATCTTCAGGATGCACCAAATCAATGATAACTCCATTTACAGTAGATACCGGCTTTGGAACTTTAGGTACGGTAGTATTCGCCGTTGATGTTGAAATAGAATAAGCTGGAAATGTTGCTTTAGGTGACACTAATGGTGACTAAAACAATTTCTAAAAAATTACACTACCTTTTGTTCTATGGGTGTCGTTGGTTCCGGTGGCATTGGAATTACTGGTGGAGGCGGCGGAGGTGGAGGTGGAACATACGCTGGAAGACTTGGTATAGGAGGTACAAGACGTGGAACTAAAACCGAGTAAAAATTTCATTTAAATTACCTAACTGCGGGAACGGAGCAACCGGTGGAATCATTCCATGTAAAAATGGAAGGAGGCGGTAAAGGTGGACAAAGTGGATTCTCTTCACTATTTGTATCACCTTCAAAATATTCCTCATCTGTAAAAAATATTTTTTTAATGTAATAATTACCAGTAAGACCAAACTTTTGCTTTTCGTGCTCTATTAAATCTGCATCAGGAACACCCGACATACCATATATGTCGATAATTGTGCTTACTCGGTTTGGAAGTGCATTGGGAATCTTATCAATTTTTTCTTTGTGTACCTATTTTTTGAAATGAAGGTTCATCTAAAACAACTTACTTGATTGCAGTGAATAGATAAACCGGGTCCAGTATAGAGTTTTTTATTACAAAAAGGACACTTAAAATGCTTAGCTTTTTGATGCTGAACAAGAATTTTTTCATCATCAAACTCTCTATTACAATACCTAAAACATATAAACATTAAATAATAGTTACCAACACCAAGGTTTAACAACCCTCTTTTTTTTCCTGCCCATTTCAACAACAGTCCGAAAAACTAAACTTAGCGGCAGTAAATATGCTTAAACAATTAAACATTCTAAAAAATAATTTTATTAAATTAATTATTATTTTTAAAAAACAACATGAATGTTTTTTTTTACAAATTGTTGTATAACTATTTTGTCTTAGTAAAATACAGAAACAATTAATTGCAAAACGTTCTCGCCGCCTATAGCTTTTGCATAAGGTTTTCAGGTTTCAGGTTTGTACAAGAGTTAAATAGGAGAAAAACTCATTTCAATACTCTGTTCAGGGTATCAAGTATCAATAAAAAATAAATAAAAATAAAGATAGAAGTAATTTACAAAAGAAAATCATTAGGTAAACTTGAGAAGGTAAAATTTGTCATATGCAGATTTGAACGCCTGAAGGGAAGGGGCTAAAACAATATGCGGGGGCAGATTATTCCATGCAGTAATAACTCTGAACAAAAAATGATGAAGTCTTATTCGGGATTGAACTTGCGGCTTGGAGAGCTTAAGAGGGAAAGGGCAAACATGTGCTTAAAATGGGTAGAGTTTAAGAGTTTAAAAACTAAAATAAGGTTGCCCCGGAGTCTCCTATCTTTTAGTGGAAAGAGACAAAGCGCTTCCATTTGTTTGGGGTAAGGAAGACTCTTTAGGGTACGTGGGAGTCTGGTGAAGCTTCTTTGAACTTTGTCAAATTTAACTATATCTGCCCTTAGGATAGGCGACGTTACTTGAATACAATATTCGAGATGCGGCCTAATGTATAATTGATAAAAAAGTCGGGTACAGCTAGCTGGAATATTTTCTAAATTACGCCTAAAAAATTTTATAAGCGATAGCAGGTTAACGATGCTCTATTATGGTGTGACGAGAAGCTAAGAGAGGAATTGAAAGTTACACCAAGATCTTTCACCGTGTTAATCTTGGAAATAGTCTGAGCACTAGGAACATTATATCGGTTTCCTGAAGATTTTCCAAATGAGAAATAATTACATTTAAAAATATTTAGGGGGAGTGCATTATTCTTAGACCACTGGTAAATGTCAAAAATATCCTGTTGTAGTTGTTCGGGGTTAAAGCCCCAGATTTTAACATCATCAGCATAAAGCAGGATGTTGGAATGAACAACTGTGGGCAGATCATTGATATTTGTAATAATCAGATATAATAACTGCATAGTACATCTGTGTTATTTTAACTCAATATTTTTAATACGTACGTTATACAATTATTTTTATATTCAGCTTTTACTAACAAAAATAAACGTTTATGGAATTACTCCACCGGTTGCTCCGTTCCCGCAGTTAGGTAATTTAAATAAAAATGTTTACTCGGTTTTAGTTCCACGTCTTGTACCTCCTATACCAAGTCTTCCAGCGTATGTTCCACTTCCACCTCCACCGCCTCCACCAGTAATTCCAATGCCACTGGAACCAACGACACCCATAGAACAAAAGGTAGTGTAATTTTTTAGAAATTGTTTTAGTCACCATTAGTGTCACCTAAAGCAACATTTCCAGCTTATTCTATTTCAACATCAACGGCGAATACTACCGTACCTAAAGTTCCAAAGCCGGTATCTACTGTAAATGGAGTTATCATTGATTTGGTGCATCCTGAAGATGATTTATCTCTGGTTTGTTAATCATTTTTTTAATGTTTCTAGGAAGAATTACGTTCACAAGCACCACCTTACAAACAATTATTAGAAGCAGCTTCTACACCACAATTACCTGTTTCTACTCCACCTGTGGGACCTAGAGGGATTGTGCCAAACCCTTTGTTGCCTGGTCAATCTGGACCTGTTATATATCCTGGTCACCCGGGTGCGTTGCAAATTCCATATGGATATCCGGCAGGTTTTGTTCCACAAGGTAAATTTATTCCAGTTATACGTATAACCTAGAAAAATATTTCTAATTTTTTTATTTTTAAATATCGAACTAATTGCTTTGACAATCTTTTAAATAATGTTGCCTAACTATGATGAGGTATTTTATGGTTTATTTTTTATAGATGAAGATTTTTAGTTGGAATGTGAAAACGTTTTTTTGTTTCTATCCAAAAAGAATGTGATATTTTCCTTCTTCAAACAGATTTAGTTGCACGTTGGAATTTATTTGTTTTCAGTTGCTGGTGTTACTCAATGATGAGTGCGAGATAGATTTGTGATGCTTTTGTTATGAAGACTCAAACGGTTTATTTTTGAACTATTTCTGTTGATAGTTATGGTTTTATATTATTTCAAAATCCTTTCACTTTGAAAAGCATGGGGCAACAAGATTGTCCCATATGATTGCACATTAATTTTTTTGCTTTGAAGATCGTGCATATCGAAGATTGAAAATCTATTTGGATATATTCTAGAACCGTTATCGAAATCATGTTTTAATTTCTTTGTCATAGTTAAATGAATTGGTGTTCTCTTGTTTTAGGCAATGTTAATTTTTTATACAAACACCAGGTTACTAATCTTGCACTCTTGAATTTGGACCTTAGTGGGCATGGGTTCGAATTTCATTACCGGCACTAAAATTCGGGCCCACGTTTGGCTTAGCTGAAATGTCTACTGCTGAAAGAAGTTTCTTGTAAAACATTCAAAGTAGCCAACTTAAAATAAATAAAGTTTAGCTGCTAGGGAAGGTAAGCTGAAATTGGTTATTTGGTTTTTTGAAAAGTTTATTTTTTCCATTACAGTGTTGGAAAGATGAGAGATGGAATAGTTTATTACCTCAGTTTTAGCTTGAGATTTAGCAGACTTGGAAACCATCATTGATAAAATTGAAAAGATTTTCTCTAGTTTAGTTTCGTAATTATAGATCGTGGAGAACACGGTCTTAGAATCTAGAAGTGTTTTTAAGATTTTATCCAATTTGTTGCGGTTAGCAGAAGGCGATTGCTGTAGATCAATTTCGCATCTGCAGTTTATGCATTTATAGTCGATCGGACTATTAGCAAGCTGCGGATAGTGTCTCGAAGATAATCCAAAGCACGCTTTGTGAAACAAGTTACAGCAAAGTACACAAGTGATGCTAACATTTACAACTTTTTTGCAGCCTTGTGAGCCACATTTGGATAAATTTGAAAAAGTCTTATCTCGAAACAATAACTAAATAATAAATGTAAAAATTAAAACAAAAAATTATTACTAGAAGAAATACTCATTTAAAGAACATTAATCTGAATTTTTGTGTGTAGCTAAATGGAACATGAATCATCTCAAAGTAAAATTTTTTTAGACAATAAGTTAGCATAATTTTAACAACAATCTCAAGTGTTTCTTAGTTAGCATTAACGTACATATTATTGTAATAAGCAAAAAACAAACACAATGTAAATATAATAAAATTTATTTTGTTTACATATCTAAAAAAACGAAATAATTTATTGTCTGGATCATCTACCAAAACCGAAGCTCACTTATACAAAGTGCAGAAACCCTGTAATGTGGCTTTGTTCAACAACTAATTATGCATTATTTACTGTGCATTTGAAGCGTCACATAACTAATACTCACTCATAAGACTGCAAAGTAAACATAAATAAAATTTGTTATTCTTGGGTGTTGGGCAGATTACCGTTTAAGTAAGCTACTTATTATTTGAATACTTTGACTGGCTAAACCACTAGTCTCAGATTGCAAAACAAGAACACAACACAAAGTATAAACCGGAATCAAATATCCCAAATTACACATAACATATATATTATTTTTTATTATTTGCATTAAAACACGACAAAATTAAAAATTAGTGGTATTAATAAAATTTTAAAATATATAAAATAATATTATAACTTAAAAATGTATTTTAAAATTATATATATATACATATAGTTTAATAATAACTTTAAAAGTAGGTATGACCTAGAAAATAGTTTAAACGTTTACAAAATATTGTTTGTCATTTAGTAATTTTTAACGGCTAATATATGAAAACAAATGGTATTTTATTTTAAATGCGAATTAGTTCAACCTGCTTATAGTATTTATGTTGGAGAAGATAAATTTGAAAACGAGGAGCTTATACGTTGGGGTTGGCCGGAAGACGTGTGGTTTCACGTTGACGCGTTATCATCAGCACATGTTTACTTGCGATTAAAAGATGGTGAAACACTTGACGATGTTCCGGATGCTGTTATTCAAGATTGTGCTCAGTTAGTAAAAGAAAATAGCATTCAGGTTTGTCTTGATCTGGATAAATTGATATTTTGTCAATTATATTAAATTTAGGTGTATATAATTAACATTTTGAAATTGTATTACTTAAACAACATAATTTTAATTTGTTTGCAATTTATTTATTTTAAAATTTATGGTCAACATGTATAAAATTATAAAATAATAGCTACGACAAAGGTACTTAACGTATATATCTGCAGTAATTTGTAAGAAAAACATATTTTTTAACACAATTGACAATATTATATTGTTATAAAATTGTTACCACTTTATTATTTTTGTATTCATAGAACGTGAACGGCTGTTGTCCAAGTATTTATATGCTGTAGGAAAGTAATAATTTCTAAATTAATAAGTGGCAATTTTGACTGCACCATTGATTATAAAAATAACGAAGTTGTTAGGATTGATTTCTGGAATACTAATGATTTTTAAAATATTTTTGTTGGTAATCTGACTACTTATTTATTATTTCTAGATTTGTACAAAATATTCAACAATCACTGCCAATACTTTTATAAGCACAACAAATGTGGAATAACCACGTTTTTTTATTGATAAACAGTATATTTGTAACGGCACTACGTTTTAGCAAAGATTGACAAGGCTACCCGATTTTTGCTAGGGTTATTTTCCTTAATACGATGGTATTGTATACGTATTTTGTAAGATACCTTTTAAGTACCCTTGATACATACTTACATTTATTCCAAAAATGGAAGCAGATTTATACCGCTGTGTATTTCATCCCTGTTTTTAGTGTAGGTGCTTAGGTACAATTAGCTTAAGATGCATTTTATGATAACAGTCAGGAATGCCACTATTATTAACATTTGAGATTGATGAAATCTCACTTGTCGTAACGTGTCCTATGTGGTCTAGTAGTTAGTATCCTCGGATTTCACCCGGGTAGCCCGGGTTCGATTCCCGGTATGGGAAGCTGTTTTAGTTTCGTACATCGATCAAATCCACACTGTTTGTAGAATGTTAGAACTTCGATCGCGATGCCAACAGCTTACATATTGTGCATTTATAGATTATTCAGCCGCCTTTGATTCTGTTGATCGCAACCTGCTGTGGAATCTTCTCATTGCCACAGGAATTTCTGCCAATATTGTCAACATTATTAAATCGTTATACACATCGTCAAACGCAGTAATACGGAATGGAGTTTCTTTAACAGATGCAATTTACATAAATTCAAATATCCGCCAAGGATGTGTTTTAGTACCTATACTCTTCAATTTTGTAGTTGATGGTATCCTTGAAGTGTATAACTCATGATGGTCGCAAGGTAGCGGATCTTCAATATGCAGACGATGCGGTTCTTATGACAGAAACCGAAGATTTGCAAAATGCGGTTTAACTTACTCAAAAAGCCTCAGAGAAATATGGTTTATATATTAATACTAAAAAACAGTGGTTTTAGCAAACGTCCCCTTTAGAAATCCAATCACTGTTAATGGTAGCCCACTCCCTGTGGTTGATTTATTTACGTACCAAGGTTCGGTCATAGATAATAAAGGATCAAGCTCTTTAGAGATTCAGCGTCGTATTCGTCTCTCTGCTGCAGCCTTTGGGTGTTTAAGTAATCCTTTATGGAACAAAAGTAATATTTTTATTAAAACAAAGATTAGAATATATAAAGTTTAATGCGTTCCATTCTACTTTATGCATGCGAAACTTGGACTCTCACCCAAGTGTATATACAAAAGCCTGTTCATTTTGAGCAAAGCTGTTTAAGATCTATATGCTTTCGCTCGTTGTCCTCTATTGAACGCACTCGTTTAATAACTAACAAAATATTTCAACTATTCCCAGATATTTGTGAGTCACTTAACATTTATTGGCCATATATCTCTATCACAGTAAAAGAAAGACGGTTAAAATCGATTGGCCATGTTTTACGTAGATCGCCCACTCATCCAGCCAGAATAGCTATGGAAGCCCATCTACTACCCGGATGGAAAAGAAGGCCAGGCGACCAACGGAAAATTTGGACGGACATTGTAGTATGCGAACTCAGTCCTTTTATGTATGCCAAGCCCCCTCATCCAAATGAATTACTTAAATGGGCGTCCGTTTTTTACCTTATGCAGCCAACAGAAATCATTGGATGGATTTAACACTTAATGTCAGCACACCTCAAGTGTCGTTCTTTTAGTACACACTACAAAAGTTGACGTTTTTGCAGACGTTTTGGTTTTTTGGACTACCCTGGGTGATAATAACCGGTGGGAGATGTTTATCCCCGATGATGATTATGATAATGATGACTTGTCGTAACTTTGACCTACCCAAACGCCAATTGGAAGAAAAAGGAAGGTGCTTAGAAACACTTAGATCGTAGATGTTTGGGACAATATTTACACTATTTTTCTTGGGACTTTATTAGAAAACAATGGCTCAGTCGCTTGATTGAAATATTCCTGTACATCTACAAAAACGGTGAACAATTATGGGAGATTATTCGATATACTCATGCGAACTTGGAATTAATAAAAATGTGACTTTGTGACTATTTGTTGTGATTATCAGCATTCTACAAAATATTGAACGCTTTATGATTTTGCATGCTTTTTATACGGAGATTGTGCTAATTTTTCACATTGTTCCAATTTTAGTATGTCGTTTAATATGTATGAATTTTAATTATAAAACCGAAATTAAACACAAATTGATATTAAACTGAACGTAAAGAAATTATGTATTTTAATTATTCGCACTATATATATATATATATATATATATAATTTTAGGGTTGCAAAATTAATGATGTTAGTGTTGTGTACACAATGTGGGAAAATTTGAAGAAAACTAATGATATGAGCGTTGGTCAAATTGGATTTCATTCATCGAAGGCAGTAAGGAAACTTGTAGTTGAAAAGCGTATTAATGAAGTCATAAAAAGGTTAAATAAAACAAAAGAACAGTATCAACATCCTGATTTACGTGCTCAGCGTGACGAACGTGATGCTCGTGCTAGAGCGAGAGAAAAAGCTACACAGGCTTCGTGCAAAAAAGCCCAAGCTGAAGCTTTGAAAGCCAAACAATTAGAATCTGAGAAACGTTCTTATGACCGACTGTTTGTTGAAAGCAAAATGCGTACAAACGAGGATGGTTACGATTCAGATGATTTTATGTGATTATTATGTTTTACCAGATACTTGTAATTGGCTTAACCTTTTATGTGATAAATAATACATATCGAAAAAAATAATTTTTATTACCTAAATTATATTTCAATTAATTTTTCATAGAACTAACATTTACCAATTATTCTATTTTATATGTAATGCTGAAGTGCAACTTGATACTCTAGAGTATTGAACAATTAACAAATCAATGCCCTGCTCTATATTTGTGAAAATATAACATAATATTTATTATACTATTGAAATCAATGTATTTTTAGTCATATAAAGTGCCAAATCATTAATTAAAATAAACTACATTTATACAATTACCCTCAGACAGCACAAACTTTAATATATTTGTAATTTTTAAAAATCATTTAAAAATATTAACTGTTTCAGAAATAAAATTAAAGTAATGTAAAAATATAGGGACTTCTACATTAAACGATTAGATAACATTTTAGAAACCTGTAAATATTACCTAAAATATAAAGCTTTTATCATCTATTTTTATATATGTATACATATTTCACATGATTGATTTTTAAGCTCCTGATGTGCTTGTTTTTTTAATTTTAAAAGTAAACATTTTTGTTTTTGGCCTAAATTAGAATTTTATGATATTGGATAAAATGCCAGTTTTTACCGAATATTTTGCTAATACTTCTAAGATGATGTTTTTGTATAACTTCAAATATTTAAGGTCACTAAAGCGAATGAATTATACTGCATTTATTTTGACAGTCGCTTGTTTATGTGTTATATATATATGTTAGATGGTATCAGAGCATTTTCTAGTTTTCTCCTTGTTTGATTACTATTTGTTGGTAGAATGTTATTTAGACATTCATTATTCATTCTAACTGATTTAATTATCTTCAAACATTTATGGGATGCTAATGGTTCTGAAGTTTTGAGTAATGCTTACAAAGTTTCAATTTCCAATGATGGTAATATTCCTGACTCTTCCATGTGGTGCATCCTGGACTAGCTTCCCATAAGCATCTAGACTAATGACCGGGATCAAGTGTACGGTGGCATAACTGGGCTTCCGCTACAGTGGGTGGGTGCGAGCATACACCCAGGGTAATTAAAAGATATTTTAAGATATATGTATACCACATCCAGCTTTTGAGGTAAAGGAGATAATCCTGACAAAATCAGGCGGCCTCGTCCATCTTTGCGAACAGTGGCGCCGTATATCAGTCAAGAAACTTATTCTTCCACGCTTATCAAGCCATTGAAATCGATCGTTTAATATGCGTATAAGTTTAGAAATAATGAAGAGGCCTTGTTTAAAAAAATTAAACATGGGTTATCGATTTTATATGTGCTATATTTCTAAAGCATTTGGTATAGACCTAATTAATACTTGATATATTCGAAGTTCTTAGTTGAAACCGATTTTGTCTTTATCTGGCAATATTACAGGTAAAACTGGATATGTTTCTATTACTTTAAAGCTAAGTAACTATATTTATTATGTTTGCACGAGAAACATCTTTCAGCAGTGGACAATTAGCGAAGCCAAACGTGGGCGATGGGATTCAAACCCATGTCCACCGAGGTCCGAATTCGAGCGCTGTACCGCTAGACCACCCCAGTATTGTTGATTATACGTTGCTGGTTACTGCAAATGTGTTATTTTAGTTAATTAATAAATATTCGTGAAGTTAGCGTTTCCGATTTCGTTTCTTGCATTTCCATCGGTTATAGCTGGAATTCCCTTGTTAATGAGTAAATTTTATAACAAATTGCGATCAATAAAATTAAATAAGGTTAAATAATCTAAAAATGCAATCCATGTAGGTTGTTAATAGTGTGGTACGATTAACTTGCACAAAAATCTGGCTTAAATCTAAAAACAAAAACAAGTCTTTGCGAACGTTTCTTTAACGCATCAAATCATTTCGTTACTGACGTCAACTTGTCATTATTTCTGTATTTACACAACTTCAATGACTCGATAACCTTAACAGACGTAGAAGAATAACGAAACTTTTGATGGTATACGGCATCCTTGTGAAGGCACCATTGTTCGTTAAGTTTGACAATATCCCTTAGTTTTTTGTCACGGTTATCTCCTTCAACCATATGGTATATGCATACCTTAAGATACCTTTTAAATACCCCGACTATATGCTAGCATCAACCTACCCAAGCAATATGTCCTCGCTGTGGTACTCTAGACATTGGGTACACCTGGCTCAGGATGCGCCACATGGAGGAACAGTCAGGATTATCATCGTCATAAAGAAACGATGTATTATAAGCATTACTTAGATAATAGGGATACTAATGATCCTGAGGATTTGAGTAATGCTTATAGTCTTAATTTCCAATGATGGTGATATTCCTGACTGTTCGTCCTCCACGTGGTGCATCCTGGATTTAGGTTCCCCTAGGCATCTAGACTAATAGCAGCAGGGTCCGAGTGCACATCGGTATAACTGGGCTTCCACCACAGCGGGTGGGTGCAAACATATACGCAGGATACTTAAAAGGTATATGTATACCATATGTAGTCGTTGGGCTAAACCAGATAACCCTGACAAAAAATCAGACAACCTCCTCAATCTTTGCAAACAGTGGCGCAGTCACAAGGATGCCGTCTACCAGCCAAGAAACTCATTTTTCTACGTTTGTTACGCTTATCAAGCCATCAAAATCGATGCTAAATGATGATGAGGATTTGAGTAATGCTTATAAAGTCTCAAACTCCAATGATGGTGATACCCCTCCACGTGGTGCATCCTGGACTAGGTTCCCCTAGGCATCTAGACTAATAACAGCAGAGACCCAGTCCGCAGCGGTATAATTGGTTTTCACTGGACTCCCATTCAGTGAACGGGCGCTAGCAGACACCCTGTATCCTTGTACTTAAGTAATATAAATGGCCTTATCTGGGTATGCTTAAACTAGTACAACCTATGAACAAAGTATACCAGCAGCTGAACTATAAAATTATGAGTTGTAAAAGAAAATAACTGCTCACATAACTTTGGCACTCAATTAAGTAGTGAACACCTTATAAATCCAAAGAACGATGCACTGCATAACCTAGGTCAAACATTTAAGTTCTTTAAAAACCATTCTTGCCAATGGTTTAAAACAAAAAATATTTTATAAAACGTACGCAATAATGTAACTACTCAAAACATTATCGTGATATATATATATATATATATATATATATATATATATATATATATGAGAAGGAAAGAGAGAATTAACAAAATAAATAAAAAGCGAGCAAAAAATATTTATTTACAGAAAATTAATTTTGCAGCACAATTTTTTTTTATTTTTCACTATATAATTTACGACGTTTACTTTTAGATACATGTACATTTGATGCATGACCTGGTGTACTCGACCTGCCATTGTTTTTCTCAGGTCTTTCAAAACCACGTTTACGATGCCCAGTAAGAGCTGTTCTGAGTGTGGCGCCAGGACGCAAAGTTTCTAATTCATGAGATGTTCCAACATGAACTTGACCTACACGACTTCCAAAAACATCCACATTTTTATTTTTCTGCACCTTGTTAGCATTTCTCACTTCAAGAGGCACCTTATGAGCTCGTTTCCACTTTTCCTGAAAAATTTAAAATCAGTTTTAAATCTTGAAATATCCTCATAGAACCACATAACCTTCAATAAAAATAACTAATGCATACCAATTTTACCAATTATCAATATTCATATAACAATTTTTAAACATTTCTCAATAAAGAAACTTGTTTCCAAGCTGAAACTGTAAAACGAGATATATTAGTTAGTTAACAATTATCACTAAAATCACAAGTGCCAGTAATTAATGCTACGTGCAAAATCCTTTAAAACTATTAATAGGTTTAAAAACTTGTTCTCTAACAGACCAAAAACTGCATACTAATTGAATTTAATTTTTAAAAGCTTGTCGTAGTTGAATAATGAACATTTTAATAATAACAATAACGATCATTAGTTTAAATATTTTAGTAAAGATACGTTCAACACTATCGGATACATAAAAATATTTAAAATTATTAGCATAATCAAAGTAAGGTTTAAAAACAAAGTAATAAAAATATTAAAATTAATAAATGCTTCTGAAGATAGCTATGAAAAATAGTGTATAAAACTTTAATTATATAAGAGGATATTTTCTTTGTATAAAAACAAATTTTTGTGTCAAAAAGTGATAAAAATTCGAATTTGAGCGGTAATAAATTTATCTCAATTTTAAAATCCTAAAAATACAAAAACACAAACAAGTAACATATACAACTAACCTCTGACGGTAGCACTTCTCTACGTAGTTCAAAATCAATAGATGGTAAAGCGTTATCGAGATTAATAGTAACATTTTTTCCTTGTGGCGTACGTAAAAATGACAGACTTCGTAAATCATCTGGAGTATCTTTTTGCGGCATCGATGATTGAAAACTTAATTTATATACACGGAAGGACAACTCATTTGCAGAACGTAAAACAAAGTGAAACTGGTGTTCAACACCAAGAGTACGAATTTTGTCAACACAAGGACCCTTAAATAAATCTTTTAAATAATTTAAATGTTCGCAAACCTGCTAAAATTGATTTTAGAATGGTATATTTTCTTTCAGCATCAAAAAGTTCACCACTAAACAAAAGCAGTGGTTTAGCTCCATAAATACTACAAACTCCCTAAAAATACAGTTAAACATTAATGGTTTATCACCTGTTCACTAGAAAGTGGTTTGTAATTTTTAATGCCCATCTCAAACATATCAAGTAATTCACCATCGTGTAATCTACCAAAAATAACATTGTGAGGTTTCTTCTTAGAATGTAGTCCAATTACGAACATTGAACAATCATACTTAGAGCACATTTTTTCCTATTTTAAAACAGTAAATATTAATTACTATAAACGTACAACAAATGATATATCAATAAAAGGTAGAATTGGGTTACGACGTGTTAAACGAATAACCAATGGTTGCTTAAGAGACG
The DNA here is from genome assembly GCA_025895645.1 of Cardicola forsteri. NCBI lineage: Eukaryota > Metazoa > Platyhelminthes > Trematoda > Strigeidida > Aporocotylidae > Cardicola > Cardicola forsteri. The sequence continues at coordinate 312,488 of JAKXYG010000513.1, forward strand.
CCTACAATATAACGGTAACTAAAAGAATTATACGAACCACATCCTTTAAAAAATGTTTTACAGCTTCACTGATGTGTCCACCTCTAATAATCAATGTCCGCTTATCATTTTCAAAAATTTTAGGTGCTCTGTTTTCGAGAAAAGCTCGGCCCTTTCTGGTTTTGGGTTTACTTTAAACAAAATATTTATAAAAGATAACCACATACTCTACACGAGATACCAAAGTCATGCTGTAACAAAATAAACAAAAAAACGCGAGGAACTGACGTTAATTTATTAATCTAACAGGTATTCAAAACAATTATTATATTACTATTTTATTAAATATATTACACAAACGTTTTTTAAAATTAAATATTTTAATTTTTAATAATGCATAAAACTTTCTTTTATATTTTAAAATTATTAAGGTTATATTATTGAAATAAAATGAAATAATTTAGAAATTATAAATTATTTGGTTGCATAAAAATTATTTTTTGTTTGTAAAAAGATATTCTTGCAGTAAGCACTATCCAGAGTGGGTTAAAGATAAACACATTAGAAACACTCGCGAGGTGAGGCGCGCGTCACGCTACACGTCCATTGGAGCGTTATTCATCCTTTTCTCTTTTCTTCTTTTTTGAAGATTATTGCAGTGTTTTTTTGCATTGTAATAGACACTTGTTTTATTATTATTATTTTATATTTTAATTTTTGCTCGTTTTCTATAATTGTTAATTTCCACTATCTACCTTGATTTTATCTTGATTTCAAATACTTTCTTCTGTGACTAATCCCCCTTACCTCACCATCTATTTCATATTTTCCCCGAATCTTACTAATATTATCGAAAAATAGAACCGAGGACCAAAAGGAGTTTTATTCCTACTCAAGTCGTGTATTAACCTGTAACCTGTAACTGAAACTTATAGGTTACAGGTTGGTTCACGAGTTGATCCTCGGTTCAGATTTATAGATAATATTGTATTAAAAAAATTAATTTAAAAGTTAAAATAAAAAAAAATCAACCAGTTAGAAAACAATGAGTTACATCCATATAAAATTAGCTAAGGCATAGCAATCATAAGCATCCTTAAATAACGAAACAGATTTAGCATTAACTACCTTTGTAGGTAGACCGTTTCAAGCATTGATAACTCTTTGGAAAAAATAATAGAGTCTCAACTTGGAATTAACTCTAGATTTACTCAATTTAAAATTATGACCTCTATAGGAGTTCTTAATTAGTGAGAAGAAAGATAAGTGGATGCCTGATGTTAAATATTGATATATACAAAAATAAGATCACCCCGAAGCCGCCTATTTCTTAGAAAAAATAATTTTAAAGAAAGGAGCTTATCTTGATATGGCAGGTGCTTTAAAGACCTGGGTAATTTAGAAATCGCTTTTTGAACTTTTTGAAGGTTGTGAGAGTCTGTTTTTAAAATAGGAGCAGTTTCAAATGTTATCTTTAAAAGAGTGTAATTCAGGATTCAGTTGTCCCAAATTTTCAGGGAGAAAAATGAAATTGATGGTGAGGTAAAGGGGGATTAGTCGCAGAAGAATGTATTTGAAATCAAGATAAAATCAAGATAGATAGTGGAAATTAACAATTATAGAAAACGAGCAAAAATTATAAATATAAAATATAAAACAAGTGCCTATTACAATGCAAAAACACTGAATAATCTTCAAAAAAGAAGGAAAGATAAAAGGATGAATAACGCTCCAATGGACGTGTAGCGTGACGCGCGCCTTACCTCGCGTTATTGGAAAAGTGAGAGATAGAAGAGTTTAAAGCTTCAGTTTTAGCTCGGGAATCCGAGAGCTTGCTAACCATTTTTGCAAAAGTACAAGATACTTCATCTAATTTAGTGTCTAAATCTTAAATCTTCGACAGGTAGATTCTTAAATCTGCAAATGATTCTAAAATATCATCCAATTTGTTGTCGTTAACAGGAGGCAATTGCTGTAACTCGATTTCGCATCTACAGTCCATGCATTTGTAGTCAATCGGACTATTAGCAAGCTGCGAGTAGCGTTCAAATGATAATCCCGAGCACGTTTTGTGAAACCAATTACCGCAAAATGCACAAAAAATGCCAACTTTTACAACCTTTTTGCAGCGTTGCAGGCCACAATTGGATGAGTTGGAGAAAATTATATTTAGAAATAACAACTGAGAAATAGATATATAATTAAATAGAAAAAAAAATCATTAAAGTTAGACTAGTGATAGTCGTTTAAAAACAAAAATAGGGCTAGTGTTACCACACCTTGCACAAGCTACGCACAATAAACACTGGCACACCAATAACAGATACATATATATATATATATATATATATATATATATATATATATATATATATATATATATATAACTTTACACCAAAAACACACAAAAAACGCAAAAACAAAAATTTGGCAAAACGTAACAGTGAGAATGATACAATTAGCAAGCTACTTTTGACCCGTAACGTCACGCAAGCGTATCGCACAGATTCAAAAAGTTTAAACCGATTTTAAACTGCACGAAAAAAGCACATGTTTTCTGCCACTGTACATAGTACACAATTGTTAGAAATCTAATATTAGAACAACCAGCAACGAAATTATGTGTATTGCATCGTGAATTTGCACAAGTTTTTACTTTTACGATTTACTCTAAACGAGGAAAATGCTAAATAATGACTAATGACACATTACAAGAGAACTAAGCATATTGGTAATAAAGACTTGATAACTGAAATTTTGAATTTCAAAATTATATAAAATATGAGTGCATTCTAAGCATTAGTTACAAATAATTGCAAAAAACCAACACGTGCGCATAAAATAACATAAAAACAAATTTGTTTAAAAAAAAATTAAATATAAGCACTACGCAGAACACTAAAAAATATATAATTATTCGTGGATTACTTTCGTGCTAAATTAACTGTTAAAAATGTTTTTAACTCCAAATAAAACTAATATAAAACTGTACATATTTTAAACACACATTATTTTTACACATAGTGATTTTTCATCAAATGAGATTAACCAAATAATACATTATTCTTTTTTAAATAAACGTAAAAATTAGTCTTTGCAATTTTCCTGTCTGCTTTTTGTCAAAAAACAACCGTGAATGCTCCTTCAATTTTCGTACAAAAGTTTCCACCTGTTCACAGTCAACGTAACAACCGTTCCACAAAATTTGCATTGTAAAATGCAGTGCACACACAAATATTTATTCTCTATATAAGCCATACTTTTAATACCCTTACCACAGACAAATGCACCAACGTTCCTTACACATACAAACAACAAGGTTAACCTATAAAAATTATTTATTTTTTGCCGCTTTAGGTAGTGTAAAACATGTGCCTACGATAAAGGTGGTTTTTAGGTGTACCGTTTGTAAGTATTAAACCTTTTACATTATAAATGTAACCTATAGAAATGCTAGTTTAAAAATGAATGTGGATTGACATGTTTTGTAAAACAGCCAAATTTGGGATACCGACAAGGAATGTCTACAACGCTTGATTTTCTGATTCTCAATTGCGGCTGTTTTTCAATCACGCCCATCTTTGTTGAGATTGCATTTTGTTGTTATTGCTTTTGAGTGGTAATTATTGTTGTATTTTTTTCTGTTTAGCGATTGTTTTTTATTAATTTACTGCTGCCTGGACTTCCGAATGTGGTCTGTGTGGTTGCGGTAACATTGTAAAAACTAATATGCGTTGTTTGTTTTGAAACTTATAGTTTCATGATTATTGTACTTGTTTATTGGTTACAATAGATTATTTCAAAATGAAGAAACTTTTATGTGCAGGAAATGCCTCTATAATAGGGGTTTACATTCAAAAATTGTGGCTTCCTGCAATAGTAATATAAAACTATATAACATTTTAAATACGTTAGTGCAACTACTGAAGTTATTTATTGCATTGAAAATCAAGCGACTGAACAAAATTCAGGTATTCGGTATTTAGGAATGTTCATGAGTTTAGTTGGCCAAAATGCATTTTAGTATTCGGTTCCCAAATTGTCTCAGGAGAAAATATAAAATTGATGGCAAGGTAAACAACGATTTGTCACAAAAAAAAATTTTGAAATTAAGACAAGATTAAGGTAGATAGTAGAAATAATAAATACACAAAAGTAATAATGAAACAAGTTTTGTATAACGATGCAAAAAAGAAAAAGATAAATAAGGCTTTACATAATGTGCAGCATGATGCGTGTCTCACCTCGTGAGTGACTGCAACAAAATTACAATAAACAACCGACGTCAATACTCATGTTAAACACTTATCCACATACGCATACATTAAAAACTTAATAAAATTTTTAATTATTTACAATCGTCTAATAAAATGGTTAAAAATTATACACGCATAGATGAACTTGCGTTGAGTGTCTAAATATTATTAACAGCTATTGGAAAAACTTCTGATAAAAATGTAATTTTTTTATTTCTAATTTCCAAATCTGCCCCAGTAAATTGTGCGGCTAGCAGTGTTCTAAAGCTCTTTCAAAAAAGAGATTAGAAATGCTTCAAGGAAACTTGCTATTAATCTTCAAATTGTCTGGATCTCTCCTTATAGAGCACATTCTATATCCATCTTTTTTGAAAAGGAGCAATCACTTCCTTCTCTTCTTCAAAGTGCACCTTTCTTCTTGTATACCGAATTAAATCTCATTACTAATTCCTGATTTCCGTATAAAAACTTTTAAATAATACTAAATGGAAATTGGAGCAATTTGTAGATATAGATAGTTAATATTCGTATACTGTGGAAACAATTAAAGAGAGTATAATTTTATATTTATCGTTTAAAATTCTGAACTTCCTAGGTATTCTTTTTCACGTTTTTTAACTCTACTAATAAGTAAAAGGAATTCAGCCTTTTAAAAGTGCCATGCTTTTTTAAAGTTATATTGATATTTGAAATTATGTTATAACTGTTATTAAAGAGTTAAGTTATATAAAATACTTGATATTGCCAGAAACAATAATAAGGCCCTGTTTAAATTTATAAAAAAGTGACTTTTTGACTTGGTGTTCAGTCCAACTGGAATTGCTAATGTCAGAATCCCCGAGTCTCATTCAGCATGTAGTTATATTAGCATTAGGACTGATTTAGTCCTCACACTCGATAAAAATCAATTTCACTTCTTGTGAATCAGATGATTTATCTCCCATAGTATTAAAAAAAATGTGCGGTGGCAAGTTCTCCCGTTATATATCTAAAATAAACAACCTTAAGGTTATTCAAAACCGACCTTTTTATATCCAATAGAAGCAATATTAGGATAGGAGGAAGTATCTCCTTCTGTTGGTATTTAGAATACCAATTAAAATTATTATAGGTTTTAAGCAAAATAAGTAAATTTTATATTAAATAATTTTAACCAAAATTAATTATTTTATTGTAAACTTAAAAATGACAACAGTCAATGAAAAAACAAATAGTAAATACTAGCTTTCTTGAAAGTGTCACCTAAAATTTCCTACTTATGCGAGAAATTTATTGTCTTTTTACCTCCATAATTATTCGATTCCCTTAGCCCAAATTACTACGATATTTAACCTGTTGCTTTCAGCATAGTCATACAGCGTTTAATAAGTGGGAAACAACTAGTATTTTTAATCGTTATATAAAGTTATAAGATATGTATATCGCTTAACTAAAAGTGCATAATAACCAGTTATTAAGGTCAATCCTACTAAAAGTGCTTTTTAAGCCTATTAAATGTAGGCGCTTTGGAAAGTTTTTATAGCCACGCCTAAAAAATAAACATTTATTCCCTTCCACCAAATCCGTACTTCCTTCAGCAAATATTCCAAGTTTGTGTTCAATATGAATAGCCCCTGCGTATTCTACGTGGGACCCTTAGTAGATTCTGGTAATTATAGTAGTAGCCGATAGTTGAACAGCCATTAGCCAACTAAGCAGTCGCAGATAGAACGGATACTCAGGTATTAATGTATTGACAATAAAGCAACAAGGGCTATCGGTGTCACCTTGAGTATTATCACGGCACTGCTTGCTCCACGTAGAGGAGCCTAGAAACTGTTATTCAAAAAGTGCTTGTATTCTTACCAGGATGACTGACCGCGGCTAACTGGTTTAAATACTCGCGGTTAAAATTAACAAATAAATGAAATGCCGTAATCAACGAGGCAGATTCTGATTGCCAAATGCAAAAAAACATCAGTGAGATATCGAACAAGACAGAACGTAACTTACGATAATGCAGCGGTTATCAAGTATAGGATTTACATATTGAAACCAAAATGTGCGCTCAGTCTACACAAGATTTTATAAACCACTAGTGGCCACAACTAATCTAGAAAATAAATAAAAATTTATCATGGTAATGGGGGATTTAAACGCTAAACTATGCACAGCTCAGCACTTGGTAAGCGGATTATTAGCAACAATTGTACAAACGGTAACCACCTTACCACCCATGTCTTAAAACAACTTAGTAGACACCAACAGAATGTTTCAACATCATCCACGTTATTAAACCACATTGCAACTCTTACATTGACTATGTTCTTGTAACTAACTTTCATTGCTTGAAGAAGTAGAAGAATGCCACGGCTGCAGTATTGGAACCAAAAATGGTAGTGATCACAGGTCATTGAAATGCACACTCACTTAAATTTTGATCTAAACAAAGCATATTGAAATGCTGACCCTCGTACAAATTTTGATAACGTAGAACGTAAACTACTGGCATCTAACTTATATACAGCTACTAGAATTCCAATAAAGCTACTCAACGGCCCACATTTCAGTTTCACTTCCCCAATAATATACAACCCGTATGTAGGGTGGAGGTATAAATGTACATGCAGACATAAAATTTGTAAAGCGACATGAATATCCGGATGTAGTATAAAACTTCAATCTTTACTTGGTTAAGGCAAAAACAGCGGATTGAAGAAAAGCAAAATAATTGAAAACGTCCTTACATGAACGTTTGAGACAATCATTGTAATACTAACATCAAAACGTCATGGTGGAAACCATGGCTAAATCAATAGACACGATTGTTTGTACACCTCAATAGTTCTCAAATAAAGGGAGGAGACTACTTGAAAAGTTTTGCAAGTTTAAAACTAAAAGGATAAATTTACCACAATATTGAGCTCTAGACCTAAACGCACCCAAAAATAGTCAAACAAAATACAAAATTAACACAACCAAATTCTATTTGTAAGATTAAAACACTGTTGTTGGTCTTCGAGTTGTAAATCTCGGGTGATGAAGTGGCCGATTAACACGATGCGGTAATGGAAACTTTAGTTTAGAATCATGGAATTGTGTAACGCAATTGCGACGACACTTAGATGCTGGTAAAGTTTCAACTTTAATCACTTGAATTGATTCAGATCTCGCTCTATGACGAGCACCCATCTCTCTATAGAGTTGAGTAACAGCAGCTTCCTCAGTTAAATCACGATATTCCTTATACATATTATGAGTTCCCGAACGACTGTTATATCGTATCCAAATGCCGTAATTTTTAACCATTAAGGGCTTTCGTGGGTGAATCTAAAATAAAAAAAATTTAATTCTCATTTAACATTAATAAAAATGCAACACAAGCATAACTAAAAATAAAATAATTAAAAAGCAAAAGAAACGTTTTAAAAATTTGCATTTTACTAAAATAAATAAAAATACCAGTCACATTAGCTTTCCTCAACATGAACAAAAAAGAGTTAAAAAAGTGTATGCTCATTGAGAACCTCTTATAAATAACGAGATAAGCTTCACGCCAAAACTTACTAAGTGCACATATACACCTGATTATTCCTTCTGTAAATGAAGACAAGCGCATTATCAATGTACTTCGAGAAAAAACCGATGTTATACACAGCATCCGGCTAATAGAATTCATCCTAACACCAAAATATAACTAGACCTATTAATTACCAACAGACACAAAGGTGCTGCTTTATAAATATAGTTACACTTCAACATATGCAGAAAAAGGATTATCAAACAAAAGCTTTAATTATAACACATTACTTCTATATTTGTTCGGCGTATTAAAAAATCGACTTCGATGGGTTAATAAGCATTGCAAACGTAAAAGAATGACAAATTTTCATGGCTAATAAACGTCATCCTTGTAAAGGTGCAAGTGGTCGTAAGGATTGACATGTTCTCCCTTTGTATAACGGCTACATGTGTTATATACATACCTCAAGGTATTTTTTAAGTAACCTAGGCGTATGCTTGCACTCATTGGCCGTTGGGATGCTAATGATCCTGAGGATTTGAGTAATGCTTATAAAGTCTCAATTTCCAATGATGGTGATATCCCTGACTGTTAGTCCTCCACGTGGTGCATCCTGGACTAGGTGCCCCTGGGTGCGAACATACACCCAGGAAACTTAAAAGGTATCTAAGGGTATACGTATACCATATGTAGCCCTTGGGCTAAGGGAAATAACCCTGACAAAATATCAGGCGGCCTCGTCAATCTTTGCGAACAGTGGCGACGTCACAAGGATGCCGTCTACCAGCCAAGAAACTTTGTTATTCTTCCACGTTTGTCTACGCTTGTCAAGACATCGAAATCGATCGTTCTACATGTATAAATATGGGAAATAATGAATAAAATCCGCCGTAGCGGAAGCCCAATTATACCAGTGCACTCGGTCCCTGATGTTATTAGTCTACATGACTGTGTACTTAGTCCGGGATACACCACGTAAAAAAACAGGAATATCACCATCAAATACACAAGATAACTATCATCACTAACGTTAAAAAAATTGTAAAATTTCAAGCCTAATTTATAATAATAATAATGAATCCGACGGGTGTCAGATACAAGCTTGAAAGCTAATGTCATTGATTAAATAAAATGTGCAACCAGTTTCACTATATGCGCACATCATTTAACCCACAATAGCCGGTCGGTAAGTGTGCGATTATTTACTATCTTTAATATATTGTAACGTTCATTAGTACTGACAATGAAAAGGTTTTAAAATGCAACAAATACAACAAACTACCCAAAATAATGTCACAAATAAATATATAAATAATAACTAACACGTTCACAAGCTACAATTTCACCATTTCCTTTCTTCATTTTTTTCAACTGCCGAATGAAGTACCAAAAACGTGATTTAGCCACTACTTCATTTGGAGCAAATATACGCATACGATAAGGTACAGTCTTAGGTTCCTTTTCGGTCGGTAACTTTCGGCCCACCACGGAATATAATTTTAACTAAACGGTAATCAGAAAATGACACAACATACCTGGCCAGACGCACGCATGTCTAAAAAGCAAAACAACTAATTGAGCGCCTGCAAGGTTTGACGCATTAAAACCATTTATTACTATTATTTTACAAAAAACGTATTTAATTGTAAAAAAAATATAGCATTTTATTTTAAAACATTGCAACTAAAAAATTATAAAAATATATTTATTATATTGCATATGTGTACCATTTAACGGAATAAATATTCTAAAAATTATATATATATATATATATATATATATATATATATATATATATATATATATATATATATATATTCCTCAAACGTTGTTTTAGTTTCCAAATTTTTCCGAAACAAATCCTTCATTATCTCACCCTCCATTTTGTTACTCCCACTCAATAACTGAGATATATTAGGACCAATGATCAAATGGAGTTTCTCATACTCAACTTATTTACAAACCTAAAATAACATTAATCAGACAAGATTTTTGCTAATGTTTGCTAAATTTATTGTATGTTATTTTTGTAACTTTTTTTATTTTGTATAATGCTAATATTTGTTAATAAAAATTGCAAAAAATGTTTATTAAAAATTAACAAATTATTTTTTAAATTATAATTTTTCCCGTTTTAATGTAGGGTTGCTGTTTTTAAGCAACTTTCTTCATGTAGTTTAGTCGACATCATTACTCGATCAGTTCCTGTTTTCTTACATCTGCCTTTAACCAATTAAAACTTGTTAACTTATGTTTTTTGTTCCTTTATTTTTTTTGTAAAATTTTTGGTTATATAATTATTTTCTTGTAAAATGTGGCTATACTACATCAATATTAATAGAAGCATTAATGACTTTTGATTTTTACCTAATAATTTGATTTTTTTTTAATGTAGACAATCCAGAAACAATTAAAACATTTTAATTTTTGTTAGATACAATTTCTTCTAATTTTTAAAATTTTTTTCAGGTTTCAGATCCGTAGATAATAATTGGTTTTGCTAACGTCTCAAAAATTTTACCATTTATCTATCCTGGTAATCTTTAATCACTCAATATTTCTATAGGTTTTTTCTAGTTATAACATCTTGATTGTATTCTATAAATAATTTCTGTTTCCAAATCTCTACGTTTTTACTAGTAATTAATTTTTTAATTCTAAAAAATGTTGACTTTTTATTTTTATTTTGCCAACATCTTTCTCTGCCGTATTCACACGTGTTATTTTTTGTGCTAACTTTCTAACCTTAATTCTCTACTATATTGTTATATTTCTTTTTTCTCTACATTCTCTTAATTTTTACTGCATTGAATAATTTTATCTGCAAATAATATACTTCATGGTAATTCTACTTTACCAATGTCAAGCATTAGATTAAACAAATACAAACTCAAAAAATCTAAATAAATCCGATTTCTTCTATTTAATTTTTTTTCATTTTTAACAATTTGTTGAATATTAACGTTTTACCACTAAACGTTTTTCCTTGTAAGTGTTTTTTTTCGATGTCAATTTTAGTTAGCGCAGCCTTAATATAAAATTAGTAACATCTTTTCTCATGGTTAAATTTATATAATTTTGAAAAAAAACAGGGATATCTAGGACTTACGATGATTTGCTTACAGTTGTTCAATCTGACATCCTGCTTTATGCTGATGATGTCAAAATTTGGGGATCTAACCCCGAACAACTGCAACAGGATGTTAATAACATTTACCAATGGTCTATGGACTCCTTCTGAATATTTCTAAATGTAATCACTTCTCATTTGGGAAACCTTCAGGTAACCGGTACATTGTCCCTAGTACTCAGACTATCACCAAGATTAACACGGTGAAAGATCTTGGTGTAACTTTTTACCCCTCCCTTAGCTTCTTGTCACACCATAATAGAGCAACTTTAACCTGCTATCGTCTAATGAAATTTTTTATGCGTAATTTAGAAAATATTTCAGCCAGTTGTGCCCGATTCCTATATCAACTCTACATTAGGCCGCACCTTGAATATTGTATTCAAGTAACATTACCTATCCTAACGGCGGATATAGTTAAACTTGATAAAATTCAAAGAAGCTTTACTAAACTGCCGCGTACCCTCAAGAGTCTTCTGTACCCTAAGCGTCTGGAAACTCTTTGTCTCTTCTCATTAAAAAATAGGAGACTCCGGGGCGACCTAATTTTAGTTTTTAAACTTATAAACTCTACCCAGTTTAAGCATTTATTCGCCCTCTCCCACGATTCCCGTAGAGGACACCCACTCCAACACTCTTTTAGGGTTATCTCTGCATGGAACAGTCTGTCTCTACATGTTGTGTTAGCCCCATCCCTCCAAGCGTTTAAATTGGCGTACGATAAATATTACCTTCTTAATTTTACCTAATGCTTTATTTCTTTTTTGTTAACTATTTATTATTTTTATATGATACCTGATACTTTAAACAGAGTATTGAAAGGAGTTTTCCTCCTATTTAACTCTTAAACAAAACCGGAAACCTAAAACTTTAACATTTTTTCAGTTTATTTAGTAATTACTCTACTATTTGATATCCACTATTCTTTCACTGTTTCCAAGGTCTTCCAGTTTTGTAAAACCTCGTTTTTACTACTAATGTTAACTTTTTTTTAATTTTTACTATTTTATTTTCTTTACTTAATTCTTTTCCTAATTTTAATATAATTTTTTATTAGCACACTGTGTTACGTGGCAGCTTTCTTCCCATTTATTAATGTGCAGTCTTTTATTAATATGAGGTTTACTCTAGTTAATATTAGGAAGTTAACCTTGTTTTTTATTGTTTCTCTAAAATTTAACTAATTATTCCTTTTTCTGAAAAAAATGTGTTAATCACGGCAATATAAAACCAGACAGCCTACAAACTTTAAAGTTTAGTTTGTCTTTTATTCCTTAACTACAGTGACATTTTTAACATCCTCTGTAGACTGTCCTACGTAGTTATTTAAAAAACGCCAAATATTCTATTTTTATTTAAAGAATGTTGTAGAGTGTTTCCTTAAAATCTTTAATGTTATTTTTTACATCCTTAATTTTAGCCTGGGAAGCGTATACGCTAATGATATTGAGGTACAAACCACTTATACTCATTTTCTCAATAATCATCTTACAAAGCATACTTACGTTTACTAGACTGTTTTGCTTTACTTGAAAAAATACTAACTACTCTATTTTTACTTGAGTGCCCACTATACAACAGTTAATGCCATTAAACCAGATTTTTTGCTTTTTGTTAAAGACCTCGTTTTTTCTAAGCAGAATATGTTAATTTTTAATTTGTTAAACTGAAATATTTTATTGCTTAACTTGTCAGCAATCCAATATTTACAGTGTCCACACTTCACTACTATACCAAATTACTCCGTTGAACCAGCATCTTTAGTTTGTCTTGTTCGCAACATGACTTAGATAAAGGTCATTAATGTCGCTCAAGGAGAAAGCTTATTATTAGCGTTCAAAATAATTTTAACAATTTTAACTGTTAAAATGTTTTGACGTAGGTTTTTAGCTGTCGATGTTCTATTTTGCAACAATTGTTTTAACCAATATTATTGCAATACACAATTAAATGGTTATTATCAATTTTCTTTGTTATAAGAAAGTTAATATTACAATCATTAATTAACATTGTGAATTTAAGTAACTACAAATTTACATCTAAGAATATTTTGTATGTATTTTGAGTCACTTTATTAGTCTTAAACCTTTTTTAATAACTTGAATTATATAAAAACATAAATAATTTTTAAATTTTAACAAACGTTATGTTTATATTATTGTCTTAATTTAAAACTCCAAAATAATAATTTTATTTTTTAGAAATTAAAAAATTAAAAATAAACTTCTTTATTTTTAATATATATATATATATATATATATATATAAACAAGGAGTTTGATAAATACAAATAAGCAATTAAATATATTTTCATATATTATTAATTACAAAATGTTTTTCAAACATAAACTATTTTTTTAAATTTAAAATTTACAAATTTTTGAATTTTTATGACAGATTAAAATACTAATTAACTTATATTAATCTAATTAACAAAATATTATATTATTAATTTTTTGAATTTGAGTTTTTTAAGCAAGAAATTTGACAAAGAAATTCTTGAGCAAATGGCAAAAAATTATTTAACCAAGAAGTTTTTTGAAAAGTTAATTGCGCAACTGTTTCATGAGTTGATTCCTCAGTTGTAAACTGTTTGTGAATTTCATCAATAACTGTTAAATCTAGAATTATAAATCAAAGTAACAAATTTTAATCTACTTTGCAAAAAATTTAAACAAATTACTTTTAATTTTCAAAAATATTATTAATAAAACAATGTTGATATGGTGATTAAAAATGTCTTGTAATAATATCTTTTCATATTTAGTACAATTTAAGTTCTATTGTTTATTAACAGCTAGTAAAATTCCTTTTGTCTTATTTTAATTTGCATAACGTAGAAATTATAAACTTTTTAAATGATAATATATTTTATTTTTCAACTTATATTGTTTTTTAACTTATGAATACTTTTTCTGTACTGCTATAATCACTTAATTGTAAATAACTAAAACAATTTGTTAATATTAATATATAACGTCATATAATGTTCGTTTTCATTTTATTACGCAATATTTAATTTTAGAATTTTTAAAGTACACAAATGCTTAAAGTTTAAATACCGTTCAATTTTTTATTAAATTAACATGAGTTCTAAAAGGTTTAAACAACTAGCTTTAATTATGATTAAAAGTTAGTAAATGTTTAATAATTAACCCACGTTAAAATAAACTAACCTGTAAATTTTACTAAAAGTAAAAATAATTCGTTAATTATTTGTAAATCAAATATATCTTTTATTGAATTCATCGATAATTTGGAATAGTTGCACAGCGTTTTACATGCCAGACCAGCAAGTTGCCAATCTCGACCAGAAAAATCCGTAATCACTTTTACAATTCTAAACACATTGCAAATATAATACTTCAAATTTAGACTTTTTATCTTAATAAATTTTTTTTGTTTGTCAAAGTAGAACATCTGAACACTCAACTGGGTAAACACAGATTTGGGTCTCACCAAAGGTACTAAATAAAGGCTCTTTGTTTAGCTTTACTTAATGTCTACTTGCTGAAAAATACTTTCTAGTTAAACATTTAAAAAATAAATTTTAAATAACATTTAGTAAAACACCTTCAAAATTTAAATACTTAAAAACTTATATAATTTATTTAAATATATAATAATACCTCTGTAATGAGTTCCAAGTTTCTGTTGAGAAATAAAAGAGCTAAATTATGGGACTAAAAACACAAAGCTTGTAAAACACCTTATCGCTAAAACAACAATATACAAGAATATACTCCAACGTAAAGGAAAATACAAGAAATCACATTAAACACGTTTACTGTCCCCCATATTCCACTAGGAATAAGAAAACTCAAATTGTACCAAACATTTTTATTAGTTAATAAATTTTTTCAGTCTTCTTAAAATTGATTTAGAAATAGACACCGCAAAATATACATTTAGAATTAATATACAACTTTTGGAGTAATATTTTCAACAAAGAAAATTTATAATTAAAAATGAGATACGTTTTAATATGTTTTTAATACAAAATTAATAAACCATTAAATAAAATGATTTTTGGTGCTTAGTTAGTTTCTTTCTAAAAAATATTTCTACTTCTTATACATTTATGTTTTAAAAATATTGCAAAATTATTTTTTCAAATTGTAGTTGTATAAAAAATTAAACTTAAAATCTGCCTGTTTATAATATTATTTTAATTTAAAAATTTTTTTAAATAACTTTATACTTTGATCAAAATTAAACACATATTATCTAAAATATAAACACTTTTTAAAAAATATACGTTTACTAACTTTGAAATACCACCCAAAGTATTTAATAAAGGCCGTTGATCATCATCCATCATCAAATTAATCATCACACCCAACGAGCTATAAATGATTTCAATTTGGGAAAAATCTAACAATTGAATAAGCAAATTGAAAAATGTATATTTCCTATTTTCTTCATTTTTCAAAACATTCATTTTATTTAGCGGGACGAAACATTGATGCGTTTTTAGACAATTGCGAACATCGGCAGACTGTGTCAAATTGCCAAACACACTAATTATGCCAAGTAATAAATCAGGATCGTTGGTTGAATACTCCAGTACATTCAACAGAGCTTTTAAAAATTAAGATATTGGACAAAAAATTATAGTTACATGTAAAAATTAACTTGAATTGTTATTAGATCAAAAATGGTTTGCATTATGTAAAGTAAATATGACTAAGTAGGTTAATGGGAGTTGAAAATCAACTTATTTATTTTAAATGTTTAAAATTAATTTCATTTAATTGGTTAAATAATCAATGCAACTTTTACTTTCCTCATATTTTATCTTTTGTAAGTATACTAGACAAACTGTTATGTTTTTCGTAAAATAAATGTTGACCAACATTTTGTACACTAAAGACGCATTTAGTGTTTGCAAAAATCGATAAAACTGACAAGATTTTTGACAAAGTAGAGTCTCCTATTAGTATATATACATGTGTGCTTGTACCAACTCCTTATATAGATAGACCAATTATAGTACTTCACATTCCAACCGTGCTCCGTATTTGCTCAAGTACAAGATGCATTACGTAAAAATCCAAAGTCAGAAGTATTACAGTCATCAGAATAATCGATTGCATAAAATATTACTTTTTTACTTTATATATATATATATATATATATATATATAAACGTACCTTCACTAATGTCACACTGTTTTTTTGTAAATGATTCGGTTTTTTCTTCATTAATGTAATATGTTAAATTGTTGAGACATGTTAAACAATTTACTAGTAGTTCATCGGTTTTATTTTGTACTGAAAATCCTATTAAAAAACATGTTTAAAACAGATTATTATATATTAAAATATGTTATACGGCTAGTTTGTTCAATGTTAGACAACTGATCAAAGAACAAAAGCAAAATTTTTGTTACACTATTTACATTTTTATTATCACAAAAATAACATTACAAATTGTGTATTTAAGTCACATAATAACAAATTTAAATCTTTTTCTAGGTATATATTATTTAAATTATTTAAGTAATATGCACATAAATTAGAGTTATCAAATAAGCAATTTTTCAATAACTCATTTTTCTTGTTTTACATAACAGCATTTGCGTTAATGTTATGCTAGTCGAAATAAATGCAAAACTCAATAAACCGTTTACTTTAAAAATGACTAAAATATATTAGTTTAAAAGGTTTTATAAACAATGCAGTACAGATAATTATTTTAAAATAACACTAGTACTACTAACATAATTTTGTTTTGCTTTTTAATTATATAAAATTTTATTGTGATTAAAATAACCAATAAAATGGGTTTTTACTTAGTGCTGGTATTTAAAATGTACTGCAATCCTTAACTTTTTAATTTGTATATATTTTGATATACTTTAGTACGTCTGTATCAAATCTTTTAACCATTTATAAAATTAAGCACTACGCTAGATAGACAATAATTTTTTTTATCTATAAATGGGTTTTTAAAAGATTTTATTTTATTTAAAATTGTTAGATTAAAATTGTCAGATTCACTTGAATAATAAATCCACTTGACTTTAAGTCAACCAGGAACGATCTAGTTGACAAATAATACGTTTTTGTGTTGCGACAGTTGTATGCACTTATTCGTTTTAATACTGTAGTTTTCATAATGATATTGAATCGATAATGCTTTAACGTGACTGAATAAGCTCTGGTCTTAGTATGCTTGCTAAGTATCGCCAATTAACAAGCAATAAATTCAATCATCATACAACATCCGCGTACTCGTTAGGAATAGCAAGTTTCATCACTACCAAAACAAATGCTTTACTTTGCAAACAGTAGTTGACATGGATTTTTACGCCAGTAAAATAAAACAATATCAAACATGTTAAAAAGTATTTGTTGACTCGATTAGAATAGAAACATACCAATAAATTCGAGTAATAAATTGATGCACTGTTTGTTTGAAATTAAAAACTTTCCAACTAAACTGCTAACAGATGAATTGGCCATTATGCAAATCAATTTAACCAGTATGTCAAGTTTCAATGCAATCTGTTTACAGTCATCTAAAATTTAAAAATATGCTTAAGAATTAAAAGCTAACATTGTATATGGGGTAGCACAATGACGAGTGTTGCCACAGTCCTATGCTAAGAAACAGGGGTTTTAAATCCCACTGCAGAGATTGCATGTAGACACTCGTTTGGCTTTCTTAAATATCAACTTACTAAAACGTTTTATGTTAAACATTTAGGTAAAAAAACTCCAAAAAAAATCACATTTTAAATTATAATGTGAAAGTTATTACTTTGATTAAAATAGCAACTATTATTTATTTATTTGTTACTTTGAATGTCTTACGGGAAACATCTTTCAGCAGTGGACACTTTAGCGAAACCAAACGTGGGCCCGCATTTAGTGCCGGTGGTGGGATTCGAACCCATGTCCACCGAGGTCCAAATCGAGCGTTGCACCGCTAGACCACCTCGGCACAGTTAACATAAAAATGATGGTTTATGTTATTTAATAATTTCTAGTTTAATTTATTTAAAAGTAAATAACAGGTGATTGTTGTTATGTACATCAAATAATTAATAAATCAATCTTTTTCACATATAATATTATTTTAGAGTTTTATAATTATTCTAATACGTTTACAAAAAATATTATTATTATTATTATTATTATTGGCTTAAATACTTCAGTAAAAGCGATTTCAAGCAATGTTTTGTTCAGATAACTAGTTAAGAAAATAAGGATTATTGTAGTAGAAAAAAGAACAAAAACGTTTAATGTTTATTCAAAATATTATTCAAAACACGTTCTTAACATTCTTATCAATTTTTTAAAATTGTTACTACTTTGAGCGTTTTACGGCTAACATCTTTCAGCAGTGGATATCTTAGCGAAACCCAACGGGGACCTACATTTAGTGTCGGTAATAGAAATCAAACTCATGCTCATCCAGGCTTAAATCTAACTCCGTACCGTTAGAATTAGGTTGATAATGTACTACCTAGTTATACTTTTCTAAAATTCTATTGCTAATTTATTAATGCTGTGCAGCAATTTAATTTATTCTCATCAAGGATGTCATTTAAAGTGCTATTGTATTTACCAAATTTATTTTTGTTACTTGTCTTGAATTTCGAAATAACTAAAAATTGTCAGAACAAGTTATTTTTGAGTTTTTATTATTTCTAAAACTTAATAGTTTTGTTAAAAAGTGATTAAGGTATAATTTATAGGTTTTTTGTAATTAATAAATTCTAAATATCCCCTAAGTTGTATATATATATATATATATATATATATATATATATATATATATTCAGTTATATATATATATATATATATATATATATATATATATTCAGTTAGTTGTTGTTAAAACAATTTTCAAAAATGTTCTATAATTGTGCTATACAAATAGAAATAGAAAGTTAAATTACCCTGGTCATTATATGTATTGTTGATTAACACGTTTTTTTCGTCATTTTGCAAACAGTGTTCGTAATACATTTGACAAGTATCACAAAATTGTTCAGCCGATTCCCTATTGGAAATAACTCCCAAACGAGCAGTCTCACAACGCGCTGTTAAATTTCCAATTAAGTAAGCAATGCGAATTATTAAATCCTACAAAAATTGTTTGAATAAGAATAATTACAAAATTAATGATAATTTAAAATTTTTCATAATTTTCAAGGTTTCAGTTCAGAGTATAATTTCAATTACGGTTAGGCAATATAGGGTTTAAACTAATTAACAGTAGGCAACGTATTTCATTCCAGTTAATTTTTTTAAATATTTTTGTTTGTAAAATAAATTAATCTATATTTTTAAATAAGAAATTATTTTTTACACATTATAAAGATTTGATTGATGCGCTACAATTTTCTATAAATATATAACCTTGATACGCTGGTAATGCGATGCCTAAACTTTAACTTTTTCTAGTTAAAATTTATTAATATAAAAATATGTAATTTATTTACAAAAATAATTATTAAAAAATATATTTTAATTGCATATTCCTTTTATTTTTAAATAAAATAACTGCTCATATATATATTTACAAATTTGCACTGTATTTTTAAAGAGTCAATAAATAATTTATTTTAACAATATTTTAATATAAAGAATTTTAAAACAATATATTTTCCAAAAAATTATTAAATTATTTTTAATAATTTAAGCACAAGGTCGATTTTTATTTTCCGTTTAAAAATTTGTAATTTTGATAGAAATGCTTCTTATTTCCGTGCGCTTAATACTTATGGTTAAAACAGCTCAGTGTCGTTATTTGTCTACCCATGATTATGAATTAGGTCAAAGTTTTTATAAAAGGGGCACAAAAGTTATAACAATTGCCGAATGCATGAAAATAGATGTTTCAACTGTGTACAATATTTTGAATAATAGAACAAGCCCCAGATCACCCACAGTTGGTAGAAAATGTTTAACAACCAAACAAGATGATCAGTTTATAATTATGCAGCTTAAAAAACAGAACGAATGTAAAACAAATAAAAAATCAATACTTAGAAGATTTTTCTTATTCAATTGTAAGGAGGATGAACTCTGAAGGCTTCATTCTTAAAGCGGCTGTTAAGATATCTCCACTTAGTCGTGCCCATAGATTACAACAAGTAGACTTTGCTAAAAAGTACAAACATTATCCATCGTCATCTTGGAGATCAATATACTTCAAAGATGGGTGTGCAATATTCTACAAACCATGGTCTGAACATTCAAAGGTTATTTGTAGTCCAAATTTCCCACTCAATTACACTTGTACTGCTATAAAAGTTGCACATCCTTCATGGTCAAAGGATATTTTGCAATTAAATACAATCAGTATCCAAAATGGATGCGTACTAGTGGCAATTTAAGCAACTGTAAACACTAACTCTACACCAAAAAATGTACAAAAATGATTGTTTAACTTTTTATTTTTGCTTACTGATTGGTAATAAGTAGTTTGTCTGTTTAGGTGAAATTTCCTTTTAATGAGAAAAAATAAATTTGCCCAAATGGTTTATAGATAAGTGACATCTCATTGGCTGCTTATTTAATTGGTTATTTAATTTGTTCATTAGGGTATAAAACGTTTTTTACTGTTACGTTACTTTTCCACTGAATTCGATTCAATGAATTGGTTCGTAAGGAAAGTGTTTAGTAATTGGAAGGAGTTTTTGAAATATTTAAAAGAATTTGAAAAATTAACTTTTACGGCTTATTATCAGAGAACTTTTGTTAAAGGAGATCCGAACAATGCAATGTTTCCATACAAATCTGTAATTTTCCGTTGTTGCAGATTTAAGCATGAACGATGTAAAGGTACTGGTCAACGGAAGCAGAAGTACGTTTCTATATAATTTATCTATATATTTTGTAGATGTAAAGATCTGAAATGTCCTGCTAAGTTTACCGTAAAGTTAACGGAGGACATGACATACCGAATTTGCAATTTCAATTTTAATCATAAAGATCACTCATCTGCAAAGGAAGCGGCAATGTTTTGTAAACGTCGTCGCCTCGATACTAATAAGGAAGAACAAGTAAAAGAAAAATTAGCTAACTATTCTGTTGCCAATTTACAAAAATATATAAAAGAAAAATTTGATAAAGAATACACACGTAAAGATGTTTACGATTTAAAAGCGAAATTCGGTCACAGTATGATATTTTTTCGATTTAATGTTTTGTTTTTTTTATTTTATAGGATTCGTTGGATTGCATGAAACGTTATCCCGCATAGAAGATGAAGGTTTGGTTGCTTATGATCGAGATGTAAATAGTAACAATTATTAATCCAGGTTTGTAAAAATTATTTAATGATTTAGTAATGATGCCACTATCCCAAATATGTGGGTAAATTTTTTTAAATGCCAAGAGGCAAAGAGAACGCCATGCGATATCTCAATTGATCGCGATTTCAAGCTAGAAAGTAAGAGTTAAATTGTATAATTTAATTTTTTGTAGTCAATTGGAACAATTTCAAGTATATCACAATGACAGTATAATGTCAGCATGTTCTTCCCTCAATACGGATGTGTGTGTAAATACGTACGTTCAAATACGGATGACAGTGAATGCATTATCGAATGTCTGCGATTTTGAACTATTGCGATCAAAGAAGATTTTTGTGATTTTATTGTTTTTGTACAAAAATGATTGAATAAATATATACCATTTTTTAGTCAATTTCTATTCTTTTTTATAATTACTGCTGTACCTTGAAATGAATAGAGTAGTTAACTAATAATATGGGTAAAGGACACATAAGCCGATTAAATGAATAAGACAATTTGTTAGACAGAATAAAATGACCAAAATGTGCGATATTTTACAACTATTCTCAATTCTTTGCAATTTAGCATTTGTACTTTTACTCTGATAATATTCACAGCACGATAAATACATTCTTCTTTCTGTGACATAGTGATAACTGCAATAATCACTAATGCCGTGCCTTCATGCAATAATTATATCAATAAAGGCACACCATTTGTACTGTTATCAATCTCCACTGGCCAACGTGTTATTATAATGTGAATACAGTAGTAATAGTGTAAAAAGTTTTTATATCTAAGGTGGAAACCATTTGTAGGTTCTGTTTACTTAACCGATCTCAGTTACAGTTATTTACTTTATACATAATAATAGTTTCTACGATTATTCACAGCACGATGAAAAACTTCTTCCTGCAGTGAATGGCTTTGTAATCTTAACAACTTCAACTACATAATCATATTCCCAAAAAATATTGGTTTTTGAGTATGAAAGAAGTTGGGTTATTTTTCTTACAGCATTTCTGTACGTCTCAACAGTTGAGTCAGACAATTTTTATGTAAATGTCACGCCATATGAATTTTACAAAATATAAGTACAAGGTCATATGCACCTACTATTAAGAGTATCTGATTACAGAATTGTAATCACTACATAATCATTGAACGTACACTTCAATAGTAAATATTGATCAGTATCCCTCTATTGATGTAGCTATGTCAATATGTTCCATCTTATTTGATAATAATGATGTAACTCCATATATTTACCTGTGAATTATAACATCTGTTTAAGTAACTATGTCATTAAGATCAATACCAAGTCTCGTTGTAATTAATAGTACATAAGCATATTCCCAAAAAATATTGGTTTTGGTAAACAAAATAAAGACTTATTGGCATGGTTCATTACTAAACATGCTTAATGTGTTCACTAAATAAAGATAAATTGTTTTCCAAGTAAGAAAATTCTAAGTTTATAAAATTCTTATTCACTTCATCTTGAACTAATTATTAAGATCGCACTGAACATGAGTCAAATTTAATTTTATATTTTGACAATGAATGAATCTTCATTCATGCACATATTTTTTTTTGTTGCAGATTGCTACATTTGAGCAGATAATGAATCGTTATCCCAATAAATTATGATGTCCTAAAATGAGAACTTTAATATGCACATAGTTACATATACCTCATATAGAAGATTGCAAATATAAAAAATAGGAGTATTTTGAATTTAAAAAAATTTAAAAAGATCTTAACTACAAAATGTTCAATGATCACCGTTCATTAATAATACATTAATTGTACTTACATCTACTGAAATAATATTTTTTATTTTAGCATTTTACACAGCAGGATAATTAACTGTTTCCTTTTGTGACATAGTCATTATTGCATTATATTAATAAACGCACAACTTTGTTCATTTTTTATTTTGTTCTAAATAACTTTCAATTTACAAATGTTCATAACAATATATTGATGCGACGAAAACGCTGTTTATTACAATTTAACAAAAACAAACATTATTTATGAAATACAATTCCTTTTCTATTTTATTATAATTATTAGTAAAATATAAACCTCAATAACATTAATATGTTACAATAATATTATGTTATAATAAACATTAATAATAAATACAACAATTTTTAATTTAACTATCCAAATCTAATAGGATTAGTAATACAATTTAGGTTATATTAATAAGTGAATACGACATCGACAAATTTATTAAGGAAGTAGAAGTAATCATTACTTTATTTAGAAATTAGCATGCATTCTTATTAAAAGGAAATTTCATCTTAGAGACAATAAATGAGATGTCACTTATCTATAAACCATTTGGGCAAATTTATTTTTTCTCATTAAAAGGAAATTTCACCTAAACAGACAAACTACTTATTACCAATCAGTAAGCAAAAATAAAAAGTTAAACAATCATTTTTGTACATTTTTTGAGTGTAGATTTAGTGTTTACCATTTGTACAAATATTTAGAGAATTGTTTCATAGTGAGCTGTCCAAAAATGCTACAGGACAATTAACAATTATTCAAGACAATGCTCCTGTGCATACTTCAAAAGTGGGTAATGTGTATTTTAACATAACTTACAATTTACTATACGTTTTCCTTATTTAAACCACAAAAGCTTCAAAAAGTGAAAGGCTTACTTTTATTCAACTTCATACAGTCTAAACCTCAATGTAATTGAAAACATTTTTAGTATTTAGAACCGCATGGATACTGACGTACCAGTGAAAACGAAAATTAATCATGTAAAAAATTGCATTTTGATGGACTATATTGGTACGTTGATAGATTCCTACCCCAAGCGGCTGGCAGAGGTTGAACAAAAGCGTAGAGATTACTTAAATTACTGACATTATTAAGTGTGTTACCTTTATTTTGTATATTTATGTACTTTAGTAGATAAAACTATTTTTTAAACCAATTATTTGTGTTTGTTTTTAAGTTTTTATAACGGTGGTATTGTGCTTTATTGCTAAAACGAATATTATTGTGTATTATTTTAAAAACGTTTTTGCGAATAATATTATATATATATATATATATATATATATATATATATATATATATAAATATATATATATATATATATATATATATATATATATATATATATATATTAGTAAAGTATTATCTAAGGTACTTATTAATAAGCGTTAGATATGTCTAAGATAAGTAACAAGTGCTACATATATTTCAATATCATAGTAGGTCAACATTGGATTCACTTATGTCACTAACTTTGAAAATAACAATTGAAATTTGACAAATGTAAAATTTGATTGCAACAAATAGTGGCTACTACACGACATTGTTAATTAGACAATAAGGCCATCGACTCAAACACATCCTTCATGTGTAAATGTCCACTGCTGAAAGATGTTTCGTGTAAAACATTCGAAGTAGAAAACATAAAATTAAAAAAAAAATAATAAAAAAATAAACGGATATTTTGCAATTAACTACAGTCAGTCTCCAAAATGGATGCGTACGAGTTGCAAATTAAACAGTGCTAAATTTGTGCAAAAATTTAAACAATTATTTCATAGCGAGCTGTCCATAAATTTAACAGGACACTCCACAATTATCAGAGGCAATGCTCCTGTGCATACTTCAAAAGTGGTAATGTGTATTTTAACATAACTTACAATTTACTATACGTTTTCCTTATTTAGACCACAAAAGCTTTAAAAAGCAAAAAGCTTACTTTTATTCAACTCCTCCATACTGTCCAAACCTCAATGTAATTGAAAACTTTTTAGCATTTTAAAACGTCAGGTAAACCGCATAAAAACTGACGTATCAAAAATAAAAACATGTAAAAATTTTTATTTCAAAGGTCTATAATGGTATGTTGATAAATTCTTACCCAAAGCGGCTACCAGAAGTTGTACAAAAACATGTATATTACTTAAATTGAAGACATTGTTAAGTGTGTTACATTTATTTGTATACTCATGTACTTCTTTTAGCCCAGACAAAACTATCTTTTTAAACTAATTATCTGTGTATGTCTTTAAGTTTTTCATAATGGTGGTATTGTGCTTTATTGCTGAAATAAATGTGTATTATATCAAGATTTTTTTGTCGAATAATGTTAAACATATATATGCACTTATCACAACAATTATTTCAAAAAAGTGATTATTTAACTATAACCCCTCCAGCAACTAAATAGCATACAAGCAAAACGTCAATTCAATTATAAAATATACAATACTATAAAAATAATTGAAAAACAATTATATATACATATATATTGTAAGTAATAAAAGATTGTATAAAATATCAATTGCTGCAAATCGAAAATGGAGTACAATGATTAACTATTAATAAAAATACTGATTACAAAAATTACTGATTATTTAACTTTATAAGTAGTGGCTACTACACACATTGTTAATTAGACAATAAGGCCATCGACTCAAACCTGAGTGGTTCGATCTCCACCACCGACCCACCAAATGTTGGCCCACGTTTGGCGTCGTTCAGATATCCACTGTTGAAAGACGTTTCTCGTAAAACACTCAAAGTAGAGAACATTTTAAAAATGCACATTGCCTTTTACTAAAGCAAATTAAAAAGGGACTTCATTTGAACACCTTGACAACTATGGTACAATTTAAACATTATTAACAATCAAAAATAATAATTGCACTAAATCTAATTAACTTTTTTAAATGTTAGCATTAAGACAGATGTATTTTTGCAGTTATAACTTCCATCTTTAACTGCAAACACCACCCAACTATGTTACAGGCTTTAAAACTAAAACCCGATGACTATGATTATACGAATGTTGTATTTATAATTATACAATAATCTATTTTTATCAAAAAGGAAAGAGTTATTATTATTATTATTATTATTATTATTATTATTATTATTATTATTATTATTATTATTATTATTATTATTTGTATTTGAATGCTTTACAAGAAAGATTAAAGCAAATAGATATTTAAACAAACCCAGACATGGACTCCGCATTTAGTGCCAGTGGTGGCACTGGAATCCATGCCCACCTAAATTTAGATCCAGTGTTGTACCACCAGATCAGCCCGTTGCATTAGCCCAGAAAATAAAAAACAACAATACAAATGTAAATACATTTTATTTAAAATTTTAAAAATAACCAACGTATAATAAGTGACGGTTGACGTGCGAAAATGGAAGTATTGTAATACATTGGAGTATTATGGTCAGTTACTTGTTTCAGACATGTTTAACTTTTACTAAAAGATACCTTAGATAATACTTCAGCACTACACATTAAGTAACATTATTCGCAAAAATAATTTCTAATTATAATATATAGCAACATCTATTCTTGCAATAAAGCATAATACCACCATTTGCTAATATTTAAATTAAAAACATATATGCTGAATGTATCACTAGTGAGATATTAAAACTTAATAATAACAATAATAATTCGTTAAAAAATTAATATTATTGATTAAAATACATCAATATATAAAATAAATGTTACAGACTTATTATTTCAGTATTTAAACTTGAACCTCGATTCTTAATTACTTCTTGTAACCTTTTTAGATACGAGTTGACCAGGATATTAACAACTTTTTTTAATGTAAAATTATTTTATTATTTCAAAAATGGTAAATAATGTATTTTAAAGATAAAAATAAAATGTTTTACATAAATTCTTCACTAATTAGCTCCCTATTGCATTGTATTTTAAAATTGATAACTTACATATTCAGTGTTAAAAAGTATAATAATTGTCATCAAATGACTGCACAATGTTGCTAAATCCCACATATAAATGGCATTTGTTTCAATTTCGGCACGTGAACGCTGGTCGATCAAGCGACAAATACTCAAATGTTCAGTCAATCGAACAAGAAATCGAATCCAGTTGAAATAGACGATGAAACAATTTGAATAAACGGTTTGAATACAACGAAGTAATTTGACATTATTATACGGATTTAGTAAAATGCAACTAACAAGATGATCCATTGCACCATTGTCTTTAATTAGTAATGAACGAAATTGATCTATTGTAGATAACTTATAAAGTATTTCAGTCAACT
Source organism: Cardicola forsteri (assembly GCA_025895645.1). Classification (NCBI taxonomy): domain Eukaryota; kingdom Metazoa; phylum Platyhelminthes; class Trematoda; order Strigeidida; family Aporocotylidae; genus Cardicola; species Cardicola forsteri. The sequence goes on from JAKXYG010000513.1 coordinate 339,704, forward strand.
AAAAGAATTTTAAATTAATAGCAATAATTTTCTTTATTTAAAAATAAACATGTTCTTTTTCAATAAGAATATAATATTAAAATTATTTAATAGTTTACAGGTTATTTATAATAATAATAATAATAATAATAATAATAATAATAATACAGTTTTTAATATTCCGCCAGAAGTATTTTTTTTGGTTGGTGACGTGGTCACCTCTTCATTATTTCCCATATTTATACGACATGTAGAACGATCGATTTTGATGGCTTGATAAGCGTAACACAAACGTAGAAGAATAACAAAGTTTCTTGGCTGTTAGACGGCATCATTGTGACGTCGCCACTGTTCGCAAAGATTGACGAGGCCGCCTGATTTTTTATCAAGGTTATCTCCATAGCCCAAGGGCTACATATGGTATACGTATACCTTTAGATACCTTTTAACTATCCTGGGTGTATGTTCGCACCCACCCGCCGTAGCGGAAGCCCAGTTATACCGCTGTGCACTCGGACCCTGCTGTTATTAGTCTAGATGCCTAGGGGCACCTAGTCCAGGATGCCAGAAGTATATTCATCATATATGTACATAAACACGGTAATTTTGACTAGTTTGAATGTTTTACGGGGAACGCCTCTGAGCAGTGGACATTTTGGCAAAGCCGAACGTGAACCCGCATTTAGTGGGTCGGTCGTGGGATTCAAAACCCATATCCACCAGGTCCAAGTCAATAGCTGTATCGCTGGACTATTTAGTTAACAAAATTGATTCTAAATATCTCTCTGTCCCCCCCTCTCTCTCTATTATATATATATATATATAGTTATTGATATTTAATCATTTTGCATTAAAAATAATAAAATGACTTGCCTGAATTAAAACACTATATACACGATCTACGGTAGAATTAACAACACAAGATTTTAAATTATTTGATAAACTGGTTACATTTAAATGCTGTACGGATAAGTCAACAAAATCTTTGTGCATTTCAACCAAACTGCTTATAAAATTGCTGTTTGTTCGAAATTTTTTTGTCACTTCGTCGGTACTTGCAATAATAAATTTAATTGACGCAGTAAAATATAGAACAGCTTCCAATAGTTCGTTAAGTAATTGACTATTTTCATTAGACAATATTGCTTTTTGATTCTCCTTGTAATACAAATAACTTTCGGTTGATACAGAATGAGTATTTACTGTTTGTATTAAAAATGAACGAATTTGAAATAATTCAAATGACTTGATCAACAGATCTGAGAAAACAATGTGTGTATCATTTTTTAAAGTATTATATATATATCATTGGTATTAAAATGAAATAATTTATTTAAAATAGTAAATAAGCAGTTATTACATTTTCAACTTATTTTAAAAAATTTTAATCATTGGGTCCCTTAAATATATATCTCGTATTGTTTTTAAAAAGTCAAATTCTATAATCACTAGTTATTAGCTTAGTTGAACTTCTTTTTTTAAATGTTTATCTGCTAAAAATACAGAATAGGTTTTATTTATATTTTCATATTACATTTGTTCATCTTTTGCCCTAATATTTTAGTACAAGTATTTTTCAATAATTGGACTTCTAGCCCAGTTTTTTAATTGGTTTTTACTACTTGAATGTTTCACTGAAAAACAGTTTTAGCAAATGGCCATTTAATGAAACCAAATGAAGGTCCACATTTGGTGTCGGTGGTGAGACGCGAGTCCATGTTTACACCATTTTCAGTCTGGCGCTCTATCCACATCTACATTTTGGTGTCTGTTTCACTATTTCAAAGTCCTTTTGCTTTAAAGAGGATGAAGAAACAAGATTATTCCATATAATTGTTTTATTAAATTGGTGGCTTTGAAAATCGTGTACATCGAAGATTGGAAATTCTATTCAGATTTCGCCAAACCCGGTCATCGTAGTCATGCTGCTTTTACTTCCATGCCATAGTTTAATAAAATGAAGTTCTCTTGTTGTTTCCTTAACATTATGCTTTCACATAGACCAGGTCGCTAATCTTGAGCTCAAACTCTCCTCCATTCTCAACCGGACCTGGAACCGACCACGGTGGAATTGGTGTCCGTAATGACACCCAAATAACAATTCAGTAGGATAGGAGTCTGGAAACTGAGCTATTGTACATATTTTGTACAAAATTAATTAAGTTCATTAATTACTTACCAATTGTATCCAAGTGTTCTAATAACAGATAGTCATTTTTTGGATCTTTTGTTATGTCATGTATAAGTTTGCAAACATCAATCAAATTACTGCCAGTAACTTGAATCTGTAAACAAAAAATAATTGTAACATTAATTTGTTTGCTTTTAATTGTCTCTAGAATGTTCATTTTTGGGTTTTGTTAAATTAAAGACAAACATTTTTTGTGTATTATGTTTGATAACAAATGGGCCACATGCATTTGTGCAAGTTCAACAACAAAAGACAGTCACTTTAAAGTAATTCTGTTGTGTAAAATAGTACATAAATTAAAACCTTTAGGTTATATTTGGTAATTATTAAAAAAACTCCACTTGTTCACAACTCAATAACGATAAAATATTAAAAGAATTTAAAATTTGGGTTACAAATATACTAGGGTTTCTTCGATTATGAACTATAGGGATTACTTTGGTCCTAAAAACATAAATTTGTTTTCTGTTTTTGTTTTTAAATTAATCAACAATGCAAATTATTAATATCACTACTTTTTAATTTTTTAGTACTGAGAAATCTATAAAGCGTTTTACATAGTCACGTTACAAATGTATTTATTAATTTAAGCATTTTTGTTGAATGCACTTCTACTAAAGTTGCTAAGCCAATAATAATAATAATAATAATAATAATAATAATAATAATAATAATAATAGCAAGGGCTTTTAATTTTATGCTATAAATAGCTAACTAACTGATTTAATATGCAATAGCATAAATAGATATAACTGTTACAGCACTTTTGTAAATAACACGATTTGAAGCACACGTTATTTTAAAGTTTACAAAACCCAACATTATTTCATTTTGTAAAAGCATAAAATGGTGAATAATGTTTAATTGTATACAAGCATATCAAACATTACTTAATTATAATAATCAAACAATTAACAACAAATACAATGATTGTGCTCAATGAATAATGCTTAGTTAAAAAATAATTAAATTTATCTTACCGTTAACAAAAGTCGACCTATTGCCAGATGTAGTCGTGGGGAAAAAAATTCTGTAAATTTTAACAAAGTTTCCACTAAAACGGTGTAATCAACTCCTACATCTAGCTCAAAAGATAAGTCAGTATAAATGGTATCAATCAAATCAATAACTCGATGTTCCATTACAATATTTGATTGAAATTTACTGGATTGTAACTCAACAAATTGATCTTCATTCTTATCCCCAGGACTTCCTTCATTGGATTTCAAAAAACAACACAAAGCGTGCAATTCATTTAATCTTAAAACGTATTCATTTATTTTGTTTTCTAATAACAATGAAGAACTATTTGACTCTTCATTAAAATGATCTGCATTAAATTCATTCATTTCTTTGGCATCATTTTTATTGTAGATTCTACAAGAGTTGGACTGTGGTTACATATAAATAAATAAAATCAAGTTTAATATATAAAATATATTATATTTATCATTTTTAAGTAATAAAATCAATGTTAAAACAATTCCAATGTTAAAAGTATAAAAATAATAATTAATTTTTATTAGCGAATTAGATAAACATGCTACTTTAAATGCTAAACTTAGATCCATTGTAAAAAGAAAACAATAATTAAATATACAAATAAACTCTCATATAATAATACTTAGTACCTTTGACGTTTTAGTTTGATTTGCTTTTCTACAAGTAGAATCATTTGCTGATTTTGTTTGTGTTTTTCTTTCACGAAAATGCATTCTCTTTGCTTGATTAGAATCATTGACTTTGTTATAAACTGGTTTTGTGTAATTCGTCGGACTTGTAAATGACAAATGAACATTCAAATTATGGTCCAATTGATTATTGCATTTTGTAAAATCTTTAGTTAATATAATTGATTGTGTATCCAATAGTTTCACTTTGCACTTCTTAATATTTAAAGTTGATTTACTGAAACTTTTATTGAATAATAACGATTGATTGTTAGACAGTGACGGCAAAAATGCATTCGCGTTTTTATTTTTAAAAACTTTTTCTTTTTCTTTATAGTTATTATCTTTTCAAAAAATAATAAAAATACATTTTTTTATTAATTTTTGAAAAATCTAAAGATAAACAAAATTTTATAAGTTGTTAGTACATTTTATTTATTTTAATTTTGATGTATTTGAAACTAGTTTTAATAAATTGTACAACTGTTTGTAGTGAGTTGTTAAAAATATTACTAATAAAACATTATAAAAGAAACTTTTAATTTATTACAATTTTTTGTAAACTTAAATGTAATTTTTTTATTACTTTCTAAAAGGAATAGCAATGCATTTTATAATCTAAATTACCGTTAAATGACAAGAAAATTAAATCGAGCTAAAAATAGTTGTTTTTAATTGGTTAATTGGGTTTGTTTTAATGTTTTTAATTATTCAACACTATAAAACATTGACAATAAAAAGATTGCTTGTTTAACATAGATTATTAAAAATTGTTTGACAATTATTAAATCAAATACTTTATTAACACAACATAAAATTTAAAACAATTTAATTTCTGACAATACGATTTCTTCAAACTTAAATAATTTTACAAACATGTTACTAAAACAATTGTACAGTAAATAACACTATATATATATATACAATATATACAACCCTCACAACAATTACTGCAAAAAAGTGATTATTTAACTAAAACCTCTCTAGCATCTACATAGCAGCCACTGAATAAATTAGTGTTGAAAATTCAGAAAAAAATTAATCTAAATTAATTTGTTATCTCCAATTATTTTTTAGTAAAAATAAATATTAAGAATTTAAAATAATGTAAAATATGTAATAAGTGCTTTATATTTATTTAAAGACGCTGAGTCGGCCAAAATAGCATATTTTAAAAACAACGCTCATATAAACGTGGATAATAAGTTGAATCTATATAATTTTTATAATAATTGGTCGATTATTAATTTGTGTGCTTAATTTTATTAAAAATAAACAACGCTTAATAGGTAAAATTTATACATTCAACTTTGATCCAGTTGTACCGTCATAATACTAATTAAAATTAAAATTTAATTACTTAAAAATATATTTTTAAAAATATTATTTTTTTTAAATAATTTTTTTTTGGTAATCTAAAAAATTTTTTTAATTTTAAATTATAATTGACCATGAGAATCAGATTAATTCCCTTATCTGTTTTCGTTCCGTAAAATGAATACCAACGATAGAAAAGATAACCATCTTAATGACAATGAACACCATGTTATAAAAAAAATTAAAAAACTACGGATTTTTGCCTAAACAATTAGCGGAATTGTACAGAGTAAGTTTTACAACAATTTATCGTGTTTTGAATGGACAAAAACCAAGAAACTATGATTATGTTGGAAGAAAAAGAAAAACAAGTAATACCGATGATCAAAAAATTTTAATAAAATTTTAAAAAAATCACAACAAGCCTATTTCGAATATTGTAAAAGATAATTTACATAAATTTATTTATTCGATGGTGAGAAGCCGTGCAAGAGAATTTGGTTTAATACGTGAATCGCCAATAGTTAAACCATTTATTAATAAAAAACAAAAAGAATGTAGATTAATGTTTTATAGCAAGTAGATTGACCAAAGATTGTCTTATTGGCGTTCTGTATATTTTGCTGATGAAACAATAGTTCGGGATGAACTATTTGGATACAAAAATAAATTACTATAATTTTCAAAAACATTTACTTCCGGTAGTTAGAAAAAAGCCCACCCTCGACAAGTGATGTGTTGGTTTGGTATTAAGTATAATTAACCTATTAAATGGAAAATTATATCCGGTACCTTAGATAGTAAAAATTTTGTTTCATTAATGAAGGAAGTTTTTATAATGAAATGCAACACAGTCACACCAGGTTTACTAATGTTCTTTAGGACAATGTTCCATGTCATACGTCCAAGAAGGTAACGTCATATTTATCTAAGTTCACTATATTTGCTTTATATTTACATTTAAACAGTAGAGGGGCTAAAATCGAAAAAACCATCTAACACTCAATTGCCACCTAACAGCCAGAATATCAATGTTATTAAAAATTTCTTTAGAATGCTAAAGCGCAACATCAATAAGCATACTGAAATTGAGGATTTGTGTGATCGTATTCAGTTTGTTGTTCAATATGAGATGAAACAAGAATATATCAACAATCTCATCGACAGCATTCCAAACCGCCTTGATCAAGTGGTTTAAAAGAAAGGCAATCACATTAATAATTAAACATGTTGTTCTTTATTATTCAATCAATCATTTAGTAACTGAAAATATTCCATGTGTTCTGTTTTTTTTTCATATTTGACGTTATATTTTATATTAATAATTTTACCCGATTTGTAATTTTGAACAAGTTTAACTTTTATACAATTATTTTTTATATTAACAGAATTGTAATTGTATCTTACTTATATATAATATTGTATATAACATGATTAAAGTGAGTTCTTTTATTGAGTTATGTAATTGCTACAGATGTTTTACTTTAATAACTACATTTTTAACACTAATTAGCTTAGGAGTTGTACATGTAAAACGAACACAAGGAACCCAAAGCTCTAAAACAAAGAATAATAATAATAAATAAAATTGCACCCAATGTTTATTAATAATAATCAATAATGTTTACATTTTTATTCAAGTATTAAAAACGTTAGAAAGTTAAATCATGCATATTAGTAAGTTTATTAAAAGTTATTTTAAAAAACTTCAATATATAAAATAATTAAAAATATTAATAATTAAATCAAATCATAAAATAAATTTATACAGCTTTACAAATTGTATTATTTTATTTTTTAAGTATACAAAAATTACAAAAATGTATTTATTTTAAATATTTTAAAAATTCAAATTGACACTTACTAAGTTCATCATTACGTTGTACAGTATAATATTTATTTTTTTCTATATATTTAGAAAAACCTATTTTGTCAATCTTGTTATTTTCATTTGTTTCTAAAAGTTGTTTCTAAATTATAAACAATATTTTTAAGTTAACCCAAATAAAACAAAATTAAATAGTAACACTTTATTAAAATGTAACAGACATACGTTTTTCATAATAAAAAACTATATATATATATATATATATATATATATATATATATATATATGGTTTTTAAAAATGAGTGATATTACAAAAACCAATTACTGGCTAATTGTTTAATTGCTTCTGCATTTAAATTTTTTAACAAAAATTATTAATTATAAGTAGCATTAAAACAAATTATTTACCAATTATATTTTGAAATAACATATAAAGCAAAATGTCAACCTATATTATTGAATTAGTTCATTATATTGAGTAAATTTAAAAAGTAAACATATTTTACAGTTTTCTCCTTTAAATAATTGTTACATTTAAAATTTTAATATTTATAATTAGCACGTAAATTTGTACTATTATTTAATGTATATTCTAATTTTTAAAAACGTTATGTAAGATATAAAACCAAAAAATACATTTTAAATAAGTAAATTTATTAATTATTTTTAGGAGCAGAAAAAACAATTAAATCTCAAAACTTAAAACTAAGTAAACATAAAGTCCAGTTTTATCACCAACACTTAATGACGGTCATTGTTTGGCTAAAAAATATTAACTTCCAACAATGATGTCTTATAAAACATTCATACAATAAAAACCAAAATTAAAAATAACTAATTAAAAATACTCATAAAATATATAATTGTAACAAAAAATTAATTATTAAACACTTTATTTTTTAATATAAAACATTTAAAGTTTATCTTGTTACATCAAAAATGTTAATCCATTTTTAACACAGTAATATTTTCAAAATTCAATTAAAAATGATGTATAAACACAAATAAATAAATTATACACTATATACATTAAATTTTAAAATAGTCTGTATGTAGTACATTATTAAAAACTTTATTTTTAACAGAATGTAATATAAGACAAATATAAAAATGTACTATTATAAAAATTAAAAATTTCAAATATTTCTAAGGTGAAAAAATTAATTTTAAATTAACTATTTACTTCTAAATTGTTAAGGTTTTAATAAATTAATAAATTTCAATTTCTTTTAAAATATAAAAAACTTTTTTAATTATATTTTTAAATCAACATATATTGTTATTAATTTTATTAAAAACTTAAAAATAAAAATGTAATTTAAATGAAAGTACCATTTTTAAATATTGGTTCTTACCAATGCATAAGTAAAACATTAAACTATTGTCACCTAACTAAATATAAATATCATGCTTGATAAACTTTTTTCTTATTTTTAAAATACGTAAAACAATTAGTCAAAAAAAATCATTTAAGATTAATTGTTCTATTTGTGAATCTAATAAGTTTAAAACAATATTATAAATTCAGCTTAATTTAAATAAACAAAACAGCATATTTAAGTTTTTGCTTATATTATGTAAAGTAAGTAGATTACAAAATATTTTGTATATAACTCTAAAATAATACATTCAACTTATAAAAATGTGTCCAATTTTTAAACTTGTGCAATTATAAACAAGTATATCCATGTTTTTAAATGAATGCGTATCGCTTTTATAGTTTGTGATTTGTATGTAGAAATTAGTTTAAAAACTAATTTTTTTGTATTTATGCCAAAACAAAAATTATTATAAATAATTAAATAAATTTCGTTTGTTTTCTGTTATCGTAATTTATCTGTTCAGACAACTCAAGACCAAGTATTGTTAATTAACATTACATTCGCTCGTGTATTTATTAACCTTATAAAACATAATTCAAGTGTTAAATGTTAATTACAATAAAACAATATTTACCTCATTACAGTTTGCTAAATTAATGCTGTATTTCTTAAATAATGAACGAGTTTCATTCTTTGGTGTGTAAGGTCTTCGATTAGAAACAAATGGTAACAATTCACAAGGTTCTTTAACATCACTACCAGTTAATTCTTTCATAGAAAGTAGTTGAAATGTTTTCATTTAATTTATGTTTTCGATAAAAAAAAACTTTTTATATGAAATATCACTGTAACAAAACAAAAAAACTGAGTTTAATATAATAAATAAAATTTCTATAGTAAATTAGACAAATTACATTAAAAACAGTAAAGTATAAAATTCAAATATTCAAATAAATATAATATATAGCTAATAAATAATAAATTAATAAAAAAATATGTGTTTATATAATTAAAAACCCTTTGTAATTCCTTTTATATAATTTTAAATAAATTAAAAAATAAAATTAATTATTATTATAAAATTTAAAATAACTTAAATATTTTATTTAAACAAAAAACAAAACTAATTTTTTACTTAATGCTAAATGTATTTTCAATTATTAGATATCCCAAAACATTGTGTACATTGTAGCACAGAATTTATAAAAATGCCACATAAAAATGCTCCAATTTTTAATGTTTTTAATTTTTTTTAATTAAAAAAAATATAAAATAATTTACTGTTTTATGTTGTTATGACATTGATTAATTAAATTAACTCAGTTTCTACTATGCTTAGAAATATTATTTAAATTAACTAAATTAAAATTAATTAACTAATTATTTTTTAATGAACAAAAATATTTTTATTATATGTTTAATTTAAAGTTTTTTATTAATTAATTATATTTTATTAATTTCATTTATTTATTTAACATTATTGTGATATCTGTTTGCAACATTAATTTTAACTATTTTAAATTTATTTTGTTTACACAAATAATTAATTAAAACATAAATCAGGTTTAAATAAAAAATATTATAGTTGTAAAAATTGTCATTTAATGTTAATTGTAACTATTTGTTAGCATAATTAGAGAATACAGAAATAAGCAAATATAAATCTAAAAATTATCAGTCGCAACCAAAGTTTTGTTAAAACTTAGATCACATAGGACTTTACAAACACATTAAGCAATAACATTACATAAATTAAATTAAAATAAAAATAATTATGTTTATATATATATATATATATATATATATATTTATGTAAGCTTATTTTATGAAATAATGAAGACAGGTATTTTTTATGCTGTTTGTTACAAGGGTTCAGTTGCTAATGTGATTTACCAACCTTATTGTATTTAAATTTATTTTGTTAACACAAATAATTAATTGAAACATAAATTAGGTTAAAATAAAAATAGTTATGTTTATATATATATATATATATATATATATATATATATACTATAACATTACAATTAGGGCAAATCTGAATGTTCGTTGAACATTATTTTTAAGGATTAGTTATTGTTCATTTTTAATAAAATTAAGCACACAAAATCATAATAGGCTAATTATTACAAAAAAAATTATGTAACTTCAACTTATTATCCACGTTAATATAGAAGTAGCTTTTTAAATATGCCATTTTGACCGACTCAGCCTTTTTAAATAAATATTTCCAGGTATACATAAAGAAACTATAAAGTACTTAATATTATTTTTAATTCTCAATATTTATTTTAACGAAAAAACAATCAAACATAAATTAATTTAGATTTGATACTCTTATACATTTTTGCGTTAATTTTTGAAGTGACTGTATCTGCCAAAATGGAAGTCCGCCTTTATCGGTGTGCACTGGGTCCATACTAGTGTTAGTTTGGGGAATCAGAAACAATAGCCTGATTGGAAATTAAAACTGTAAAAAATATTTAAATTCACAAAAAAACAATTGGACATAACAAATTACTTTAGATTTAATACTTGTGTAAATTTTTGCGTTAATTGTTGAAATGGTTGTATGTATGTATATATATATATATATATATATATATATATATAACAAAATTTTTTTCTTTTAAAAAATGAGCATAGGGCAATAATACAACAATTATATCAAAAAATAGCCACAACAACAATGTCTTGTAATTCAAGGTGAACATGAGACAACAAAATGTTTCTATGTATTTAATCATTTTACTAAACGGTTTGCTTAATCCCATAAAACATTCATCTCAATTAGATCTTCCCGAATAGTTTTTAGCAAAATTTTCTGTGGTTTATCAACCTTTTTCTTCCATTTTTAATCTTTTATTCCAAAACCGTTCCTGTTAAGTCTTTCGAGCAATAAACGTAGAATTTGACCAAGTAATTTTCTTCATCTAATTGTAATAATGTCATGCAGTGAACGAGAGTCATTTATTCTCATGATCTGTTTATTTGAAATATGATAGAGCTAGGTAATTTTTAAAATACTTCTAAGACACCGGCGATAAAGAACCATCCACTATCTTATAAATATTGTCTGTTTGCTTCAACGTTTTACTCCCATTTATTGCTGTATGAATGATTATTGATACGTATAAACAAAATTTTGTCTTTAAGTAAATGGAAGAATATAACCATAATGTTTGACTTTAACATCAATTTCGGTTTTTTTGTTTTTATTAATGATGCTTTCCAGATATGTCTACTAATTGTGACGGGTAAATAGATGATTGATTTAGTGCACAACACTGTTGTTTATAAACAATTAATCCGTAAGTTAATACAAGAACTGATATCACTGAAACGTGCTGTCATATTTTCCATTATTTCTGGAGTTTTACTGAGTAGACCAATATTATTTGCAAAATCCAAATCTGATAATCTGTCATGGTTCCATTTGATAACAAATTATTCATGGATCGAATTATTATGAAATCAATTACTAGGAAAAACAAAACGGTAACAAAATCCATCCTTGATGTACTCCCGTAACAATTTCAAACATAGTAGTATGACCACTTTGAACACAACAACTTAAAGTTTGGTAAAGCAAACACATAATATTTACATATTTCAATGGTATTCTGTAAAACTTAACAATTTTTTACAAAGATTCTCTAATTTTGTTTTCTTTTAGAGATTGATTGGATTCCAGGAAACTGATGGAATCCATTGTTTCTTTGTTACACAGTCTGTAACTAATTTGTAAAACAATTTCAATTAATTTTCAGACCTTTCTACTCTTTTCAGTTTTTTATATGTATTTTTTTAAAAATCGAAAAATTGGTTTGATAAAATGGAAGTAATTTTTGTGATATCTATTCTCTTTAATTTTAAACGAACTTTTCTAACAACGATGTTGTGATTAGAACCAACATCTGCGCTTACATTTTACAAAAAAGATTGTCATTTTGTGCTAATTCGAATGTAGTCAATTTCGTTTGCTGTTTTTTAATTGGGGTAAACCCACGTTGTTTTGTAGTAGGGGCATAGACTTAAATAATTGTTACTTTTGCAAATCTGGTGTTGAATCTAGTTAAAATGATAAAGTTCCTCTAGGGTTTTTATCTAATCATAGCATTAGCAACATTTTTGCTTAACATAATACCAACTCCATAAATATAATGTTCTTTATACCCAGAATATAAAATTGATGTATTTTTACTTTTGAAATAACCTTGACTTTTTATTCCATTTTGCTAGCATTCAAAATATTTAAGTTGTACTTTTTTATTTATAAAAGGATTTGTTCTAACTGTCCAATATAAAATGTGTGGGCAATTGTTAACCGTCATATAAAAAAAATTATAAAATTTTATGATTATAATTTGGACCAATAAAAATGGTTTCAGTGTGAATATGTCCATTTTCAGTAGACATGTCAATAAAATCACAAAAGCCAATAGAAAATAAGCTTTTTATTATCTACTGTTGGTAAAAAAAGTAGTCAGTATATTGGGATAAAATTGTTAATTTGAGGAAAAAATGCAGTTTTATTTATTTATTAAAGTTGTTAAATTATTAATCCTAAAAATTATTGCAGTAACACTAAAATGTTTTATTAAATGTTAATTTTCTATTTTGTAGAAACACTATTAGTATTGGACCGTACTATTAGTTAATTTAAAGCATTGTGTATAATTTTTGGTTCTAATCTGTTTTTACACATTTTATTTACTTAATTAATAGAAATAGTTAACAATATTCCAATTATTAATGTGTTATATTAACAAAAGAAAGAAATTACATTATAACTATTGCATAGAATAAACAATAAGTACGTAAACTAAAATCGATAAGGGTTTACTACTGTAATGAATTTTTACTTTTGACTAACGTTTCGCTGTAATAAAATTAATGCAGTTCATCGTAATTATATAGGTCTTTTGTAGATAACAATAAATACAGTATAGAAGGCTCTTTTATAACCTAAAATAATGTGTCGTAAAATCAATAATTTATTTGCATTTGTTAAAAAAACGGCACATACACAATTCTTAATTACATGTTTATTTACGTAAGGAACACAGAATAACGTAAAATTTTATTTTTTTAATAATGTACTACATTATTACAAATAGCTAAATTCTACAATTTAATCTTTATAAGCAATAAAAAGGTTATTAAATTTTTTTATTTACTTATGCTAATTATTAACTGAGGGGTTGGTTTTATATATCATATTGTTTTTTAATTCAGTGCAATTTTGTATAGTATAACTTTACTATTTTTAACACTATATTCTCATTATTTATATTGTAAAAGAGGTTTCTATTTGGCTTTTGTTAATAATACTTGTAAATCCTTATTTAGTATTAATTGTAATTTATTATTAAATCTTAACCAAAACTTCATAATCGTTGTTATTTTGTACTTTAAACTTATAAAATCAACCGTTGTTTTATGGTCAAATAAAACAACTCTGTTATCAAAACTTCTTTGACTCATTGTATATGCATTCAATAACACTACGATAAAATGGGATGCAAATCGATAAATAAATGGAGATAATAGCTTATACTTTACATATATTGCATTAACTAATGTTTTGTTAACACAGTGAGTTGATGTCACAGGACTACGATCGATAAATGTATTACTAATGTTATATGGTTTAATACAAACAGCATGATATTTTGACTATAGTGATTTTATCTTATATAAAAATAAAGGTCGTTTGTCTAAACCTAAAATACATACTGCCCTGGAATGACTACATTCGGATAACACAATGTGAGAATAAAAAAAATTAAAAAGTGGTTTATGATCAATGAATAATATTACATAGAAAAAATATACACTTGCATTACTGCTTAATTGTACTAATTCTTCTTAACAAATAAACTACGACAAGGGATCATATTTCATGATTATGTTAGTTTTGTTACAATTTTATTTTTACATCATCACTTGATGTGAAAATCACATAGAATACCCGTTATGTGCTTAGCCGTCAATAATGTTACACAAGCCTTTTGCTTTACCAATAAATGGACAATTAAGTACTGTATAAATAATACTTACAGGTGTGATCATTGTTTAAAATAATTTTAGATTTACTTTTCAATTAAAAATTGCATTGTCGTATTGCAGGTCTTAAATCTGGAGGTTATTTTTGTGTATCATGTGCATGTAATGTATATGCGCTCATTAACTAATGAAACAAGGTAAATAAAAAGGTTGTTTTTACAAATGGTAAACACTATCACATAATGCATGGCCATGAACATAACTGTATATGCTTGATTAAAAACTAAGACAGGGAGTCGGAAGAAGTTATTCATTGTGCTATGTCTAAAATAAATACCCAATTAAGTTCGGTTAAGTAAACAGAATCAAATTTAGCAATGTCCAACTTAAAAAAATGATTATGTGCATCTTGATTCAATCACCTATATATCGTCAATGTATTATATTAAAAGTGACTCATGTTAAATGCGATCTTAGTAAATAGTTTCAAATCAATTTCCTGCATTTCATTGCTAAAAATGAATGACCTACGATTACTACAACAGTAATCAAAATGACATGACCGTATCAGGTGACACATATTCTTCTTATTAGGTTGGATTGCATTAAATGCTCTAAACCGGACAAAGATAAATATTTAACTGTTAATAAAAGTAATGCAATTGAGTAGAATAAATGGAAAGGGTTGCTTATACTTTACATACATCAAGGTCAAATAATGCTTTTTTTACAAACGAGGTCGATCTTTACAGAAACTGAGATGGATAAATATAATACTAGTATTATTTTGAGGCAATAGTACAGTGAGTTCAGGGTTCTAAAGTAATGGTTGCATAAAATATCCGATTTTGGTTACTTATTCGAGCCTGTTTACCCAAGTTTTATCACACGTGTTAACTTAGGACATCAATTAGACAATCAAACAATTTCCCATTTTACTGTTATTCTAACAATCGCAAATGTTCCTTAATTTTTGTAATAAACAAAAAATAAACACAATATAATAAAATTTATCAAATTATATGACGTACAACAATTGTCAGTGTGTGCACATTCCATGTCTTAACACTGATAAAGGTTTGGACATTGAAGATTCTGCAAATCGAAAATTTAGCTTTCTTTTTGCTTTTACTCAACCCTGTCATCACTGTAGCTCTGTCATTCAGAAACATACGATTACTTTTTTGCGGTTGTTTGCAGAGATGGCGTCTTCTTATTGTATAAATTTTTTAGAGGTCAGGTTACTAACATTGCACTCAAACCCTCTTTCTTTATCAACGCTTGAGACTGGCTAGATTATAGTATTTTATATTAAACTATGTTCGTTTTATTAATAAGTAATAGAAATGTTTTTAAATTTTTTAAAAAGTGCTTTTTCCATAGTTTGATTTTTTAACAAAATTGATATATTTAAACCTAACTTTTTAAAATTTTTGCTAACGTATAATTTGGGTAATTCTACTTATAAAAATTTTATTAATATATGTACTTAATTAATTCAAGTCTTTTTTGTCGATTAAAATACGTTTTACTAATTTAATTATCTACCAGTGATCTAGCGATACAGTGCTCGACTTGAACCTGGGTAGGCATGAGTTCAAATCCCACCACCAGCACTAAATGCTGGTCTACGTTTGGCTTTGGTACAATTTTTACTGCTGACAGGTGTTTTCCGTAAAATATTCAAATAAGTAAACATAATTAAATAAATAAATATTAAAAGGAATAACCGGACAACTTTTTAGTTAACTATGCGGATGTTGTATGATAATAAAAACAATGCTTCTTATTTAGCAATATTTAGTCCTTAATTGTAGTAACAGAAAGAAAACAAATAAATTAAAATTATTGTTTCTTGCGCTATGTTAAACTATTATTGATTGAATTTCATTATTTAAACTACAATATTTAAACCAAAAAATAAATATAATTTTTGAATTACAAAAAATATAATACTTTTTTATTTAAAAAAATTAATAATTCTAAAAATTAATAATTATTAATTAAGTAATCATGGCTAGTGTTAAAAATGAGATGGTTAAGCTGTTTGAAATAATTTTATATATTTTGTATTTAGGATACCGCTGTTAATAATTTTTTTGTTTTAAAAGGAAATAAAGCAACAAAATACATTTATGTATAATTAATAAAATTAACATAAAAATAAAAAATTTTTTTACCTTGATATTATTTCTATTGGTTATTAAAAAGTTGGTTTTGAATAACCTTGTAATTGTTTATTTTAGACATTTGACGAAAAAACTCTATCCACAATTGTTACATTAAAAAAAAGTTACAAAATTTTGCACTAAAATGTATTGTATAAAACTTTATTTGTTTGTTAACAAAATAATTATGTTTTTGTTTATTCAAACTAAATGGATTTCACATTTCTTCTATTATCAGCTAATTATTATTAATATATATTATTTTAAAGTAATGTTTAATTTTTTATTTTGTGTTAAAAACTTTATTTTTTAAATTATGTTTATGTATTTTTAATTTTTAATACTTTTGCCTTCAGTTTACATGTAATATTGCTACTCAAGTGCGCGAGATATGTGATATCTGTTTACAATGGAAGGTCCCCTCAGTAAATGGACCAACCTGGTTAACGGATGGCAGTATCGTTGGTTTGTATTGGATTTGAGTCTGGGGGTTTTATCATATTATACGGTCAGTTATTTTTTTATATACAGCCTGTTTTTTAATTTTTTCTGTTACAATACCATAATGTATATTAAATATAATTCGTACTTGTAATTTACTATTTTATTTGCATTATTTAAAATTTGTTTTATTTAATTTAAAACAATTATATTTATTTATTTTTTTACAAATGTTTTTTTTTTGGGTTTAATTTTGATTTTAACAAATTTGTAATATGTATTTAGATTTTTTATTTTAGTAGTTTTAAGATGTATATATATATAGTGTTAAATTATGAACTGTTTTAAATTTATTAGTTTAATTTATAGTTGATTTTATTTTAAGGGTTTTGTTAATTGTGTTTAAAATTTTAAATAATATTTTTTAATGTTTTTATATTTTAAGTTAATCTCACACTGAGTAGTAAAATTGTTAAAATGTACCTCAGTATATGTCATACAGCGATTATTATTATATTATTGTTATTATTATTACTATTAATATTATTATTACTACAATTTATTACAACTGTTATAGTTGATTAATAATGCTGAATATAAAAATAATCTTTGTAATTTACTTTGGTTTTAACTGATTTTCAGGACTGTGTTTCTAAGGTTTTGCTTGGTGATTGAGTATTTTAAATGTATCTTTTAAGTTACGCTTATTTTGTTACTTGTTATATAATGATAGTGTTTAGAAAACGTTTGATGTATATAATAACGAAATTTAAAACTTGTTTTTTTATATGATGAAATTGAACATTTTAGGCACTTTTTGTGCTTATTATTTCCCTATTTCGAGTAGCTACTACTGTAAACCACTTTATTGTCTACCTTAATTAAGAATAGTAAAGTGGGCTTGATTTAGTTTTAGGATTTCTTTTTTCTATATTTGAATATGTTTGTTTCTACAAACTTGACTATTTTGCTACAGTAAGTTGAGTAGTAATATATTATTATTGTTATTATTATTATTATTATTATTATTTGAAAACGTATCAATAAAAATAAGCATACTCGTTTATTTAGTGCAATAAATGATAGTGTTGAATAAAAGTCAAAACATTTTCTTATTTTTTGATCACTTATTGGTCAGAATTTTAAGGATTTCAGACATGCTTATGCAGTTTTAATTTTGAATATAGTTTATATTTCTAATTTTTTACCTCTGTATGTGGTGCATCCTCTCACAAAACAACATGGATGAGGAACCGATTACACAGAGATATAACTAAATTTACGTTTTGTCGAATAGGTGTGAGCATACACCTACGGTACTTAATAGGTATCTGAGGATACACATACCATAGCCGTTAGGTTAAAGGATGTCGCTCTAACAAACATCAAGTGACCTTGTTATTTTTTGTGAACAGTGAAATTGCCACAGATGCTATTTTTTAGCGAAAAAACTGTATTATCATTTTATGTTTGTTTCCTATGCAAGGTGCTTTTTCGAGGTGCTTTTGAAATTCGGAAATAAGGAAGTGTTGATTATGCCATTGAATTATTTATTTATTTACTGGGTATTGGTAGAGTTTTAATTCAACGTTGATCATTGATCTTAACTATTTTCTTACTTTGTTTTCTTTGGGCATTTATTTAAAAAAAAATTAGACGTAGACTACCGACTTTTGTTATGTACCCAATTTCTGGTGCACCCATTAAAAACAATTAAAAATTGTATGACGTACAACAATTACCTAAACCTAGTCTTAGTCTTGTTTTGATTGAAGCTGATTCTTTGTTTACTAAGTTATTTATTATCGCAAATAAAACTGATGAAGGGCTATTTATAAAAGTTGAAGTTAAGTAAACATTTCAGCTTTTCAACAACAGCTACATAAGTTGGTTCAGAGCTACCTCTTTATTAATTCCAAGTTTGAATAGCATCCCGAATTCCTATACGAAGAGGTTGTCGGATGCAAATTGAACTGGGGATAAATGAAAATTCTTGACTAGAAAACCGCTTCCTTGCGACAACGCCAGTGTTTTTAGGAATTGACGAAGAAATTCGGGGTTGACGCCGGCTGACGGATCCATAAAGCTAACTGGATACATGTGGCAAATGACTACCATGAGATGCCTTTTAAGCATCTTTGGTGTTTGCTAGCACTCACTCACTGAGAGGAGTCCAGTGAAAGCCCAGTGCACTCGATCTCTATTATTATTAGTCTAGATACATATGAGCACCTAGTCCAGGATTCATCACATGGAGGAATGTTCGAAATATCACTATCACTATAAGCTTTACCAAAATTCTAAGCATTATTAGCATTCCAACATTTGAGTTTTCTGTTTGATTATTTATTTGCAGTTAATTACAACAAATGTCATTTTAGTAAATACATTAAACTCAATCATATGAATTGATTCAACCCAGTAGAAAAAGTTGGTCGTTTTTAAGGTTATATGTGGAGCAGTGATTACCTTAATTTAACTAATGGATTAACCAGGGTGGTATTGTTTTTATTTTTGTTTTTGGGGGATTTCAACATATACACCTGTTTATCGTTAGCTTGTTTTCTATATCCCTATTCGCATTCAATCTTTTTTCTGAATGTTTTTTGTCATTTTTGAACGTATTGAATAAAAGACTATATGCTTTATTAGCATCATTAATTGCATATTTTGATGAGATATGTAACTGACTGCAAGTGATTAATAATTTTATGTATGTATTTAAATGAGAATAAAAGGTGTTTGATATTTAAAACTGAATTAATAATTAGTACAAATACACCCAGTCAAGTTACATTTTATATATCTGCGTAACTATTGCTCATATTCTGATTACATTATTATTATTACTTTTTGTAAAGTACATTCAACTTCAGAAATATTTGCTCTATTAGCACATAAGAATATAACAAAATATGAAAAGGTATTTAGTTATGTCGTATGTACAAAATGAAAAAGACAAGAATGTTAATAATGAAAGTTAATAAATACCTTTGTGGTTACATTATAAAGAAATTTTATAAAAATAAGTAAAACGAATTTAGAAAGTTGTTAATTAAGTTAAAAATCATCAACAACAATTAAATGGTACAAAATAATCGTGATATTTTACATTTAGCGAAAAAACTGATTATTTTTTGAAAAGACTTCCACAATTCATTTTTGATGTTTTTTTTAATGATGGATAGATTAACAACCACTGAGTATGGAATGCACAAACTATAATAGGCAATATTCTTGAACAAATGTATTATTTAATGATATTTAAAAATCACTTTAGATATTTACATAACATGGATAATACAGGGAGAATTAGTTATGAAGGATTGTAACTTGATTATTGGTTGAGATATTAATCTTTTAGTTTGAAAAAATAATTTAAAGGGTGAGCTTTAAGATTATATTCAATTAGTTAAGCGCTTTATTAATAATAATTATTATTGTTAATATACTTTTTTGATGACCTCATCTATGTATTATTTATAAGATTAAAATTTTATGTCAATGTTTCTATTTTTGTTTTAATTAATAATAGTAATTTCTTATTTAAATAATTGGTGATTGTTACAGAATTTAAAGAAAATCTATTCATGGTTTAAGATTTAAACGTGAATAAAAATATAAGTATATTTAATTTCTTGAACTGGAATTTTAATAAGAATATTTGGATATTTTTTTAATATTTCATTTAATTGTTGTTTTGGTAAATGATATTATTTACATTATTTTGTGCAGTCTAAAGAAAAAATGATGCGTGGAGATCGACGGGGGTGTGTGAAATTAAAAAATGCTCAAGTTGGTATTGATGATGTTGACGATAGCACGTTTACTATTACTGTGGATCACAAAACATTTCATTTTCAAGGTAATTAGGGACACATTTTTACAATGTATTTGTATGTTTGGATACACTGTTTTCCCGTTTAATCTGTAAACAAGTGTTATGTATATTTTGATTAAATGGTTTTACGTTGGATACTTCTAATTTTTATATTTTATAAATGTACCTATGTTGTGTGCCGAAAGTTACTTTTACTAAGTCAATAAACAATAACAACAATACTAATAATCAAAGAATATTCGATTATTACTTCTAATTTATATATATATATATATATATATATATATATATATATATATATATATATAGTTTTTCGTACTGATGGTGATAATACTTCTGATTCTGATATAATTCAGCCTTCCTTTTGCAGGATGGGTGCAAGCATACATCCATGATATTCTAAATATATAGCAAGGTATACATATATCATGTGTAGCCTTTGGGATGTGGCGGATGACTGACAAAAATTAGATGGATTTGTTAATCTTTGTGAAATGTGGCGTCGTTATAAGGAAGCTGTTTATAAGCTAACAAGTTATATTACTTTCCTATGTTTGTTGTTTATACGAGGGTTTGTTGGTATATATAGAATGAGTGGCAATTGTTTCAGATGTTTTGGGAGTAGAAAATTAACAAAAAAGTGATTATACAATCAACTTATTCCATTCTTTCATTGTTTGCAAATATGGAAATAATATGAAGGTGGTTATGTCATCAATTAGATGAATGAATAAAATTGACGAGGGCTTTTACATTTTTACGAGATCTTTTTATTCTTGTTTCTAACTTACAAATATTGTGGGTTTTATTTTAAGTTGAGTTGCAAAAATTATGAAATATAAACAACGTGCGAGTTATAACTAGAATAATATTTTAGTAGTATTTTAGCTTATATATTGTATTGAAAATTTTGATACAATTTAGAAAAAAAGAAATTTTTTTTTAATTGTACCGATCTATTATTAAGGTAATATTAAGCTGACAACTAAGGATTTTAATTGGATTGACTTATTTTTTGGCACTTGAAACTTTATTATTTTTTGTTGTTGAATTTATAGCACGTGATTCAAAAGAACGTCAGAAATGGTTGGATGCATTACAAGAAGCTCGTGATTTACATACTGAAAATTATACTTTATTGCATCAGGTTAATATAATTGTATATGTCATTATCATCTAATTTATTGTTTCATTATTTTAAACATCATCAACAACAACAACAAAGTTTGTTTACAGAGTTACCTCTTCATTAGTTCCAAGTTCTCATACGAAGAAGATGTCGGATGTAAATTGAACTTGGGTAGATAAATGAAGTTTTTTTTAGCTAGAAGACCGCTTCCTTGCAACGACACAAGTGCTTTCAGGAATTGACGAGGTGATCTGTTTTGGGGGAATTGGGCGTTGACGCCGGTTGATGGGTCTACAAGCTTAACCGAATGCTAGCACTTATTCATGGAGCGGAAATTAAATGAAATCCCAGCTGTATCGCTGTGCATTTGGTCCCTGCTGTTATTAGTCTAGATGCATATGGTACAGGATACATCAATTAGAAGTGGAACAGTCAGGAATATCATCATTTTTAGAATGTGAAACTTTATAAGCATTAATCAAATATTAAGGATTATTATCATCCCATTGTTTTATACTTTTGTAATGATCAAATTATTAATATCATTTTTGGCGGATCGATAATTAAATTTGTTCATATTTATGCATACAATTAAAAAATGGATTTTAAAAATATGATTGCATTTGTAAGGGGATTGAACAAGTGATTTTAATTTTGTATGTGCATCATTGCCTATCGAATAATTACTATTGGGATCGATGCAACAGTGATATATTTTATTTAAAATTTATGATTTTTATGGACATTCAAGTATTAATTTATGTCATATCTAGACGTGCGATTGAATGGGATATTAACACATTTTAAGTTTATTCATTTTACACGTATTTAACATAAGCCAATTTAATTGCCAATTATTTTTATAAATTAGGAAAATTTTATTCCCCAGGGTAGGAAGGTTGGTAGAGCTCTAGACTTGAAATTGGGCGAGCGTGCGTTTGAGTCTTGTCGCCGGCACTAAATGCCGATCCTATGGCTTGGCTAAATGTCCACTTATTGAAAACCATGTTACTTGCAAATAGTAGAAACCGAATAAAAAATTGACTAACATTTGTTCCATTTGAAAACTTATTAATAGAACATAGACAAAAGTTGGTAGCAGAGCCTCCTTTTCATTAGTCCCAGGTTTGTATAGTATTCCAAATTTCTATGCTACAAGGTTGTCGGGTGCAATTTTAACTTGGGTAAGGGGAATAAATGAAGAATCTTGACTAGAAGATTGTTTCCTTGTGACGACACCAATGGTCACAATAATTAACGAAACGATCTTTGGTTTAATTGGGGGTTGATAGCGTTTAATGGATCTACAAACCTAACCTGCTACATACGTTAAATGAATATTGTGAGATTCATTTACTCAGGGGAAGTCGCGTAAAAGACCAGTTATGTGTACTCGATCCTTTTTACGAATACTTTAGATGATTGTGTTTATCTAGTCCTGGATGTATCACGTGGAAGAGGAATACCGCCATCATTGGAATTTGTAACTCTATAAGTGTCTCAAATCCTCGGACTCATTAGCATCCCAAATTTAATAGTATTGTTCTATTTTCAGACAAATCGTTTACTGGAACGTCCTTGTTGTCTTTCTGAATTCGATCGAAGAATTGTGGAAGCAGATGCTTATTTGCAAATTTTAATCGATCAGCATGCAGTAAGGAAATTGTAAATATGTGTAATTTGATTAATTTGTGGTTTATATTGTACAGTTGGTTGTATTATTTTTTCTCAACTTTTATGTTTAACAATATTTTAGTCTAATTTGGTACATCTGTATGGAATTTTGACCAAAATTGATTTTTTTTTAGCATACTAGAGTCGAATATGAGAATAACACATTTAGACTAATGATTAGAGCAGCTGAAATTCTACTTAATTTAACCACAACAAAAATATTGAATTGAGTAGTCCTCTAGATTGTCCGTTGACGATTTTTCAAATCAGTTATGCAAAATTTGTAAATCGTATATTTGTATGCAAAAATTACTACACACCAAAATGATGAACGATGTTTGATTGAAATTGATACTTATCATTATTATTATTATTATTATTATTATTATGGTTATTGGCTTACATTCTTCAGTAGAAGTAGCTTTTAGCATAAAAATATGTGCAATTATAAAAATACGATACAATTAGCTGTATGTAACATCATTCAGAAAATAAAATGAGATTAAATTACACAGACTAAAACACCTCACAATTAACGTATATTCAAAGTAATGTGCATTATGATATGCATGAAGAGGCATGATAAAGCCTAGGGAACGTACTATTTAAAAAAGTGAATCACTATTTCGTTGCACGGCAACACAGGAAATTAAAATGTGTAGCTACTATAAATTTTGCATTAATTTATCTACAATTAAAGTTATTTATTTAGTCATACAACTCACCGTTTCTAAGTTGATATTAGCTGAAGGATGGGTGGACCCAACACATATATTGTGAAAATTTTTGCTTTAAAACTTTTAATAAGGCATCGATTATATTTGACGTTATCAGGTTTTATTGCATAAACACATTTTATGGGGGTGGGGGAACGTGATAAGGTCAAGGCTGGGATTTATTTGTATACTCGGTTGCAGTCTGGTTTTAAAAATTGAGGAAATTTTGTTTCATTCATATTGTATACAAATACTTTGGTTTTTGAAATTCATTTAATTAGTGTATTTATCCCAATTATTGTATTTCTCTGGCTTGGAACAATAACACTTTTTGCTTTATTCCTGTTTTTGGGTCTTTTAGCTTAAATGGGTTGCTATTATTGCTCTCTTAAACAAAATCAACATTTAGCTGGATCAATTAGTAAAATGAATGTCTGTTTTCTGTTTAACGATAATACTTTAATTTTCCTGTAGCTTAACAGTTTTTGGAACCAGTTGGTCGCTTGTGACAATGAGTTTCACTTTTAGCAGCATTATCAACATTCGGCCATAAACCATTTCGAGAGAGTTCACTGTTTTGCAATAATAGTTAATTTAATAATTTCA
This sequence comes from Cardicola forsteri, assembly GCA_025895645.1. Lineage (NCBI taxonomy): Eukaryota > Metazoa > Platyhelminthes > Trematoda > Strigeidida > Aporocotylidae > Cardicola > Cardicola forsteri. The sequence goes on from JAKXYG010000513.1 coordinate 364,595, forward strand.
ATAGCACTTACGTTTAAGTTTTTCGACCTCTATTGGATGAAACACGAAACAGTCAACATGTTCAACTTGTGAATTTTATAAGTTTAGTCCGGTTTTCTAATTGTTGGATATGCAAAAGTGTTTTTCCTTATTGTTTTAAATTCGTTAATTATTGAAATTTTTTAAACTTATTTAGCATTTAACGTCGCAACTTCCATCATCTGATGAATGTAGGCCGGAAATTTTAGATGCAGTTACATCACGTATGCAGGTATATATATATATATAACTTTTGAATATTATATTTCAGTTTTTTAGCAATTCAGTTGACTAACGTTAGTTGCGACTGAATAGTAATTTTTTAAACAAATTTTAAAGAAAGCGGTACAAAATTTTGTTAGTTCATTTGATGATAGATAAGATTTGGGTAGTTGAAGAATGGTGATAATGGGTGAAATTTTTATTGCTAATGTTTAACACACTTTATAATTGTTGTTAATGGATAAATACTACATACAATTTGTGTAAATGGATTTGGAATCTTTTTCGAAATAACTATGCTAAACGTTTTTTTGTCATTAACGTTTAAAATGGACTAGACAGCGTTTTTGTTTTTAAAACTGCACAGTTTGAATCTTAATTTATTTAGGGTATATTTTATTAACAAGTCATTTTATGGTGATTCAAAACATTAGGACTGTGTGTGAGTACAAAAAGGCATTTTATTATTTTAGTTTGAAGAGTTTTGATAAGCCTATTTATTAAAAGTTTTAAATAAAGGCATCAAATGTTTTTTACTTTATTTTTCGTATGAAACATAACACTTCGCTTTTCTCTATTATGAAATATCTATATAGAAGAGATTTTGATTATAAAATTATTAATACAAGTGTATATATATGTATATTTATATATGTCCTATTAATTCGAAACAAACTTATTTTATTAAAGTTATTTTGCATGTTTTTTGCAGAGATTAATTGAATTAGTCAAGAAAACAATTGTATGTCTTCAGTTTGCACGAGTAAGAACAAAATGTTACATATATATATAATTGAAATTAAAGAATTAGAATTTTCAAATTGGTATTGGTCATGTTATTATTATTATTATTATTATTATTATTATTATTGTATATTTTTAGGGTTCTGTTTCTGGCACATACGGGCAGTGTGTAAGTAATATTTGCTTTACCGACACATCTCAACGATCCGTCAACGACGCAAATTCTTCAATCGATTCTCTTGGTCATCTGTCTCCCAACATGGCCCATGACTTATCCAGCCCCAAATTATCGGAATTGTTCAATGATGTTTCCAGAACCAATGGTAATTGTTTGTCACTTTATACAAATGTATTTCTGTAATTTAGATGGCTTGGAATTTGATTATTGTCAGATTATTAGTTTATTAATTATGTTTATTATATTTCTCATTACTATTGTTTTAATTCGTTTGTTAGACCGAAATGATTTGTTGACAATGTTATTTTTTGAAATAGTTTCATCTATATATGGAAAAAACAAAATTTTCAATTTTCAATTGTTTACTATTTATACACATTTTTCACTAATTTACTTATTTTGTCAAAATGTATTATTCAATTATTTATTGATCGGTGATTTGGACATTTTTTTATTACTTTTCCAGTTCGTAAAGTATTTTGGACAATTGGTTACCCATTGCTTTGTATGCACGGCAAATTGGTGGAAATTTTGTGCCTACCAGCCAACATCCTTGTGATGATAACATTGCATACAAGAATTGTCTATGTCACCTTGTTTTCTGTCAGGCTATCCTTTGCAATATGCTTTAAGCGCTCTGGATGTATAATCGCTACAGGGGAAGTCCAAGTGCGGTGGTGCAGTGCATCTAGTCGCTGCTACGCCCAAGTCTAGGCTAGGGATGTCTTCATGTAGACATACAATGTCAATAGTACTATTATCAAATTTGCAAAATATATACAAGTAGAAACTTTTCTTAAATATCTAGGTTTAGTGATATTAAATGAGATGCTGATGATTTTGAAAATTTATGTAATGCTCAGAAAGACTCCATTTTCAATTATGGTGATATTCATAACTGTTCCTCCTCCATGTGGTGCATCCAGGAATAGGTGCCTACAGGTATCTAGACTGATAACAGTAGGGACCGAATGCACAGCGGTAGAAATGGGCTTCTGATACGACGGATGGGTGCAAGCATACACCCAGGGTATTTAAAAGGTATCTTAGGGTATGTGTATACCATATATAGCCGTTAGGCTAAGGGATATAACTGACAAAAAATTAGGCAATCTGCAAACAATGGCGCCGTCTACCAGTCAATAAACTTTGTTATTCTTCTCCGTTTGCTACGCTTATCAAGCCATTGAAATTGATCGTTTATTATGGAAATATTGAAAAGGTGACTATGCCACTAACAACAAATGATTCAATAATATTTTTAAAAAATTCGATAATAAAGTTATTGAAATGGAACGCAAATATACACTGAAAAAGCTCAATGAAATAGCTAGTTAATTGTTTAACGATTGGGTCAAACCATGAGTTTATATTATCATTTATTCTAAGGTCATTTTTATGTATAACCTAATTATTTTATTGTCCATCCCTAGTATGTACACAGTTATAACGTTTTTCTTAATTTTTTTGAAAATTCTGCATATATCGGATGTTTATGATCTTGAGGATTTGAGTAATGCTTATGAAGTCTTAATTTCCAATGATGGTGATAATCCTAACTGTTCCTCCTCCACGTCGTGCATTCTGGACAAGATGCCAACAAGCATCTAGACCAATAACAACAGGGACTGAGTGCAAAGCGGAATAACTGGGCTTTTACTGGATTCACGTTCAGTGAATTGGTGCTAGTATATACCCTAGATGCTTAAAAGGTATCTCAAGGTAACTATTTATTATATGTAACCGGTTAGATTGATCGATCCTTTAACCGGTGTCCACCCTATGGAAGATCTCGTCAATTTCTGCGGACACTGGCATCGTCTCAAGAAACTTCATTTATCCCTCCAAGTTCAATTCGCATCCGATAACCTTTTCGTATGGGAATTCGAGAAGCTATTCAAACGTGGAATTAATAGGACGGTGGCTATACCACCAACTTATTTTATGTTACATTGTATTAGGAATGCTTTTAGCACGTGTGGCTATTTACTAGCAGTTTGAGGTGGTTGCACCGAATTTTGTAAATATTAATCGTAGCCTTAGATATGTTGATGATGTTTATGATTCTAAGGATTTTAATAATGCTTATGAAGCCTCAATTTTTAAATATGATGACATTTCTGATTCTGTATTTTTGTGGTGCATTCTAATTCCTGGCTACAGATCACGGCTTGAATACACAACTAAGCAACTGGGAGTACGCCTTGGCCGATGGGTGTGTATATACTCATAGTACTTAAAAGTTATCACATGTAGGCCCTCGATTGGATGCACTCCTCTAATTTACCATAACTACATATTTAATTTAGTATCTTATAATTCAATAATATATATATATATATATATATTTGGAGATTATATAAATATAACTTTATTTCTATTTATATATATTTATTTTCCTTATTTTTACAATAAATTATCATTAAAATCTAAGGAAGACAACATTTACAGAAAATGAAGCTGTTACTTCAATTTTTATGACCAACGGTGTTATCGATTAGCGTGATTTAGAATGGCATCATATTCCTCTTCATTTTGTAATGCAAGTGCTTGTTTTAGTTGTAGTAATATTTGACTTTTTCCTCGGAACTCCTTTACAATGAAGAGTGTGGATCACCAAGACTTCAAATATCCTGCATATCGAAGATTGAAATTTGTTTTCGGATTTTGCTGAACCCCGTCATTGGAATCATGCTTTCACACCTTTGATGGTAGTTTAATAAAATGGTGTCTTCTTGATAATGTGCTTAAACCCTGCTCCTTTCTCAATCAAACTGGGGATTGGATACAGAGAAGTTCCTCGTATGACTACTCGTAATAATTGTCACATAGCCTAATTACCCATACTATAAGTATTTTCAACACACATATATATATATATATATATATATACTAATGCCTTTAACAATGAATAGATAAAGTACAAAAGTTGAAGAGATGAATTGTAAACAATAAACAATACATTCGTGTGATTCTAAGGTTATCATGTGAATGGGTGTGTAATAGTATCATAGGAAAATATTACTATATTGTAAACGTGCCATTAATATATATATATATATATATATATATATATATATATATATATATATATATATATATATATAGTAAATATATGCAAATATATCTGAGTATTTCAAAAATAGCAGAAATCAAGTTTTTTAAAATAATTCTACTTTGCTGTAACCATGGTTTGTGGTCATCAGTTGCTAATTACAAATTCATATTAATTCTCAACCAATAAACCACGGTTTATCACATTTTTGTGTACTTTCATGAAAACTAGGATAAAATAGTTTAACTATACCAATTGTTTTCCATTATCAATACTTTCGATTTCATAGGTTTATCGTCTACCGTGCCTTTCCATACGACCAGATTGGGAGACACAGGTGCGGCTTCCAATACGACTAACGACAACACCAGTTCTATCATAGCTCCACTCGAACCTTCTGTTTTGATCGATTCGAAGGATACTCACTTCCACCATCCCCAACGCCATTCTTTCCATTCCAAGGATATGCAGTCTATGGTGTACGGTTCAACCCTGTCCTCGTCCTCATCGGCAACACCATTACCTCGCGGAATGTACAATTCCCATGCTGGTTTAAAATCCATTGCCGATTGTCACTCGATGGAAATGCTGTCGAATCCATCCAAGGTGGTACCAAACACGATGCTATTGCGGTCCTATTCGTCTTCGGATAACGAATCGGATATGGCATCTTTTTTGCCCGATGATGAAGACGATGAATTTTTCGATACTCATGAAGATGTTTCGACAAATTTGTTCGCCAATGCTTTAGTATCAAATGTACATAATTCATATAGAGAGTACGTTGCATCTGTGAACGGGTTTTGTTTGTGATTGAACATGTTGAAAGGGTTTTAGGTTTTTTATTAAAGTATAAGTAGTTAAGACACTAGGTTGCTGGGTAGGACTTTTGACACCGTTTTAGTGGGCTTATACCTCAACTTTATGAAAATCTTGCAAACATACAGTAATACTTTAGCTGTCTTAGAGGACATAATTAAAGACTACTTGGTGCTTAATAAGATTTTGTATAAAATATGCATCAAGATAAATTAACTGTTTCTGTATTATTTTTTCTGGGTTTATTATGTACTATTAAATTTTTTTAATCAATTTTAACCATTTATTTAGAATGTTGTCATACCTGTGTTTTAGATGCTTTTGGAACTTTAAATAGACAAAGAGATCTTTTTTATGAAATAAAGTATGTGTATTATCATTAAGTATTTGTATTTAAAATTTTATTAGTGGCCAAATATTATCAACTTCGTTTGATATATATGATAGATGTATGGATGTTATTACATCTTACTACGACTCTGTTCATTTTAGATCGATATGTAATATATGTAATATATATATATATATATATATATATATATATAAGCCTTACAACAAATACTGCAAAAAACATGATTAATTTTTTAATTAAAACATCTCTAGTAACAACATAACATACAAAAACATAACTTTATTATAAAATATACAATATTATATAATAATTAAAATACAAGTTAATTTTATTAGTATATATTGTAACAATTACATAAAATGTTAACTGGCCCATAATCTAAGATTGAGTAAAATGATCAACATAAAATATAACGTCAAATATTTTTAAAACTGCAAAGTGTATCTAATTTTTAGGGTTACTAAATTGTTTTTTGTATAATTTGCTTCAAATTATTAAATATTAAACGTAATAACTTATGTTTGCAACCACTTGGCTTAGGTGTTTTGGTATACTCTTGGTTAAAATATCGATATAGTTTTATGTAACCTAAATTTTAACAAAAAATAGATTTGGATATATAGCTTTTTGATTTCAATATGCTTATACATGTTTTGTTGTATTATACAAGCCAAATATCATTAATATTGGAATTATGAAATAGTGATTTTCAGATATATAATTATCCTTATTTTAGCCCGTGCTATGTTTAAATTAATTTTGTAAAGTTATATCAGAGATTATTGTTTTTATAAACAATTGTGATTTTGGCATAAGTAAATTACATTTTAACTTAAAAAAATATTATTTTATTTTACTAGAAAAATACAACTGCTTAAATCGATTAATATAATTTTCCATATAAGGATTATTTAATACTTTTTATAAAACCAATATAATATTTGTTGCATAAATATTTTTTTCTAACCGTAAAAGTTTTAATTTATATAAAATATTTTATACACAGTCACTTATTTTAGTATTCAATATATTAATCGTTTTAAGTCAATGTTTTATCGTCTACAATTAAAATCAATTAATATTAAAAAATTGTTTAATTTTACCATAATAAAATATACTTCTGGTGTTTTCTTTTTATAAAAAAATAGTCAAAGTTTCTGTTATTAAAATGCTAAAACATATTATTTTTCTGTAACTAGCAAATAATTAAATTCTTGTTAATTATATTTCATAACTGCAAAAACTAGTCTAATTGATTGTTTTAAGTTATTAAATAATTTATTTGAATAAACAAAAAAGAAATTGGTTTATTTGTTACAAATAACTTAAATAATTTAAAAAAGAAGCAATAATATTTTGTAATTGTTTGAACAAAATAAATTTAATTTATATTTTAGTTTTTTATAAAAATATCAATTTGTATTTAATTCTAAATACAAATCAATAATGTTTAGTAAAAACGAACGTATTTTTAAATAGATATATTTTGTTCAATTTTGGTCTTTTATTATCATTGACTACTTTTTTAATTTTTATATATTAAAACTAGAAACTTTAAAAAATATTTATAAAATAAATTATAAAAAATAATTAATTTTTTTACATAAAATGTTTTTTTTTAATTTGAGTTTTGTATTATTATTATAAGCTAATTACAACGTTAAATTTTGTGTTTAAAAACATAAATTTTAAGCACATAAATAAATAATTTATGAATTATTATAAATATAAAATTGAATATAATAATTCCGTTCATATAATTGTTGCTATTAGATTATGATTTCCCCGATTTCTAAATTTTTAAACAATTATTTCTTATTCGATGCAAAACAAAATGTAGAATATTTAATATTATTTCGTCAATATTTTTGTAAAAATAAGTTTTAATTAAAATAGACCAGATATTATAAAATAAACATTCAGATATTTTTGTAGCGTTTGTTGTAAATGTTGTATATGGTAGATGCACAGCTACTGTCTAATTTAACACAATATGAATGATTAGTATAATTGATTAGCTTTATTTCAATAAGCACATCTAACGTTTACTGTAACATTTTTCAAACGCGACTATAGAAATGTTGATTAGGGAATTAAAAAACGCATTTTCTAACAATATCATCATTAAATTCTAACTTGAACAAAAATTGATTTAAGAAATAATTGAATTATATGCTTAAAAAATTATAGTTTAAGATAGATACACACATAAGAAAGCTAATAATAAGAAATGTACATTTTAAATATTTTGAGTAATATTCGTTGGTTTCCATAATGTCCTGTAAGAGTTTAGGTTAGGAGGTTATGTTGGTGAATTTAGAGATTTGTACTTTGATTTTGCATTATATAATTAATTTTCTTGTTAAAGAATTTTAAGGCGTCTACATTATTCATCAATGGAGCAAATCCTAGATTTAATAACCGGTGCATTTTTTGGACTACCCTGGGTGATGATACCCGGTGGGGGATGTTTATCCCCGATAATAATGATTATTCATCAAGATCATTTTTTTAAAATTGCAATTATATTAAGGTTTTAGCTAGAAAAGAAAAGTTTTGCATCGAACATGAGCAAATGGAGAATATAAGGATCATGTAATTATTGTATCCTGCGAAGTATTACAAACTCGTGAGCTTTATAATGCTTTACTGTGTATTTCCAGGTCCAATAATGATCTAAATGCAATGCCAGTCGTTCGTTCCACTTCAATTCCTTTAAGAGCCGTGTCAAACACACATGACTGTGATCAACATTTGTGTCTCGATGAATTGTACGATGATTGGGACGAAGAAGAATGTAAACGTTTATTGAATTTATTGGCAAATATTTTTCTCAAAAATCAACAAAAGTTATCGATTTATTGTTGTATTGAGTTAATTTAGTAGAAAAAGACTTTATTTTTCATTATGCGATGAATAGGATTATATAAACAAAAGATTAATTAATTGGATAATTAATTTAATATATTTTTTGCTTGTGTTTTGTATTTTTGAAGCAGATGACAATAATAATAATAATAATAATAATAATAATAATAATAATAATGATAATAATAATAATAGTAATGATAATAGTTGAATAATTTACCATTGTTATTTGTTTTTTGGTATTTGTTAGAAATTAATAAACCATTACGTATGTCGGTGCTAATGTAAGTGCTTAAGTTGATATACTTGTGACCTTAGTAGGTGAGGGCTTGATTCTGCCCAAGATACTAAATCCAAGTTCAGTTAGCACCAAATTGCCTTTTGACTGAAATTGTCTCACAAACGTTGAAGTAACAAATTTGGATAGGCAGATATTTACTCGAATACACAGGGCAATTGCACGTTTGTTTTCTGCATTTTCATTTTTCCAAGTGGAATCTGTTCAATCGCACGGTTCGGTCATTACTCATTTATTGTCCCAACTTCGAATTGGCATGGATTTGACACGAATTACACTGCCTACATTCATTTTGGAACGTCGTTCGACGCTCGAAATGTACGCAGATTTTTTGGCCCACGTCGATTTGTGGGTTGCTATTGCAGATGGTGCCACTCCGCGCGACCGCATTGTTGCCTGTTTGCGCTGGTATTTGTCAGCCTTTCATGCCGGTCGCAAAACGAGTGTAGCCAAAAAACCGTACAATCCAATTTTGGGCGAAGTGTTTCGGTGCTACTGGCCTCTGCAGAGTGCAACGACGTCGTCTTCCTCCAACCAGTCCGATCGCGATTGTTCAAACGCGAGTGTCAGCAGTGCTCAGTCCACTGAAGGAGAATTGGTGCAATCGGGTCCTGTTCCGTGGTCTCCCAACAATTCAGTTACGTTTTTGTCCGAGCAGGTACGGTTTGTTTAATGATTTGTTGTATAGTCTCAATAGAGAATTAGGTTTATAAATTTGGATTTCGTTGAATTTTTGACTGGCTATTTGCTCGTAGTGTGTTAGAAAAAAATATATCTGTAATGTCCTTTAATTTGGGTAGGTTGAAGCTGCATTGAACAAACTTTATCACTAGTTATATATATATATATATATATATATATATATATATATATATATATATATATATAAACATTAGTGTTGAGTTGTCCAAGTCTGTTTAGGAGGTATTCACGGACATCTGAAGTCTCGACAGCACAGTGTGAAAACCAGATCTCTTATCGCTTACTCACTTTGTGACAAAAGCGAAGGAACCTACTTTGGGCATTTTCTTTGTTTTCTATTAACAGAATAAGTTTTCTCAATTTTGAAATTGGAGTGTAAGAATTCAATAATGGCGTGATTTTAAAATGATACGTTTTCGTTAATACGAGAAAAGAGCGTTTTTTGTAGGTATACGATATTTAATCAAATTAGCAATTGAATTAGTGTTTTTTACATTTAAATGAAATCAATCTTTTATTTGTGATAATCATATTTGATATGGTATACGTTTAGCTGTTTTTTTGATTAATTTGATAGTTGCTTTGCTTGTTCCTTTTATCCATTCAATTAATGTCATTGTTTTCATTTTTATGGCAGAAATTCAAATTAGATGTTGATTTTATCAAATAATTTTGATGAAAGCAGTTATAGATTTTATCTCAAGGAAATTTTTTTACTTATGCTTAACTAATAATTAATATTTTTGGTTAATCTTATTTATATGATTTGTTGTTATAAAATAGCAACGGGGGATAGACAAAATATTTCATGTTTACAGATTATGTGAGTGCCTTCAGTTTAATATTAAACTAGTCTTGTCGAGGTGTGTTACTGTAAAAAAAACTTGTAGGGATATAAGTGTAAACTGCATGTTAGTTAGACAAATGGTTTCAAGTAAAGTTTACAATTGTGATAGAATGACTGGGCCTGTTAACCTAATTTTTGAGCTTGTCTTATTACTACCTAAAGGCGATTAGAAATGAACCGCTCTAACCAGTATCAAGTCTGGATCAGGACGGCACGTGACAGTAATAAACCTAGATCAAACTTATTTAATCGTTAAAGCGCTTTAGATTAGTTTTGTACAGAAGCAAATGGTTCCCAATTGTATTAGAGATGCGACTCTTTATAAAAGGGGGAAAACCTAAACAATAAAGAGATATGTTTGGCGTTGTAAATACTGCTTGTATATATATATATATATATATATATATATATATATATATATATAAAGCAACTATTGTGTACTTTTACATTATTTTTAATTTTTAATATTTACTTTTGCAAAAGCAATCGGACAAACATATTAATTTAGATTTTATACTCTTATAAGATTGTTAAAATGACTGTATATATATATATATATATATATATATATATATATATATATAGATATAATAAACAGGCTGCTGTCCAAATCAATGCAGTATAATTTATTCGTTTTAGTGACATTATCTAATTATGTGTAGCACATCTACGTTGTACTAAAAATTGGTTAAATATTAACATATCAGTAAAAGGAAAGTATTTAACATCAAATAGCATTATTAAATTCTAATTGAGGTCAAAAACAAGAATATTGACGGTTTAAAAATATACATTAATGTGAAGAGTATAATACAAATTATGTTATTTGTTTGAAAAATATAGACTAGAGCATTGTTTCTGTTAATTATTTAATGCTCTAGAGTATCATGTTAAGGTCCAACATTAAATATAAAATTGAATAATTTACTTATTTTTGTACTTAGTTTCTTAATATTCCTTAACAAATAACAAGCTTAAATATTTCCAGCTGTAATAATATCAAAAAATTATTAAAATATGATCGAAATAGTAGTTATTTAAGGTAGCACCAAAATTGATAAATTATTCAATTTCATATTTGATACTGGACCTTAACATAATACTCCAGGGCATTGAGCAATTAACAGAAACAATGCTCTGGTCTATATTTTTAAAAAGGATAACATAATTTTTATTATACTTTTGAAATTAATATATTTTTATTCCTAAAATTAAAATAAATGTTACATTTATACAATTGCTTAATATAATTAAAAGTTTTTTAAATAATTTAAGAATATAATGTAAAATGTTTGAGAAATAACAAGCTTAATTAAGAAAATTAATTAATTAATGCAAAATCAAATTTCACATTGGGTTAAAATATGTAGGGACCCTTACATTAAACGTTTTGACAAAATTCTATTTTCATATATACGTATTTTACAATATAATATACTTTTAGTAAACAATCTGCTTGTTTTTCAATTTTTTAAACTATCAATGTTCTTGTTTTTGAACTAAATTAGAATTGATGTAAAATATTATTTTATATAAAATATTTTACTTATACTACCAAGATAATACTTAAATAATGTTTTTGTACAACTTGATGTGCTTAATATAATTAAACAGTGTCAATGAATGAATTAAACTGCATTGATTTGACTGCAACTTGTTTACCAATATATATATATATATATATATGTGTGTGTGTGTGTATAAAACTTGAAAGGTATGCGCTGCTGCTGATTCCAAACAAGGATGAAACAGATATACAGTGCTCCTGGTAAACTTAAAAAACCTAGTGAATCTGACAATTTTAATCCAACAATTCTAAATAAAATAAAATCCCTTAAAAACCCATTGATAAATATTAGTTTTGTTGGAAATTGAAACTTTGCAAGCATTACTCAAATCGTCTAAATGATTAACATCCCAAATTGATTTTAGTTTTTCTTAATGACTGATTAATTATAATTTTACATTTTGATGTTTTAATTTGACTAATTTATGTAAAGTATGTTAAATATCATGTCGACAATGCTTTTTCATATGTTCAATATTTTTAAAAATATGATCATACTGAGCCATTTTTTCAAAATAAAATATGTCATGTTTCAATGTTTGGTTAGCGCAGCACATCACTTTCTACATATCAACCACTTTTGGACAATTTTTTCAATTCTATTGTGATTTATGTAAAAACTTAACGATTACGTGAAACATTGGATTGCACAAAAGGTTTTTTTAATGTGTTCTATATCATACATAACTTCTATTACCACCAAAATTTAATATGAGATAGAAACAGGTACAATTGTGCATGCATTGAAATAAAAAGCACATCTTTTGGAATCATGTTGCATATAGGCCATTAACATTGAATGCACTCATGTTAGACTTTGATTAGGTAAAGAACGAAATGAGTGCATTGAAATTTGGAACAAACTTGCATTGTTGTTTGGCTGTGTTTGAACTGAGGCTAGAAAGTTAATAGAAAGTTTGGCAATTAACTAATAATTTTTATTAAACATTTGAATAGCTCGAATATTATTGCACATTTGATATTCATTTTTAAGGAGTCGTAACTGGAATGCGTTTGCTAAAATGTTAATTAAGCTTTGTAAATATTGGATAGTTCATTTATGAAATCACTGACGACTGATAGTTTTTTCCGGCCTTGTATGAAAGAGGAAAATTTGTAAAGAAAATTTTATAAATTTTTTCAATCATTACACGAGTTCGACTTTTGAAAAATATTTTTGTTAATTCCTTCCTACTTATTATGCGCATATAGCCAATGCTCAGCCATTATTTCTATGGTTACGCACTTATTCAAATACCTTTCTAACTTCTTTTTATCTTTTAATAAGAAAACCAAAGTAACAATACTAGATATTATGGGATGTTAATGATCCTGAGGGTTTGAGTAATGATTGTAAAGTCTCATTTTCAAATGATGATGACATTCCTGACTGTCGCCTTCATGTGGCACAACTTGGACCAGATGCATTTAAGCACCAGACACTGAGCTTCCGTTTTGGCCGATGACTGCAACTGTATAATCCGGGTGGTTAAGAAAATGTTTTGAGGTACATGTATACCATATATAGCCATTGAGTTAAGACATGACCTTGAAAAAAATCGGGCGGCCTTGTCAATCATTGTGAACACAGGCGCCCTCACAATGACACCGTCTACCAGTCATCTTTCTTCAAGATCTATGTTGATAAAAAAAACTATTGTACACATCTCATTTTTTTTAATTCAGGTTTCTCATCATCCCCCAATTTCTGCCTTCTACGCCGAGCACATTCCCAAACGCATTGCTGTCGACGGACACTTGTGGACCAAGTCGAAATTTTTGGGTCTTAGCATAGCTGTCGAAATGGTTGGATCGGCAGTTATTTCCCTGTTGGATAGTGACGAAGAATATGTTGTCACGTTTCCGTGTGGTTATGGCAGGTGAGTGTAAGAATTTGAATTTTTTTTTTCACAACGTAACACTATTGCAACATATTTCATTTCAAATTAGTTGCTATATCAATATTGATATAAAATTTCCACTGGCAAATACAAATATACACGTTTGTGAAAATGTATTTAAAGTACATTTTTCAGTCTACTTTTAATTAATTGTATGCAGTGGAATGACATTTTATACGTCTTATTTACATTAAGCACAGTGACGTTTTGTATGTTTAACTATATTCTATATCCATGTTATTTCAATAGCTCAGTAGTTTATCTATAAAAGCGAAAAGATGGGTTTCGTTTTTTCAGCATCATTTCTTCTATTTACTTATACAACCTAATAGTATTAGAGTCCTAAAATGATGAACTAGTAGCAACTAGTAATTTGATTGTTTGTACTTAATTTTACTACATTGTGCTGTTTTTAAATAGGTATATCAATTTATCGTATTTGTTGCAATTTTTATTATTTGGTTACTGTTATCATTGTTTTATTTTTAATTTTTTCAAAAAATAATAATAAATTGAAGATAAACAATGTTTCGTTTTCGCTTCATTAAATAGTTTTGTAGAATATTGTAGAAAATTGAACAAAATTTATTGATTTTTGTAATTCAGCTTTTATATGATTACCATAAAGATAACGATCTTTGTCCGCAGGCTCTTGTGTCATCATTTTTATAGTCTATATTTTGATTATAAAAACAAACTTTTTACAAAGTTCAACTCTACTAGATTAGATAATGACGTATTTTATTTTAAAAATCTGTTCTGTAGTTTATTGATACAGTACTGGATTCAAAGTTGGGTGGGTATGTGTTCGATTACTACTACCGGCACTAAATGCGGGTCGTCGTTTGGCTCTGTTAGAATGTTCGCTTGCTGACAGTCAAACTACCTGTAGGGGATGTGATAATGCTGCTATATAGCGTTGTTATATATAGGCATGATACTATTAGGTTGGAGAACGCTTAATGTGTTTAGTCAAAAATTTTCTCTGAAAAGAATAATCACAAGGCATCAAGTATATTATTAGTTACTTGGCATCATTATTATCGGGGATAAACATCCCCCATTGGTTACTATCACCCAGGGTAGTCCAAGAAAATCAAAACATCTGCAAAAACGTCAACTTTTGTAGTGTGTACTTAAAGAACGACACTTGAGGTGTGCTGACATTAAATGTTAATTACATCCCGAGTTAAATCCCTCCAATAATCTCTGTTGGCTGCATAGGGCTAAACAAACGGACACCCATTTAAGTAATTCATTTGGATGATGAGGCTTAATAAAAGGACTGAGTTCGCATGCTACAATGTCCGTCCACATTTTCCGTTGGCCTTTTTTTCATTCAGGTAATGGATGAGGGATATTATTTACTTGACTCCTTTCTAAATATTTGGCGTGAGTAATTTTATTAGAAAACTAACACTGGTCAACCATAAACGGAATGTTTGAAGAAGCACTTAGATTTGTCAAGTACCATCAAGTTGTAATTATTTTTATTAACTATTTGCAACTGAGTAATAAGTATAAGCATTGTGAGAAGCAAAGCTTTGTAGTACATTATACCCTAGTTGTTATCATTTTTGATTGGATATTTTTGAAAAAGGAAAGCGGTAATTTTAATGTATTACAATTTATGTATTGGACGTATGCACATAATTTTCCACCGTTTCACTAATATCGATTTCAAGTTATTTTACATTTACTTTACACCCTAAAGTGGACTATAATTTTTTTTTGAGAAAATTGTTATATTATAGAATTCGGTGCATAATTTGTGGCATAGGGATAGCAAGAAAAGTTGTTAATAATTCCACTGTAACTATCAAAGTTTGGCCAACGTCTCGTTTTAAACAATCAATGTACGTTATACCTGTTTGAAAATGCTTATAGATGAACATCTTATCTTAATTATTGAGCGTAACAAATATCCATTGATTTGATGACACTAGTTGAAAAATACGAAAAATCAATATTTTTGCTGTAATTAATGCTTGTATGATTTTATCACATTTCACAAATATGTGCGTATTAATAAATTTTAGACTATTTGTTCCAATTCGAATATTGGTCAAAATGTCTTCATTAATCGATCAATGAAGTATACTGTTATTACAGTGTTCATAATGTATTGTGTGGCCTGGAACCTTTTGGCTTTCAATATTGATTTACTGAACTGTGTTCAAACATGTTCAATACTTTTATCTTGGGTGATACAATAGAATTTTGTCAGGTGCAAAAGTTCGAAACTTGAACTTTTTTCGAAATAATTTTGCCTGTTTTCTAATTTAAAATTCAGTTCTAATTTTTGTCTTATTCAAAATACTTTAAAAATGAATTAAACTTTATCTTTACATGGTATATCTTGAATCCAAACTGATTGCAGGTACTTATAACATATCCCTAGGTATACCAATACTGCAAGTAGCCATTCGTCTGTTTCAGACCATGCCGATGGAACATTAATTTTGCCAGAATTATGTCATTTTTTAACCAATAAGCTTATTATTCCTCTATGTTTGTAGCTAATGCAAAACAACTTTTCAATTGGAATCAAAACGATGGTTGAAAATGTTTTAATAATTTATAAATGGTGGAGAGATGGTTATTATTAATGTTCGGGTTTGACTAAAGAGAGGAGTAAATTAATACTATATATTGCGTTTATCTGGTAATGCGCAATATGTTTTAGATTTCATGTGCGGAGTGTAGCATGGAAATTTAATCCAAAACAAAATTTTACTAATACGATTATATGCAATTCGCTTTTAATGTTTTGAATAATAAGAAAGAAAGAAATTATTAAATGCGTAAGGTGTAAAGATAATTTATTTTATTTTTTGTGTATAACTTATTTTTTATTTAAATTTTGATAAGATTTTTTGTGCAAATTTAATGCGTTTGTTTATAATATATATCTACAACTGTTTTCGTTTATAATTATTTTTAGAAGTGCTTATGTGTTTTCACAGAATTATAAAGTTTATACATACCGACTTAACAGTATTATGGTGATAGAAAATGGAACGTAATTTTTATTAACAAACCCTATTATATTGCTGAGATAATATTTAGTTAAATGTTTTATTTATGTTTGTTACCGCTTGGATATTTTACTGGAAATATTTATAGAAAGTGGACATTTAACGAAACCAAAAGGAGATTTGCATTTGGTACCGGCCGGAGCACGCAAACTCATGTTCATCCCGGTTTTAAGTCTAGTTCTGTACCATTAGTTCCATTTACAAGAATGGGGATTGGCAACTAGCTGCAAATTACAGGGACATTAGTTTATTTGGTATAACTATTACATTTGTATTATATAGTTTTGGGATACTAATGATCCTGAGGATTTGAGTTAGGGATGCTAATAATCCTGAGGATTTGAGTAATGCTTATAAAGTCTCAATTTCCAATGATGGTGATATTCCTGACTGTTAGTCCTCCACGTGGTGCATCCTGGACTAGGTGCCCCTAGGCATCTAGACTAATAACAGCAGGGTCCGAGTGCACAGTGGTATAACTGGGCTTCCGCTACGGCGGGTGGGTGCGAACATACACCCAGGATACTTAAAGGTATCTAAAGGTATACGTATACCATATGTAGCCGTTGGGCTAAGGGAGATAACCCTGACAAAAAATCAGGCGGCCTCGTCAATCTTTGCGAACAGTGGCGACGTCACAAGGATGCCGTCTACCAGCCAAGAAACTTTGTTATTCTTCCACGTTTGTCTATGCTTGTCAAGCCATCGAAATCGATCGTTCTACATGTCGTATAAGTATGGGAAATAATGAAGAGGTGACCACGTCACCAACCAAAATGAAATGAAAAAAATTTGCTAGGTCAGCTATAATTGAACAGATTCATCCGGAAAAAGGAGATTATACATTTGGATCAAACTGGTTTTTGATCGAAGATGGTATGAATTGACCAAATCTACACACTTTGATGTTCAATAAAGAACGACTATGTATTGAATTGCGCAATCCTAACACAGTAAAACTCGTGCTATATACGAAAATTCAATTGCGATCCATGTTTACAACACATTAGGTGCAAATTTGTTTAAGTTTTTCGCAGTGTCTATCAAAGCGATTAGTGCTATATTTATCAAGGTATTGTTGATGATGGAAGATATACTTGTTTGTACACCATCTATAATCGACTTAGAATACTCCGACGATACTGTTCTTTTAATGAAGATTAAAGTTTAAGCTTCAACAAGTATTTGATTTCTTTGTGAAACTTTTTGATGAACAGTTTTTATAGGTAATCTTTTTAAAATCACGTTCCAACTTTTTGCAAAGCAGTTTTCTGCTGTAGGATATTTTGTTTATGATAAAAATC
Source organism: Cardicola forsteri (assembly GCA_025895645.1). NCBI lineage: Eukaryota > Metazoa > Platyhelminthes > Trematoda > Strigeidida > Aporocotylidae > Cardicola > Cardicola forsteri. Next base: position 382,508 of record JAKXYG010000513.1, read on the forward strand.
TAATAAATCTTTGTTTTCGCCTGTTTCTTTTATGTATCTAAGGTGTGTTTTTTTCAAAATTAAAAAACCTTTAATTAATTCGAATGTCGTATGTAGAATTTCACGTTTTTTAAAAATAGTACAAGCTACATTTTCAAGGTTTCACACCCCAAGTCCATTGATCGATAAAATAAATGAATCAAACTTCTAATCATAGAGATTGACCAATCAGATTATTTTTAATTTTTTCTCCTGTGGTGGATTGTACTATCTACCAGCATATAGATATTTGTGTATAGATAGCATTGTTGGCTGGCAATAGTTATCATTACCTTGATTTTACATTTTATTAATAATCTGTTTACTATATTAGGTTAGGATTTTAATAATTTTTAACATTTGATCGATTAGAAGAAGCAAAGTTTAACTTTGAATTTTCTTTTGTTGTCGGGGTGGCATAATTAACGAAAGCGCTAAACTCGAAATTCGATGGGCATCTGTTTGAAGTGTCAATACCAAATGTGGTCTTTATTTTGCTTTGTTAAATGTCCACTCGTTGGACAATGTTTTCTTTCAAACTTTGAAACAATAGAAAACCAGGAAAAAATAAATTATACATTATTATTATTACTATAAAAACCCTTTTCTTCTAAAAAGTATAGAGTAACAAAGTGATTTCACTTTGAATTTTTGGCCTTGAAAATATCGCATATCGACCACATTATCGAAATTAGGTCACATTGCCAACTTTACACTCTACTCGCTATCCTTTCTTAACCGGACACGGTCAGCTACGGTGAAATTAAATGAATGGAATAAAACGTTTTTAAAATACGTTTGTCATCATCGAATACACAAAAAATTTTTTAACTAACTAATTGAAACAGCTTACCATAGCAATTTTTTATCTGTTTTTTGGAATGCTAATGATCATGAGGACTTAAGTAATGCTCAAAAGGTTTCAAATTCCAGGAATTGTTATATTCCTGACTGTTCCTTCTCCTCATGGTACATTCTGGATTAAGCGCCCAAACACATCTAGATTAATAACAGCAGGGATCGAGTGTACAGCGTTATAACTGAGAATTTACTGTACCCTCGCTCAGTGAATGGGTGCATACAACCAAGATGCTTAAAAGGTATATCAGGATATCCATTCACTATGTAGCCAATTAGACCTGTGGACCTGTCAACCATATATATTGGAATTCGGGATACCATGCGAACTTGGAACTAATGAAAAGGTGTTGCTGTTATCTGACCTAATAATTTTATCAAAGTGGCATAATGACTTAGTAATAAGAATTTTGAACTGAAAGTCTAACGTTTGACTTTAAGCACAATATCCTGTCTAAATTTGGATTATATATATATATATATATAGAGAGAGAGAGAGAGAGAGTGAGAGAAGGTAGTTAACGAAACCGGATTGAAAATTAACACAATATATTTTAAAGTATTCAGTATTTGCTACTTATCTTAGACATATCTAACTCCTACTAATGCATACCTTAGATAGTATTATCCAATTAATATCTAAGATACCCCATTGTGAGGTTTTGTTTCCAAAATGGTTGGTTAATAAAACGTACAAGATTTAAATCGGCGTTGTCATTTTTGTAAGTCAGTAGTTTGATGTTTCAAATGGTTTGAGTATTTTCATATAGAATGATAAACTAGTGAATATTAAATGGCCTAAAACTTTCTAGGTTTTTTTTAAGAAAAACATTGAAATAGGATAGTTTGTGAAGGTATTAAATTTAACTATATTTATTTTTATGCTTTTGAAATTTAGACAGTAATAATAATTTTAAAACAATCTATTTTTATCTGCTTTTGTCTCTGGAGAATTTCGGTTGCGTTTATTTTTCAATTAACTATTTGTTCCCAATTCACGTTTGTTGTTGCTCTCAAATTGTTTTTTTTTTAATTTATGAATGTTTTGCGAAAACAAATTACTGAAAAGTTGTAACATTTTTGTTTTGAACATATTTTTAGATTGATGATGAAAATATGTGAACTGATTAGACGTATTTAGATGATAATGATTCAAACAATTTTACGTCATTCATTTGAAGAATTATTGTGGTTTTAGGTGGAGGATGTGTTATCGCTTTATTATTGTTTTATGCTAAAAATATTCTTCAGCATGTGATATTTGGTACGACCAAATGAGGACACGTATTTAGTGCCGGCGGTAAGATACAAGCTTAGCAATTGTTGATATTTATATCAACTTGTCATCATTAAATTTTTCCCAATTATCTGTATTTGTTTGTTGCAAAATTCAAAGAAAGACTTTTGTATGAAACAAAATAAATCAGAATAATGGTATCTAATCAAGTTTTAGTATGATGCTTTATTTAAAATTTGGAGATGGACGATTTGAATGGTACTTATATTAAGATGAGAAACGACATTTTTGTTGGGAATTTGATTTAACCTATACACATGTTTGACTCAAGTGATGAAAAATCCTATTGGTTTGAACGTTTTACAAATTAGTAATAGTAACACAAACATAAAAGGCGTCCTTATTAAGTTTGTATTTGTTGTGCAGGAAATAGAAAAAAATTGTTGGCTAGTACTTGTCTGAGATATATGTAAATCAGCAGTACCTCGTACAAAAAGTATATAATTACGGTAGAATGAAACACATACTTATTGTAATCTTACGATCAAATAGTGCCTAAAATATCTGACCGCCAATAGTAATAACAATCAATTTTCCAACGAACAGGGCGTGGGTAGTGATTTGCAATTAATTTCTCTACTCAACAATACTTTAACGTCCAATCTTCGTTACAGAAACATCCTGACCGTGCCTTGGATTGAATTGGGTGGCAAAACGTGCATTACGTGCGCCCAGACAGGCTATGTGGCCAACATTGAATTTCGAACCAAGCCATTCTATGGAGGCAAACGCGACCTTATTCGGGCGGAAGTGTTTGAGCCCAACGAAAAGCGGTCATTTCTCCAAGTCGAAGGCGAATGGAACGATAAAATGTGGGCCAAGTGGATCAACGGAGTGAGTTTTTAGACATTGTTAACTATTCGCAAATCGGTATGGCAAACACGAGAGACTGCTAAACAAAGTCATATTGATTGAATTTGTAAAAGATTGATTAAGTGCAACGTAGTACTCAGCCTGTTAAAAGCGCAATAGTTCTAGTGGAGCAATGCTGGACTCGAATATGGATGGGCTTTGTCCAATTACTCAAAAAATGCTTTCTGTGATGCATCCAAACAATAATAATTCAAAAAATCTAAATGTTTAGTTGTGTACTACGAGAAAGAAAAGATAGCTGGTTTTGCAATTTTATTAGTTTATTTGAAACAGTTGATACATTTGGGATGCTAATGATCCTGAGGATTTGAGTAATGCTTATAAAGTCTCAATTTCCAATGATGGTGATAATCCTGACTGTTAGTCTTCCACGTGGTGCATCCTGGACTAGGTGCCAACAGGCATCTAGACTAATAACAGCAGGGTCCGAGTGCACAGCGGTATAACTGGGCTTCCGCTACGGCGGGTGGGTGCGAACATACACCCAGGATACTTAAAAGGTATCTAAAGGTATACGTATACCATATGTAGCCGTTGGGCTAAGGGAGATAACCCTGACAAAAAATCAGGCGGCCTCGTCAATCTTTACGAACAGTGGCGACGTCACAAGGATGTCGTCTACCAGCCAAGAAACTTTGTTATTCTTCTACGTTTGTCTGCGCTTGTCAAGCCATCGAAATCGATCGTTCTACATGTCGCATAAATATGGGAAATAATGAAGAGGTGACCACGTCACCAACCAAAATGAAATGAATGAATGAGTTGATACATTTATGATTATGAGGAAGGAGATAGACCCCCCACCTACCAACTTAGCGCATCCACAGGTGGAACGGTCTTTATCGATAAAGGTTAGTTGTAAATAAGACTGTACCACATAAGCAGTTGCGGATCAAACGGACACTCAGGTATTAAGGTCGTTAATGCGTTGACAAGAAGGCCGCAACGGTAATCGGTATCATTCTGAGTATTGGGTTGTTGCTGCTTGAATGTTTTAAGGGAAACATTTTTACCTAGTGGCCAAACGAGGGTCATTATTTGGTGTCGGCCATGGCACTGGAACTCTTACCTACCCAAGTTCGAGTTTTGCGTTGTACAACTAAACCACACCTGCACATGGTTGACATTAGTTTCTACGTTTTGAATTAAATGTTAATATACTTGCAAAATCAATTTGTGCAGAACCTTAATTGTTTTGCTGTTCAAGGAGACACTGTGTGTGGAAAAACTATCTTTTATACATTCCGTATACACTTATTTTTGTTTTTGTTTTTTTACAGAAAAGTAATTTATTCATTGATGTCGGCGCATTACCTATGATTAAAAAACATGTTCAGCCTCGATCCTCTCAACTAGAAAATGAATCAAGGAGGTAAGTATTGGAAAGCATTTTAATAATTCTTATTTATCTTTATATTTAAATTTATTTAAAATATTATACCAAAACTAATTTGTGAATTTGATCTTCATATTTTATACATGAAATTTGTCTGTTATTTTTTTGTAAACGGTTTAATGTTTGATGGTTATATTTACACAATGAAACCTGTTTGGTGTGTACGAAAACATTGTGTAACTTTATGGAACTTAGCTGGGAGATAGATTACTAATAGCTTGTGTTGTGTCTATGTTTATGAAGTAGTTAATGTTAACATCTAAGCGTCAATTATATATATATATATATATATATATATATATATATATATAGAGAGAGAGAGAGAGAGAATGAATTCACCGCACAGTTTACGTTTTCTAATATTGGAATGTGATGTGTTTGATGGATTTTTACAGTTTAATAGAATGATTAATTTTTAAACATCATGTAGACTGCCTTACTATGCCTAATTCTATTTTTCAAAAAAGAAAGTACTAAGTTTCCATTTTATACGAAAACAACAGTCAACAAACGCTAGTGCAACCGCATCAAGGTTACATTAGATTTTTAAAACAATCATAATTTTTTAAATAATCTATTAATTTTTCAACACTCCATTATGAGGTTAATGTAACTTAATAATTATGTTAATATTGACTTCATTATTTTTCTATTTTAAGATAATTATACAATAAAATGTGAAATACTGAATATTATTTATTGTAATAGAAAATTCAGGTAACGAAAACTTCTGACTTTTCTATTCTAACGTCAGGTGCGAATGTGACCTTGTCATTAGTCTATTGAAAAGTAAATTAGATGGAAGTGTGTTAATAAAACACTAACCCGATTTTTTCTGATCACCATCGTACCTTAATTTATTAATTTATCGGTGTTTATTTATTTTCTTAATAAATGTACATTCAGTGAGTGGGTATAGCATTAAAGTTTTGTTACAATAACAGTATAACAAACTAAGTGAGATGCATCTCCATTCTCAAAATATCTTTCACCTTTCCATCACACGCTTTTTGTGCAAACTAGGATGTGGGAGGAAGTTACGTACAATTTGAAAATGGGCAACATTGATGCCGCGTCAGATGCTAAAAGTCGTTTGGAACAAAAACAACGCGAGTCGGCCCGTATTAGAAGAGAAACCAAACAAATCTGGAATCCAGTGCAATTTTACGCTGAAGATAACAATTGGCTTTATCGCAATCCGTTGAATCGCAGATTGAAAACAATTCCGTCATTGTCTAAGACATCGAACAATGTTGATGATGTCGGTGCTAAGACAAATAATAACAATGATGGTGTTGATGTTGCCATCGGTACACTTTTATCTGCGGCTCCCCCACGTGATCAATTATCATTGGATTTTGAAACAGATTCTGTGATTCACAACTTTTAATAGTTGCTCAAATGTTCTTGTATTTGTTTTTTTTCAAAGAAATGTTTACCTATTTGTATACGATATTTGATTATATATATATAAAGTTAAAAATATATAATAATTAAAATACTTTGTTCATTATTATTTGTTCCATTTTTTGCTTTCTTACATTGATAAATAAACATACTTTTTTGTTGTGTTATCGTTTTTATCTTCACTTGAAATTAATTAAATGAAGGTTGGTGGTGCTCATGTTGCTTTGTTTTTATAAACAATTGGATTAACCACCCACGTACGTAAAGTGGATGTTTTTTGTAAAAAAAAAAGATATATAAATAAACGATATTTACAAACAATAGTCTTATAATTTTGAATGTTGACAAATAAAGGTTGGTTTGTATAATTTTCGTCAAGATTTTTATTACAATTATGGGTTTACATTTTGAAAGGTGTGGGGTCGGATATTGTTATTTTAAAAAATGATTTTAAATAGGTTACATGTTTTTAAAACAATTTGAACTTCAAGTGTTTGCTTTGCAAACGCAATTCAATACTTAGAGCTTCAACTTTGTGTAGGTTAGACCAAATTGACAAAAATAGAACGTTCAAAAAACGCAATATCTTTCTCTATTTGTAATAGCGATTATTATATGTTAACCGAAATCTTATTAAAGTAATCCATTAGGAAATACAACAATAATTTTCCCAAATTGAACTAATTTTTTAGAAGATCAGAAACGAACCAATCTAGTCAGTTTTAAGCCTGGATAAAGGAGGATGGTTTGAGCGCAAAGTTAGCAAACTGGCCTCTGTAAATAATCAAATACTTGTTGAAGCTTAAACTTTAATCTTCATTAAAAGAACAGTATCGTCGGAGTATTCTAAGTCGATTATAGATGGTGTACAAACAAGTATATCTTCCATCATCAACAATGCCTTGATAAATATAGCACTAATCGCTTTGATAGACACTGCGAAAAACTTAAACAATTTTGCACCTAATGTGTTGTAAACATGGATCGCAATTGAATTTTCGTATATAGCACGAGTTTTACTGTGTTAGGATTGCGCAATTCAATACATAGTCGTTCTTTATTGAACATCAAAGTGTGTAGATTTGGTCAATTCATACCATCTTCGATCAAAAACCAGTTTGATCCAAATGTATAATCTCCTTTTTCGGGTGAATCTGTTCAATTATAACTGACCTAGCAATTTTTTCATTTCATTTTGGTTGGTGACGTGGTCACCTCTTTATTATTTCCCATACTTATACGACATGTAGAACGATCGATTTCGATGGCTTGACAAGCGTAGACAAACGTGGAAGAATAACAAAGTTTCTTGGCTGGTAGACGGCATCCTTGTGACGTCGCCACTGTTCGCAAAGATTGACGAGGCCGCCTGATTTTTTGTCAGGGTTATCTCCCTTAGCCCAAGGGCTACATATGGTATACGTTACCTTTTAAGTATCTTGGGTGTATGTTTGCACCCACCCACCGTAGCGGAAGCCCAGTTATACCGCTGTGCACTCGGACCCTGCTGTTATTAGTCTAGATGCCTGTTGGCACCTAGTCCAGGATGCACCACGTGGAGGACTAACAGTCAGGAATATTACCATCATTGGAAATTGAGACTTTATAAGCATTACTCAGGATCATTAGCATCCCAAAACTATATAATACAAATGTAATAGTTATACCAAATAAACTAATGTCCCTATAACTTGCAGCTACTTGCCAATCCCCATTCTTGTAAATTTATTTTTTTATTTTATGTTTGCTACTTTGAATGTTTTACAAGAAACATTCTTCAGCAGTGGACATTTTGGCGAAACCGAACGTGGGCCCGCATTTTAGTGGGCCGGTGATGAGATTTGAACCCATGCCCACCGAGGTCCAAATTCGAGCGTTGTACCGATAGACCACCTCGGCACTAATGGAACTAATGGTACAGCACTAGACTTAAAACCGGGATGAACATGAGTTCGAGTGATCCAGCCGGTACCAAATATTACTAAAACCATTCTTTATTTTAATTTTGCAATTATAGTATTATAACCTTGATGTTTACTGGTCTCATGCCAGTGGTGCAATTTTTATATTTTATGATGCTAAATGTACTTCTAGTGAAGTATTTAAGCTGTCTAATATTAATTGTTTTATATTTTTATAATTAACTTCTTTTTTTCAAGGATGAGTTATAAACAGTAACTCACTGAACAGGATGATTATTTTCTTGCAAAATTATACTGGTTACAAGCTTACAATTTACTCATTCAATCAAAATCCTTTTGCTCTAAACAGCATGGAACAACAAGATTGTTCCATATAATTTTACATTACATTTGACTTTGAATATTATGCATATCGATGATTGGTATTCTAATCGCATTTTGCCAAATTTCGTCATTGGAATGATGCTGCGTTTACTTATTTGCCGTAGTTGAATGAAATGGTGTCCTCTTGTGTTGTTTCTTTAGCAAAGGCCAAATTGCTTATCTTGTGCTCAAATCCGCCCACTTTACCAACTGGACTTGGGACCGGCTGCAATTATTTGTTTATACGGCTTTCCTAATTTGGAAAAAAATTATTTTTACAAAATATAAATGTTGCCCATTAATTTTTATCCATGTTAAGTTTCATTTATTATTATTATCATTATTATTATTTGATTAAGCTACAAAACTACATTATTCACTTAAAAAATATAAACAAATTATTTATTTTTTTCTAATTATATAATAATATTTCTAATCTATCAAGTACACTATACATTATATTGAGTACAATGACACATCACTTATAGTTAAAATTTCTCACAATAATAAAACTTACTTAAATTTATTTGCAATTTTAAAACGTTTTTTATATCATAAGTATTTATTTAGTTTAATTGTTTGATTGGACAGCAGTGTAACATTTTAATGTTTCTTTTTTTTTAATTATTATTATGACACTGAGATTTAGTATCATGGTAGAAATACATTTTCACTATTAAATATAAACATATATAGAACAGAAAATAATAGCACAAATGGTAGGATCAAAATGGACTATAGGCAACTTTTTGTTAGTCAATGCATGTATGAGTGCGACGAAAAATGTTTGAGTGCAACTAAGTAGTGAGCAAAAGTTATATTTGAAGATCACTGCGTTGACTAAGTCAGTATGAGAAAGTTTTGTAGTGATAGAGAGTTTATTGGATTTAAGAAAATTGGATACGTAAGTAAAACAGGCACTATTTTGCTACGTTCTTTGAAAACTTTATTTGATTTCGGATAGATTGATACTGGGAATAAAGATGACATATAGGAGACGTTGAGTTACTTTGTTTTGACTTTGATGTACAGATTGTGTTCTGCGTACTTTCTCAAAAATTTTAGATTTGTTTTGAGATTTGTGGATGGGGTTAAGTTAAGAATTATAATTCTACTTGAAATCGTAGAATAATGTAATCTTGTTCTGATAAATCTGGAAAGGTTACAGACGGCCAGTATGGATTAGAGAATATAGTTAATTTTTTAAATCCTGTTAGACGCTTCGTTGCAAATTTAATTAACTTGTTACGTCTTGGATTCAATTTTATGTTGTATTCCATAATTTTATTGGGTAAAAGTAAAAAATTTGAAATAGATTTTAACCTAATTTTTATGAGAAAAATTATTTTACTATAAACAATTTGAGTAGTATAATTATTTCAGAATAAAGTATTATATTTTATTTATTTTGTATATTTTTATTTTATTTAAACGACAACTGCTAATAAATAAAATATATTTACATTTTATGCCTTAAAACATTAACACAATTTTAATAATATATATATAACCCTTCAAACAAATACTTTAAAAAGTGATTATTTAGTTAAAACACCTCGAGCAACTACAAAAAATACAAAAACGTCGTTTTAATTATAAAATATATGATATTATAAAATAATTAAAATAAAAGAATAATTATATACAATAAATAAACAAGTTGTTGTCAGAATCAATACAACGTAATTCTTTTGCTTCTGTGACACTATTTAAATATATACATCTAGGTTGTACTGAATATTCCTTAAACATCATTTTACAAGTATATGTAAAATATTTTATTAAGACTAATATTTTCTATCAATAACATAAAATTCTAGTTTGAGTCAAAAACAAGAATATTAACAGTTTGAAAAATTAAAACATAAACAAATTATTTACTTTAAAATATTTTGTATTATAAAATACATATATAAAAATAGATAACAAAAGCTACACATTTTTAATAATTTAAGTCATATTAATTTTTTTCTAGAATTTTCTCAAAGCATTTAATATAGGGATTACCACCTATTTTAATCCAATGTTGTAGGATTTGATTTTGCATTATTTAATTAATTTTCTTAATTAAACATTTTATTTACCAAACCATTTACATTATATTTTAAAATGATTTTTTTTAAATACATTAATTTTAAGGATTGTGTTGTATGAAAGCAATTGTATAAATGCAACGTTTATTTTAGTCAAAAATTTTGTAATTCATAGAATTAAAATTTTTTAAAGTACAACAAAAGTTATTTTCTAATAGAAACTAGTTCTAGTTTCTGGTAATTGTTCAATACTCCAGAATATCACGTTAAAATCTAGCATTAAATATAAAATTGAAGATTTTATCAAGTTTAGTGTGTCTTAAACAATTACATTTTTAGTATAATTTGATAAAATTTTGCACTTAATTTTATAATGTTATATTAAAAAATAAGTTTAAAATAATCATGACTACAATAATATCAAAAAATTATTAAAATAGGATTAAAATAGTAGTTATTTAAGGTAGTACGAAAATTGGTAAATTATTCAATTTTATATTTGATATTGGACCTTAACATAATACTCTAGAGCATTGAACAATTAACTAAAACATTGCTTTAACCTTTATTTTAAAAAAGATAACAATTTTTGTTATACATTTAAAATTAATCTATTTTAGTTCTATAAATTACAATATCCTTTATTGGAATAAACGTTAGCTTTTATTTTTTTTATATGTGTGTACATAATCTGTAATATAAATCATTTTTAAGCAACTAATTTACTAGTTTTTTATGCCAATATTCTTGTTTTTGAACTTAATTAGAATTTTATAATAATATTGGTATAAAATATTAGCTTTAATTAAATATTTTGCTTATACTGTTAAAGTAATATTTTACTAATTTTAGTACAATTTAGATGTGCTTCATACAATTAAATAGTTTTACAAAAGTAACTAAATTACAAGGGCTAAAATAGGCTTTGTCAAAATTAACACATTAAAATTGATTGACTTTTCTCACATTACTTAAACACATTAAGCACATCAATATTTTACTAAAAGAACCCTTAAACATCACTTTAGTAATACTAATAATTAAACCAATAAAAATAATTTTTTCTACAGATAGCATTACTAAATTATTACTTAAACAAAAACCAAAAATTTATGCATTTTGACAAAATAGAATTACTGCTACATTATTATTATTATTATTAAGCTTTAATATTTCACTAGAGATACATTCAGCGTAAAATACATTTTTACCATCATTATAAAAAACGTAGTAGTACAAATAATGGGATCAAAATGAAATAGAATGTCATATGTTAATAAATATAAATATAGTTTATATAGTATGCATGTGATTTTTAAAAAAATATTCAAAATTGCTATGCATAGAATGAGTCATTATAAGGCACACTTAAAAATAAAGTGTATTATAAAATATGCACATATATAGATATTAGACATCACCAATTTTACAAATTTAGTAGTTCAAAGGATAACCATGGTTTTTATAACTTCTTTTAAACGCTTTAGACAGAAATAAACCAAATTATTGATATAATTTTGTCAAATTCGATTTTTTAACATATAATCAATTTTTTTTGAACCTGCCTTAATTTTCTATTTGATTTACCTCTCGTTTAAGATAACTGAAAAATTTTTAATTACATTGAGGTCCGAGCTGTATAGAGGCAATTGAATAGAGCTTTAGAGCTTGCTATTTTAAATAATCTTTAGTTTAAACAATAAAAAATGTGTTGAATTTTAAATTATGATAAAAAGCACGTTTTGTGGTAGTTTAATTCTAAGAAATTCTTTAAAAAATGGTAATACATTTTGATCTGCCTAAGTGGTAATTTGTTTAATTTTATTTTAGCAGTTGTTTAAACTTAATTTTATAACCTTTAAAAAAAACATAATGGATACGCAACTTTTTTAACAGTGCAATTGTAATTTTGAGGAATAACGGGACCATAAATAACCTCGGATTGCACTGTCTATGGTTTGTACTATAAATTACACTTGTCAGTAAAAAAATCGATTTTCAAAAACAAACTGAACGGTTTTTATGTATTTTTGCGAATTCCACAAGTTTTTTCTGTGTTGTGCTGTTAACTAAACTTTTATAACGTTTTCTTTAACTACAAATTGGCTAGTTCCATATGATTGCGAATAAGTGAACATAAAAAAATAGTTAATTTTTTTTTCTATTTGTTTTATGGATTTTATTTTGTTTTTTTTCAGTTTAGTGATTATAAATAAATCATTTTGTTTACCAGTTTATGGTGCAGATTCAGTTTTTGCTGGTATTGGACGTATAAAATCCTTTAAAACTCTGTAAATAATCCTTGTACTTACCTCAAATAAATCTGCAATTTGTTTAATGGTTAAACCAAAATTATAACTTTTCTTTTATTTGTTGGTAATTTTTATCAGTTAAAAATATTTTGACAAGCCGATAAAAGCAAAAATGGCGGATCAAGTATTTAAAAACATTTTTTGATCTTTTTACACCATAATTAATGTTAAATTTTATATACATACAAAAATTTTAAACCAATTAATTTTTTTTAAATAAAATGTATGCAATAACGTGTTCTGAATTTTGTAAGCACTTGTAAAATTATATAAAAATAATAATTTTTAAACTTATACATATATATATATATATATATAACTCCTAAACTAATTAGTGTTGAAAACGTAGTTATTAAGCTAAAACATATGTAGCAATTACATAACATACAATAAAAACGTCACTTTAATTATAAAACGTACAATATTATGTAATAATTAAAATATAAGTATAATTTTTTAGATATATAGTGTAGCTAATAAAAAAATTACATAAGACATTAACTGATTCATATTCTAAGATTGAGTAAAATTAGCAACATAAAATATGACTTCTAATATATTTAAAAATGTAAAACATATCTAATTTTTAGGGTTAATAAATTGTTTTATGTATAATTTACTACAAAATATTAAATAATAAATAAGATGGCCTGTATTTGTAACCACTTGGCTTAGGTGTTTTGTTATGCTTTTGGTTAAAATGCTAATATAGTTTTATAAATTATAAATTTTAACATAACAATTAATTTAAACAAATATTTTTTTTATTTAAATATGCTTATACATGTTAACTTTTATCTTACAAAAAATAAAATACATAACATTAATGTTAGAACTATTAAATAGCGATTTTCAAACATATAATTATTTTTTATTTTAGCCCGTGTTATGGTTAAATTAAGTTTTTTATCTAAACAAAATAAATGTAAATACAATTGCAATTAATTTTGCAAAATTACAATACAAATTATTATTTTTACAAGCAATTATAACCCTGACATAAGTAAAATGCATTTTAGCTTAAAAAATATTTATATATTTTACTAGAAAAGGACTATTGTTTTAATTGGTTAACATAATTTTTACATAAAAGTTATTTAATATTTTTTATAAAACTAATTTAATATTTGTTGTTTATATATTTTTTAAATTGTAAAATGTTAAGTTTGTATAAAAATGTTTATACACAGCAACTTATTTTATTATCCAACATACTAATTCTTTTAAATCAGTACCTTATTAACTACAATTAAAAACAATTTTATTTTATTATTACATATTATAATTTTTATGTTTTTATTTGTAATAAAAAATAAGAACTTCCTCTGATAAAGGAGATAAAACATATTATATTTTTGGTTCCTAAGTAGCAAAAACTAAATTTTGTAGTAATGTATTTAATAATTTAAAAAATAATGTACTTTATTATTTAAAAGCAATACTACTAACAAACAAAAAAATTTAATTTCTAGATTGTTTTAACAAGATATGCTGTATTTTTAATTTTAATTGCATGAAAATTAATTTTTAATTTAAATTTAACAAAAATTAATATTTTAAAGTAAAAATCGACGTAACGTTTTTAAAGTAACATACACAAAATAATCGGTATTTAAATTACTAAATTTTTGGTTACTATAGACTTTGAAAAATATAAACATTTATGATTAAAAATTAATAATTTATTATTTAAAAAATTAATTAATTATTTTTTAATATAAGTTTAATATTAATTTTAATTTTTTTTATAATAATAACATAAATTTTGTGTTGTACAAACGTAAACTTAATATTAAAGTGCATTTTTTAATTATTATTTTAAGCACATTAGTTAAACATGTGTATTAATTATTATTAAAAAAATGTTAATTTCAGCTTTAGTTATTCCAATTATATAGACATTGTTTTTAAAATATGCTTTTTTAAATAAATATTTCTAAGTAAATATAAATCAACTTATTAAATACATTTTTAATTTTATGTTTACTACTTTGAATGTTTTACGAGAAACATCTTCAGCATTAGACATTTTAGCGAAACCAGGAACGTGGCCCCCATTTTAGTGCCGGTGATGGATTCGAACCCATGTCCACCAATTTGAATTTACGCTAAAAAATCGCTAAATCACCTTTAGCACATTAAATGATATTTTAAATTTTAGCAATTATTTTTACAGAAAACATCTAAAAATAGTTAATTAATTTTAAATTAATTTTTTTAATTTTTAGCATTAATTTATTCAAGATGTGTACATGAAATATTAATTGATGTAAAATCGAAAATAAAAATAAAATTATTAACATAAATATAATGTCAAATGTTAATAAAAATACATGTATTTTATTAGTTACCCAATAATTAACTGCGTTATAAATTATAAAATATTTAATAATCAACATAATCGGCTTTTTTTAACCACATGATCCAGGCGGTTTGGAATTCTATTGATAAGAATGCTTATATATTCTTGTTTTAGCTCATATTAAACAGCAAACTGAATGCGGTCACAGAAATCCTTAGTTTCAGTATGTTTCTTAATGTTATGCTTTAACATACTGAAAAATATTTTCAAAAATACTTATGTACTTGTTACCCAAAATACATTTTGTAAAAATTGAATCAATGAAGATGAAATAAGAAATGTTAATGGATAGAAAATGTGTGTAAATGTATGATCCAAAAATGTATTTTTCCTAACCGGATGATGAGATGAATGAAAAAAAACACGTTGGGTTATGGAATATATGACTACTGGCGATAAAAAAAGTAGCCAAAAGTGTAAAGTTCATTTTTCTGGTAAATCGATTGTGTAAATTTTTCTCAATTAAAACTTAATATAAAATTGAATCAAGCATTATTGTTAATAAATAAAAAATTACAATTTTAAATGTATTTACTCTTAATTATAATGTAACATAGCACTTAATAAAATGGCATAAGTTCTTTATAAACTGATAATGTTAAATGGTATGGGAGTAAATAATTTATCTGTATTTGTTAGAAAAGAAACAGTACATAAATGTATACAGTAAGTGAACAGACAAAATTGATTTATTTATATTAAACATATCTAGGTTGTATCAAAACATATTTTAAGTATCAACTTAGAAGTATAAGTAAAATATTTGATAAAAACTTATATGTTTTACCAATATTAGTATAAATTTGATTTAGATTAAAAATTATATTGACATTAAAAAATAGATTATTAAACAACTACTGTTTTAATGTTATTATTATTATTATTATTATTATTATCATTATATATTATTTTTAATATCTCAACAGAGATACATTCAACATACATTTTTACCATTAATATAAAAAAGTAGTAGTACAAATAATGGGATCAAAATAAAAATAGAATGTCATATGTTAATGAATATAAATATAGTCTATATAGTATGTATGTGATTTATTTATATATATATATATATATATATATATATATATATATATTTAAAATTGCTGTACATAGAATGGGTCATTATAAGGCACACTTGCTACATTATACTTTGAGATGTCCAAATTAGTTCAAATAAATGCGTAGGTAGAACAATTCCTACATCGATAGGTTTCTTAGTACTTGAATTTTGTTTGATTCTGGATTAGTTAATACTCTGGATAAGTAGGGCAGACATACATTTTTGTATTGATTAGTTTTGGCTTTTATGTGCAGGTAAGTGTTTTTTGTTTTTTCAGAAGCATTAGAATTGTTAAAAGCTGCATGTAGCGGGTGATTGTTATTACTTTCATTCCTTGATGCTAATTGTATACAGGATTTAAAATGTTTATCAACAATATCATTTAATAAGATAGAATATTTAATTGCTGCAGATTTTGATACCAATAATATGCATCTTTTTAAAATAACGTAATCCTGTTTTAATAAATTAGGACAAATTATGGGTGAGCAATATAATATCAAGGATAAAAGCATGATGTAATGAACAATTTAGTATTATAATATAGTATTATTGTATCAAAACTAATTTTAACGTATTATTTGTTGAATAATATTATAAAATTAGTACAAAAACTTGTCAAAATACAGGGAGCCCGTAATTGTTTAAAGTAACACTAAAATGGGTAAATTTTTCAGTTTTATATTACAAGCAACTTCAACTTGATATTACAGAGTGTTGAATAATTAACAATAACAATGCTCCAGACAACTTTGCCTAGTTTGGATTAGAAATGATTCAATTTATCCAGTTCTAAGCCTAGGATAAAGGATGAGGGTTTGAGCACAAGGTTAGCAACCTGGCCTCTGTAAAAAATTTCTACTGTTACAAACAATACAAAAGGACGCCATTCCGGCAAACAACGGCAAAGAAGTGATAGCGCGTATTTCGATGACAGAGTTACACAAATGACAGCGTTGAGTAAAAGCCGAGAAAGAAAGCTTAATCTTCGATCTGCAGAATTTTTAATGCCGAAACCTTAACCAGTGTTGAAACATGGAATGTGTGCACATTTTTTTGTACTGGACAGTTAGAACAATTTTCTCGAGAAATGAAAAAGTACAACTTAGATATTTCGTGTGTTTACAAAATGCGATAGAAAGGCCAAGGTCATTTCAAGAGTAGAGATACATTACTTTATATTCTAAACATAAAGAACATCATATTAATAGAGTTGGCATATGTTGAGTAAAAAATGTTGTTAAAGCTGTAATTGGATGGAAACCATTGAGCGACCGTATCATTTCAGTTAGATTCAACATCAAATTTGCAAAAGTAACAATTAAAAGTAAATTTATGCCCCTACTAAGGCTACTGAGGAGAACCAAAAAAAATATTTTTTTATAATTAATTACAAAGTTTGTTAGATAATGTGCCAAAAAGAGACATCAAAATTTTAATCGGTGATTTCAATACAAAATTGAACAAAGACAGATCTGGGTACTTCTCAAATGTTGGACCACATGGCTATACTGATAGCATAAATAATAACGGTTATAGGTTGTTGACGCTAAACAGTCATTATAGAATGAGCGTTGGTAACACTTTTTCGCTCACAAAAAAATATACACAAGACAACGTGGGTTTCTAAACGGAAAACAACAAACGACATTGACTACATTTGTATTAGCATAAAATGGCGATAAAGCAGCAGCAAAAAATGATTCCAAGATTCCTGTATAAAATTGTAAACATCCGTCGTGGAGTTAGAAAAACACCGATATTCCAATCAAAGGAAAAGATGGTCGTTTACTCTAACAAATGGCGAGCAATTATCTAGATGGGTAGAACAGTTTAAAGAAGTACTTAATCAGCTTATGCCAAATACTCATAGATTTTGATAATAATAATGATATGAATGTAACTCAAAAATCCGAAATATGCATTGATGACATTTCTGTAACTGAAGTGATTTATGTAATTCAAAGGTTGAAAAACAATAAGGCAGGAGACTTGATGAGAGAACGCAGAGATGCTTAAATGTGGAGGTGATGTTGTAGCAAGTGAGCTTGCTCATTTATTTAATGTTATATGGCATAATAAAACAAGTTCCAAATGATTGGCGGCAAGGAGTAATTGTAACTCTTCCCAAATAGAAGTCTGAATGATTGCAATAATTGGCGTGGAATAACCTTATTGTCTGTTCCTCTTTAGTAAGGTGTTTTACAAAATAATTTTAAATCGTTTAAGTAATGCGGTAAATAAACACCTTCGAGAACAAGCAGGTTTTCGGAAAGGAAGAAGCTGTTTTGAACAAATAAAAGACTCTTCGTACTGTTATTGAGCAAAATCAAGGATTGTGCAATCACTAACAATCAATTTTATTGATTTTATGAAAGCTTTGACAGTGTTCATCAAAAATCTTGTAGAAAATCGTTAAGTTTTACGGAATACCGTTAAAATATTGATACTGTTGATTCCTTTTACATATATGGAAAGCATCATTGGTAAAGACGGAAAAATCGAAATTGATGTTAAAACCAGACTTAAAGGGCAATGTTAGTCTTCAATGGACTCAAATCAATATGGTCATGTTCTTCCATTCGCCTGAAGACAAAAACTTCGTTTGTACGCAATTGACAATCATTCTTACGGCAATATATGGGAATGAAACGTAAACCACGGACAAGTTTCGATAAGATGGTGGATGTATTTTGTATCGCCGATGTCTAGAAGTATTTTAAAGATTACCTGGCGCGATCACATTCAATGATGAGATCATGAGAAGAACTAACTTGTTCACTCCATGACATCATTACAATTAGACGAAATTACGGTCAAATTCTACGTTTACCGCCCAAAAGGCCAGCAAGAACGGTTTTGGAATAGCAATTGTAAATGAATGTTACATGGGATCAAGCAAAACGTTTGGCAGAATGTTCAAATACATGGAAAACATTTTCATTGTCTCATGTTCTTTTTGAATTACGACCCTCAATGTTAATTTTTGCTGTAATTGTTATCTTATTGCCCTATGCTTATTTTTTAAAGCAAAGGGTTTTGTAATAATAATAATAGTAATAATAATAGTAATAATAATAATAATAATAATAATAATAATAATAATAGTAATAATAATAATAATAATAATAATAGTAATAATAATAATAATACTAATAATAATAATAATAATAATAATAATAATAATAATAATAATAATAGTATAAATAATAATAATAAAAATAATAATAATAATACTAATACTAATACTAATAATAATAATAATAATAATAATAATAATAATAATAATAATAATAATAATAATAATAATAATAATAATAATAATAATAATAATGCTCCAGACTTACTTGGGAAAATATAACATAATTTTAATATAATTTTTAAAATGAATATGTTTACAGTAACAATGTGTAAAATCATTGACTAAATTAAACGTTATAATTATTTAAATGTCCCTAGATAACATAAACTTTAATAAAATTGTAATTTTTACAATCATTTAAAAATATAATGTAGATAGTTTAAAAAATAAAAAATTTTAATTAAAAAAATTAATTATGAAATGCATAAACAAACGCAAAAGCAAATTCAACATCATTAGGTTAACAAACGTAAGAAGCTCTATATGTAAAAGTTTTTACAAAATACCTAAAATATTTAAAATGTATATTTTATATATGTATACATTTTTATGATATAAGTTATTTAAAAGTAATTGATTTGCTTTCTTTTTTTAATTTTTTTAACGTTAGTATTCTTGTTTTTAACCTTAATTAGAATTTTACAATAACAATGGTATAAAATATAAGTTTTTTATAAAATATTTTACTTATGCAGCTAAGACAATGCAAACAACTTAGGTGTGCTCAGTATAAATAGTAACAATACCTATTAATTATTTTACATTGATTTTGATAGCAGTCCGTTTATCAATTGTACTTTTACTTTTTAATAATGAACTCGGAATTATTTTAAATTGTATATTTATTTAAGCATTGTTTTTCTTAAATATAAATGTTTTCTTTATAAAACTTTTCCAAGTTCTAAAACCGTAGAATGTCATGTGCATATACAGTAGTAACATTATTGAGGTTTATATTTATTATTAACTGATACAAAAGATTGTATTTTACAACTGACATTGATTTATGTTACAATTGTAACTAGTGCACAGGATTGAAATGCAATTCGATTAAGTCAATGCTAAGGTTAGCTTGTACTTTACATTCGTTAAATCAAACAACGCCTTGATAGTACAATGAGTTAATCCGACGTAAAGCTACCATTGATAATATATTAGTATGTGTTCAATTCACTTCGATATTCAACCTAACATTCATATTCAGTTATACTTATAATTTAGATTGATAGTTATTTGTAAAAGCATAGTTACCTAAATACTTTATGTTTTCTTCAATTCACTCCTGGACTTACTATTATTATTATTACAAAACCCTTTGCTTTAAAAAAGCATGGGGTAAGATAACAATTACAGCAAAAATTAACACGTGTCTTGTAATTCAAAGAGAACATATAATCGGAAATTGAGCTCTCTTCGGCTTTCAATTGAACTCTGTCATTTGCAACTTCCATCGAGACGCGTGATCATACTTTTCTGCTGTTGTTTGCCGGAATGGCGTCCTCTTATTGGTTCCTAAGCAGTATGAATTTTTTACAGAGGCCAAGGTTGCTAACCTGTGCTCGAACCTCCTCCTTTATCCGTTTGGACTGGTTGATTTCGGATCTAAACGAGGCGGAGTTCATACTACCCTAGAATGACTAAATTCGGATAGTACAATGTGGGAATTAAAAATTAAAAATAGTTTATAATCAATGATTAGTATTATATAAGAAATATATACATCTGCATTACTGATTATCTGTATTAGTTGTTTTAAACTATAATAAAATATTTCTACTCAGTGCTATAGGAATGTAGTCATCTATCGTGAGTAAATCGTGTAAATTGTGCACATTTGGTCACACATTTAGAAGCTTTTCTATATCCACAATACGATAAAAAAATTGTAATTACACATTCACCAAAGGTTATCTAACTCTTAATGCTTCTTTTTTCACTATTTTTTCTCTTGGTTGGTTTTATCATTTACCCGAATTTTTCTGTGAATAAACAAGTATAACATACTTGTGATTTGTAATCACCTGACTGTTTAATTACTATGGCTGTATGATTATATTAAATTTATGATGTTTTAACGTGACTTATTAGATGTTAGTCTTAGTTTGTTCGCTTTTCGTTATTATAATTTATGGGACCAATAACTAATGACTAAGTATTCTAATGAACAAATATTGGAAATGATCATTATACAACGTCCGCGTGTTCGTTAAAGTTTACTTCATATTTTTTGTTAAACAAAAATTACATTATTGTTATTAAAAGTGCTTTTATTTTAACTTTTAAACGTATTTAAAGAAGATATAATACCACATATATCTATCGTGTGTTTGTGTACACATAGCTTGACACTATTTTGCTGTCATTTAAACTACTATTAATGTTGCCAATTGCAGTTGGCACTCGATTCCATGTCTACCCGAATTTGAGTCTAGCATTGTACCACTGGACCACTCCAGCATAGATATTAATATAAATACATTATCAACATATTTTTATATCTATGTAACTCGTAGATTGTTTAAGATCACATTTTACTACGGAACTATTTTTTATTTTTTATGCTAAACCAACTAAAAAATGTTTTCAAAAATTAATAATAGCAATATTGAGTTTGTTTTTAATTGAAAATACTACTATTAAAATCATTTAATAATTCTATATTTACACTTTAAAATCACGTGTTAATCGAAATTAGAACTTATAAAAAGTAACCATATTTACTTCCATGTATAACTAAAAATATATAATTTAATCGAAAAATCTGTACTATTATAATACTAACACTGTGTAATTATTTTTATTTCGTTACACCAACATTTTTTCATCATCGGGTGGTGATTATACTTTACCTTGTCTTATAAATAATTTTTCTTATAATTTATTATTTTTAAATTTTATCCACGTTTATATTATTATTACTTTGTGATTATACTAATGTCCAATTACTCAAAAACTATAATCCCCTTTCGAGTTTGACGGCTTAACTCGTATAATTTTATAATTTATTTATTGACGTTTTGTGGGTCATTTAAATTGTATGTATTTTGTGATTTAGTGAGCTTTTAATATTATGTAATTATGTCTGTCATTATAATACTTGATCGATTTGCTAAAACCATTCAGTTAATTTAGTTAGCTTTACAAATTGTTTTATATTGATTACCCTAATATTATTTTTAAAACTTTATTGTCTTTGTAATGACGCTTTGATCACATAATTTTAGGGTTTATTTAACTATCTGTGTTGTTCATTAATTCTTAAATTTACTAATGCAATTTATATATTAAAAAATTGATTTTATTTATGTTCTATACGCCACTGTTATAATCTACTAAAATATAAAACCAATTTATTCACTTTTGGAGTGGTTGTTAATTATAACAAATATTTACTTTTTATGTCTGTCTCAAGTCAGTATTAAAAGGAGTGCAAATCTGACACATTGACTTTTACAAAAAAAAATTAGTGTTAAAAATAGGCAAGAATACGATTGACAAACATGAAGTCAGGTGTGAAAACTACCACCCAAAGCTTTACACATTAAAAAACCTGTATTTGTTACCCGACGCACAACGTAGATAAGGGTAGTGTAACCTCCGTCTCGTGACCGAACGATTGAGAGTTTGAACACCGGAAACTTCCGTCGTACTATACTTGGGCAATCTAAACAGTACTAAATTATGATATATGATTAAGGAGTAAAACAGATGGTTCCAAAACGCGACCGAAATACCTAAATAAGAGGTACCACCTAATAAACCATTGATACGTATGTTGTCTAAGGTCCCTTTATAAACAAGAAAACCGAAACTGAACTTTTCTCTATTTGTAATTTATAATAAATTAATTTGTTTAAAAGCATAAAACGTTTTTGTTCAACTTACAAAAGCTATATGCTTTAATTGTTAGCTAAAAGCGTATCTAAATAATTAAATACCTTACATTGAACGTACGGTGTAAATGTGTATTCTATAATTCTGATCAAAAAGAAGTACACTATTTCAAGTTTAGATATTTGTAACATTCATTTTAGTTGGTGACGTGATCACCTCTTCATTAATTTCCATATTTATATGGTATATAAAACAATTGAGTTCCATGGCTTGATAAGCGTAACAAACATAGAAGAATAACGAAGTTTCTTGGTTAATGGACGGCATCCTTGTGACATCGCCACTGTTCGCAAAGATTGACGAAGCCGCTTGATTTTTTGTTAGGATTATCTCCCTTAGACAAGGGCTACATATGGTATACGTATACTTTAATATATTTTTAAGTACTCTGAGTGTATGCTTACACCCACCCGCCAAAGCGAAAGCCCAATTATACCGCTGTACACTCAGTTCCTACTGTCATTAATCTAGATGCCTTTTAGCACCTAGTCCAGGATGCATCATATAGAGGATTAACAGTCAGGAATATCACCATCATTGGAAATTGAGACTTTATAAACACTACTAAAATCCTCAGGATTATTAGCATGTGATCTGCTACATTTGAATCATAATTTAAATTCCAAAATAATGTGACAAATGATTGGAAAATGCCAAAAACAGCACGTGTAACTATTTTTAAAAAGTATGTGTAATGCAAATTCAAGAAAGTAACAATAAACAACATAATTTGTTAATGTTTTATGATTAATAAAAATAAATTATACTTTTATTTTGATTATTGTGCTACAATCAAGTATATTTATCTAGTTGACATAAATAATTTTTAGAAATTCTCATAAAGATTTTAGAAAACATGACTCGTAGAATGCATTTATGTTGAGTATTTTTTAATCACAAAAACTTGTATGTATAATGGGGAACAGCCTTTAGTAATAAAGGTTAACTGTGAATAAGGTTATGCCAAATAAGCAGTCGCGAACCAAACAAATACTCAGGCATTAAGGTCTTAACGCGTCGACAAGAAGGTGACAACGATTATTAATGTCACCTTGAATATTATCACTAAGCAGCCTTGTTTAGAAACAGCATTGCTTCCTCCACCCAGAGAGGGGTCCAGAAAAAGTGATCTAAAAATTGCTCTTCTCACCAGTATGACTGACCGCAGTTAACTGGTCTATAAATTCGCAGTCAACACTTTTACAAAAATCAATGAAATGCCGTGATAAACAGGGAAGATTCTGGTGGCCTAATGCAAAAAAACACTATTCTCTGAGCTCAAACGAGGCAGAATGTAACTCGCGAGACTACTACGTTCTCTGTGAATATGACTCGCGATAATGCACCGGTTATTAAGCCATCTAAAACCAAAATTCCCGCTTATTGTTGGTTCATGAAACGTGTAGTCACTGTTTCCACTTGCTTTACAAGATGGTGTTGTTGCTGAATCTAACTGTAACAATGTTAATATTTTATGTATTTAAGTAACCCGTCATTTGTGAATTTGCACTATTAGTTTACTTCAAGATCAACGTTTTGACCTTCTCAATGTGATGTTTCTGGACCCGCCAAATATGGTGTTGCAATCATTACGTCCTTAAGTGTGACTAACACAATGTTCCAACATCATCTACCTCACTTAACCACGTATAAGAAACAAGATTGCCGCCCTCAAATTAACTATGCTGTAGTCTTGTGTAACTGGTTTTCATCAATTAGAGACGTGCGAGTATCTCACGGCTGCAGTAGTAGAAACAAAAATAGAAGTGATCGCTGGTTATTTAAGTGCACATTCTCACTCAAATTTCGATCCAAACAAAGGTACTTCAATAGGCCAAATTATAAAGTCATTAAACATACTTCTCGAATTCAGGAGTTCTTTAAAAAGCATATTTAAATGCTAATCCTTGCATAAATTTTAATAATAAAGTAGAACATAAATGGAAAATACTAGCATTTAAACTAAATGTGGCTACTAGAGTATTACCCAAGTAACTTAATCAACAACCTACATTTCATCTTTCCACTTTTATACAAATATCACGAGATGAATGTTTGATCAAAAGTTAACACAATAAATCAGATAAAGACAATAAGAAAATACAGGAATACACCGCTAACTTGAATAATGATCAAGAGATATATTGGTCGTATGCAATTAAAGATACTGCAGTACGTAACAATACTCAGACCTTATTTAAAAAAACCAATAAACGTTGTAAACTATTTCTTCTATAATCAATGCTCACATCGATTCCTATAAGTTAATAGACATCCCATACACGAGCAAATCAGGCTGGAGTTCGTCCAGGAATGGGGTGCAATGACCTAATTCACACTGTTTGTGGATCGTTAGAATTGCGATAACGATACCAACAGCCTACGTACTGTTTATTTGTAGATAATTTAGCTGCCTTTGATTCCGTTAATCGTAACTTGTTGTGGAATTTTCTCATTACCAAAGGACTTCCTGCCAAGGTTGTCAACATTATTAAATCTTTATATTCGTCGTTCAACGTAGTAATATGGAATGGGAATCCTTAAACTGATGCAATCTACATAAACTCAGGAGTCCACCAAGTTCGTGTTTCAGCTCCGATACTTTTCAATGTTATACTTGATGCCATTTTTGATGATTTTTCCCAGTCATTCGAGAACTGTAAAACGTATGGTCCTAAAATAGCGAATCTTCAGTATGCAGATTATGTGGTTCTTATGGTAGAGACCAAAGATTTACAAAATGCGATTTGGTTTACTCAAGAAGCCTGAAGGAAATATGGCTTATATCTTAATACTAAAAACCAGTGGTTTTAGTGAATGTCACCAAGATTAGAATATTTAATAGTTTAGTGCGTTCCATTCTACTTTATGCTTGCTAAACTTGGGCTCTCATCCAAGTAGATATACAAAATCTTGTTCAGTTTGAACGTAACCATTTAATAACTAATTAAATATTTAACTATTTCCAAATATTTGTAAGACACTTAACATTAATTAACCATGTATTTCTAACATAAAAAGAAAAAAACGACTAAAATGAATTGACCTTGTTTTACGAAGGCTGTCCACTTATCCAACCAAAATAACTTAAAAGACCAACCATTACCCGGATAGAAAGGAAGACCAACAAATAATTTGGACAAACATTTTAGCACAAAAACTCAGTCCTTTCATTTATGCTAAGCCCCGTCCAAATAAACTACTTAATTGAGCATTCAATTGCTTACCGTTTGCAGTTAATAGAGATCATTGGGGGGGGGATTTAATTAGGGGTGTAATTAACAGTTAAATTCAGCAATCCTCAAGTGCCGTTTATTAAATGCACGTTGTAATGATTGATGTTTTGAAGGCTTCTGGTAAATTAGACTACCGTGAGCAATATATATATATATATATATATATATATATATATATATATATATATATATATATATAACCAAAATAAATGAATATATATTTGTAATGATTGCACTAAAGATTGTTTTATATCGTTACCGAATGATCCGTTAGAAACAAAAAAAAATGCTTGGATTTAATCAGATATATTATTTAAAGCATATATATAAATATAAACATTTTAAAAAGTAGAAATTTTTTTATATTAATAATTCGTTTTAATTAGGTAAATCAGGTAGTTTGTTTTTAAAATTATCATTACGGTTGATACATCCTATCTCCAGAAAAAGTTAAGAATGAGGCATTCATTTTCCAGGAAATGCCCTTAAATGAGGCAATACATCTCCAGAATTAGACTGTGGTTGAGAATTTTCAATTCCAAGAAATGGCTGTGATTGAAACATCTCCCCTCCATGATTAGGCTGTGTTTGAGACATTCCAGTTTCAGGGAATGGCTGTAAATGAGGCGACACACCTCTAGGATTAGGCTGTGCTTGAGGCATTCCAGTTTCATGGAATGGCTGTAAATGAGGCGACACACCTCTAGGATTAGACTGTGGTTGAGACATTCCAATTCCAGAAAATGGCTGTGATTGAAACATCTCTCCTCCAGGATAAGGCTGTGTTTGAGGTATTTCAGTTCCAGGGAATGGCTGTAAATGAGGCGACACACCTCTAGGATTAGGCTGTGGTTGAGACATTCCAATTCCAGAAAATGGCTGTGATTGAAACATTTCTCCTTCAGGATAAGGCTGTGTTTGAGGTATTTCAGTTCCAGCGAATGGCTGTGAACTATGAAACGCATCTCCAGGATAGGGCTGTGTTTGAGGCATTGAGGATGAATGCATTCCACTATCGATAAAAAAACCATCACTTTTATAATTAATCGTCACTGGGTCCTATTAAATGATAAAAATTTATATATATATATATATGTAAACGACCAATCGTGTATAAACATTACAACTAATAATGCATATTGTTTCAAAGTAATTATAACACTTAACAAAATTAACTTCCTGAATACCAAAATAAAGTACAGTTTAAAGCCAACTTTTGAAACCTTTACTTGTACTTGAAACGGCTAGAGAAAAAACTATATTTGACTATTAAATTAGTTTAATAAAAAATATTAAATAGATATCATACAGCAAATTATACCAAACAAGGTAAATAGTGCCAATTTTATTTCAGTGTGCAAAAATATTTATAAAGTTCAAACGCAATACATTTATGAGAGAGTTGTAACTAATTTAAAAACAGTATCTCGCCACATTTTCAAAAATTCTAGTTACAATTTTATCTAACTTCACTTTGTTTGCTAATAAATTTAAACTTAAAAATTGCTTAAACTAAAGTAAACTTTTTTAAAAATTGCCATTTGACTCAATTTTTTACTATAAAACAAAACATATGCAAACATATTCAGAGTAAATAAGTGTCTCTCAATACCCATTATTGTTTAAGACAAAGTAACATAAAAACTGCGTAAATAATCTAGTTAAGGAAATACCAAACCATCTCAATTAATAAGTTATGATAAGGGATATATTTATTATTCGGTACTTTGTAGTGTATAATACGAAAACGTATTTGGTAACTTCTACTGAAGTATCTAAGCCAATAACCATAAATAATAAATAATAATAATTAATTCTACATGCTTTGTATAATCATGATTTTATTCAACCTTTACTTATAAATTAGTCAACATTTAATGTAAAAGCTTTCAATGACTTATAATATGTACAAATAAATTTAAACTTGTGTTTTACACATAATACATTACTGTACATCACATGTTTAACATTTTTATTTTAAATTATGCAGCTATTAAAAACGTTTCAGTCAAACAACTACGTTAACTGCCGATACTTCTTTAGAATTTGTAATCATGCCAAATGAACCTCTATCAAAATATTCTTAAAAGATAAATATTGTAATTATCACAATAAATTATAAATAATAGTACTTACTTTTGTAAAATTTTGATCACAAGCTATGATACCCAATGGACACATCTTGCAAACACATTTTCCTTTCTAATTAAACAAGCAACTTTATTAAATAATAACTAAAACTATACCTTATTCATTTTTTTTGTAATTTTCTTTTTCTTTTTATTCATCTTAGACTGAAAGCTAGTTAAAACAATATATATCTTTTAAAGTATTGTACCTTGTTTTATAGTCATTACTACTACTGCTGCTACTGCTGCTACTGCTGCTACTACTGCTGCTACGACGAAACCGATCACCTTTCTTTAAATTCTTCTTTTTCTTTACTACCACATTCATCATATCCAAAATCTAAATAAAACCTAACAATAAAATTACAGCTATTATTGCATATATTATAAACTTCAAAATGTTTTTACCAATATTTATAACTATTTTTCAAAATGAAAAAAATTTTTTTTTATTTTGCAATCATATATATATATATATATATATATATATATATATATATATATATATATATATATATAACATAAAAATAGCGCTTTGTAAAATATCCTTTATTTTTACTCAAAACAATATGGATCATAACAGATACTTATCTATAAAATATTTTTTCAATATTAAAAATTATATAAACGTTTTGAAACAACAGAATAAACAAAACAATTTAGTCTACAGGTTTATACACGAGTTGAGTAGGAGTAAAACTCCTTTTGATCCTCGGTTCGAATTATCGATGATATCAGTAAGATTCGGAGGGAAATATGAAATGGATGGTGAGGTAAAGAGAGATTAGTCACAGAAAAAATATTTGAAATCAAGATAAAATCAAGGTAGATAATGGAAGTTAACAGTTATAGAAAATGAGCAAAAATTACAAATATAAAAAAATAAATATAACAGGTGCCTATTACAATGCAAAAACACTGCAATAATCTTCAAAGAAGAAAAGAGAAAAGGATGAATAACGCTCCAATGGACGTATAGCGTGACGCGCGCCTCACCTCGCAAGTGTATAATAATTTCAAATTTCCGCTAGGATTATAATTAATGTCTAAGTAAATCACTTAAATTGTATGCACACAATCTGCATTAAATACCATAAAAATTTAAACATAAAGATCAAAGTTTTCTAATGTTATAACATTTGAAAATATATTATTAAAATAAAAATACATTTTAAAATAATTAAATTAAAATGTTTTTCATGTATTAAATAAAACTTGTAAAAATTTAAACTTCATAACTATTTCAAACAAAAAAAATGATTAAGAATAAATAAAAATTATAGTGCTTACAGATTTAATGTAACCTAGAGATTTGAACCAGCAACAAATAACAAACTTTTATAACAAATATTTATTTAATAGTTTTTTTAATTAAAATTTTTTTTATATTTTTTAAAATTTTAATTTTTTATAATAAATAATTTTTTTTAAATTTTAGTTTTATAATTAAAAACAATTTCGGGTTTTTATGATTTCAGGATTGTATACGAGTTGAGTAGGTCAAAACGACTTTTAGTACTCGTTATATGTATTATAATGCAAAAACACAGCAATAATCTTTAATACAAGAAAAAAAAGTATAATTCTGTAATGGACGTGTAGTGTAACACGCTCCTCGCCTCGCGAGTGTGAAACTGTCTAGTTTTTATTTAAAATTGCTTTTAATTACTTTAAAATTAATGTCAAATAATTTTTACAACTTTTCTTTTTTCATATAGACTCGCTGCTTGTAGTTAATTTTTCATATTTATTTAAACTAACAGCGTTAATTTTGTTAATTTCTTTTTTTATATATTTCTTTAAATTATTTTTTGATTTTTAGTTTGTTTTGGTTTTATATTCTATTTCTAAAATTTGCTGTCTCATAGTTTTCTTCCCTTTTTTAGAATGTAGTCGTACCACCTCAATTGTTTATCCTTCATTTTTAATAGCTTCAAGTAATTTTTATCTTTCTCCTAATTGCATTATTTACTATTTTGTCTTATTAAAGAACTATTAAAATATTTTAAGGCTTATTGAATTTAGTTTTTTGGACTTTATTAATACCACAGGTTTTAAAGGTATAGATACAACCGATCTAAATAAAGTTATAAATATTTTCTTGTTTACCATTTATGACAGTAGTTTAATACCATTCTGCTTGTTTTTTTTTAAATTATTGTTGCCTTTAAATTGTCATCTTATTTTGCTAATATATTCATATATTTTAACATACTTATTTTTGACAACTGTTAGTTTACCGATAGATTACGTCATACGCATATATACTGTTTTTCATGCTGGTTTTTGGGCTTCAATTTTTTAACTTTTCTAATTTTTTCTGTATATTTTTTTGTTTTCTACTACATAGAAAACAATAGTTCATAATATTTCTCCTTCATTTCTATTGCTACCATGTTAATCACAAAATTAAGCAATTACTAACTTAGAACCAAACCTTGTAATGCAAACTAACTTTTATAAAAAACTTGTCATGTTTTTTGTATTTCCTATCTAAAATGTTTTTTTCTAAATTAATAAAAACCACTTGGAATTCTGTTTATCATTTATTTTTTTACAAAACAAAAATAGCACTGTTTCTATTTTACCCAAACAGAAAATTTTTTTTGTTTGTTTTTTTTGCAAATCATTCTATGAATGATTTTCTCCCAAACTTTTAAGATGTGTAACATAGGCTTTATGTTTTCACAACCGACAGTTTCAAATACTTTTTTAGTTTTTGTAAATTGATATAACAACAATTTCCCTCCAATTGCCAACCATTCTTTTTTAAATTTTATATTAGATTTAGTAAATCCGTCCATACTTTGGTGATTATTTGGTGATTATTTTAAGTCTGTTTTTAATCAGGATTTTACTATCGGTTTCCTTCCTGAACCCACCCTAGATTCAGGATGTCCCATTATTACGCCATCTCTAGTTTTTAAACATCTATCTCATCTTAAATCTTTCTCCCGAGGTGCAGATGAACTATTCCCAAGAGTTCTTAAAGAATGTGCCTCCAAACTAGCCCCTCCCCTTACTCATATTTTTAATCGCTCTATCCAGGTTCAGGTTCAGGTTGAATACACGAGTTAAGTAGGAGTAAACTCCTTTTGATCCTCGGTTCTGTCTATCAAGTTTATCAGAAGATTAATAATAATAAAAATAAAATAAAATTAACATGGTTGAATATTAGGATACCAGAAGTTGGTCAGAGGTAAAAGGATACATCAAATGAAATTGGCAAGCTGATAATTGTCATATGCCTTTTTGAAAACTGAGAGTGAGGACGCAGAGATGACGCTACCAGGCAGATTGTTCCATGAAGTGATCACTCAGTGTGAAAAGTGATGACTTCTCAATCTGGAAAAAGATCTAGGTTTAGATAATTTTAGGTTATGTCCCCTGAGTGAATTTTGGGCTAAAGTAAAAAAGGGTAGATGAGAGCCGGAATTGAAAAGTTGATAAGTCAGGATAATATCACCCCGGAGACGCCTATCTCGTAGAGGAAATAATTTTAGGGATTTGAGCCTTTGGGGATAAGAAAGGTTCTTAAACTCATAAGGCTTTTTAGTGACCGCCCTCTGTACCTTGTCTAATCTAAGTGCGTCGGATTTTAGAATGGGAGATGTAACCTGAGCACAGTATTCAAGGTGAGGCCTGAGGTATAGCATGTAAAGAAGGCGTAGACATTTAGGTGGGATCTTACCAAGATTTCTTGTAAAAAACTTAATGAGCCTGAAACATTTTGAAGTAGCCAAAGAGTGGTGTTCAGTAAAGTTAAGCGAAGAATCAAATATAACTCCTAAATCCTTAATAGAATTAGTCAATTTTATCGGCTGTGAGTTAGGAGGAAGATAAAAAAACTGTGCCAGACGATCGACCGAAAGTAATGTGCTGACATTTATCCTTATTGAGTGGAGCTGATTCTTTAAAGACCAATTGAAGATATCAAGAATGTCAGCTTGAAGTAATTCTGGGTTGGTCCCCCAGATCTTAACGTCATCTGCATAAAGCAGAATATTAGAGTGAACGGCAGAAGGCAGATCATTTATAAAGAGGATAAATAATAGGGGCCCTAAACAGACCCTTGAGGAACCCCAAAGGAGATAGGACAAGAGGAGGAGGTATCCGCCCCTACCCGAACCTTAAAAGTACGGTCGGAGAAAATCTTTAATCCAGGCTAGGATGGACCCTACTATCCCTACTGACTTGAGCTTTGCGATAAGAAGATTGTGTGGAACTTTATCGAAAGCCTTTTGCAAAGTCAAAATAGATAGCATCGACAGACTGATGCCTCTAAAGCATGTCTGTGACGCTGTTTGAGTAAGTAATAAGATTTGTAAGGCACAACCTCTTTGGCATAAAGCCATGTTGAGCGGGACTAATAATATTAAGCTTAAAGAGATGATCCAGTAAATGAGATCTAATAAACCTTTCCATTATCTTACTAGGAGTAGAGAGAATGCTTATGGGCCTATAGCTGTTTGGTAGAGATTTACTCCCAGACTTATGGATAGGCCTAATAAAAGCGAGTTTCCATATGGAAGGTACTTGCCCAGTCTGAACTGAAAAATTAAAAATATAGGTTAGGGGAGGGGAAAGAATATACGCATATTCTTTCAGAATCCTGGGGTATATTCCATCAGCACCACAAGACATAGACTTAAGGTGCCTAAGGCAGTCTGAGACTGAGAGCTTAGAGATTGTTAGAGGTGTTATAGGTGGACACTCAAATGTAGGGAGAGACTGAGTAACTCCAGAAGTTTGGAAAACCGAGTTAAAGAATTCTTTAAACAAGTTACAACTAGAAGGACCTGATACCTCCTTACCTTGTTGATCTTTAAGACGAGGGAAGGAAAAAGTGTCCGCCCGCTTATTCGTGATAAATTTGAATAGGAGTGTTTTATTAAACTTAGCTTTATTTAAAAGTTTGTGTAATATGTTCCCTCTGTGCGTTCTAATAAGTCTAGTACATTTATTACGAGTATTTAGGTATCTATAATGGAAACAAGGTAGCTTTGTAGCTTTCCACAGGTAGAAGGCTTTATTCCGCTTATGAATCATTTTGGATATGACTTTAGGAAGCCTAGGCATAGTATATGTGGGAATTCTGAAAGGAACAAAGCTATTTAACCCTTTACTTATTACCTTGTTAAAGAAGGCATAAACACCTTCAAGATCATAAGTATATAAGTTTTCCCAATTTGTATTTGTTAGAAAGTCTCTAAGTCCCCTGCTATCAGTTTTCCTGAAATCTGGTATAGGTTTTAATTTAAGTTTGCAAGTATTTGAGATAGGGATCGGATAATGTACTACAAAGCTCACTACAAGATGGTCACTTTTTTAAGAGGGGGGGAAGGAAGGACATAGAATCAATATCTACAGTGTCATTCGAGAGTACTAGGTCAAGACAAGAGGGGTTAGTTCCGATTCTATAACGAGTAGGGGAGAATACATGCTGCTTGAGGGCATGCACAGCACAAATTTCCAGTAGATTAGAATCAAAAACATTAACTGGTATTGAAGGAGTGGCCCAATTTATAAAGGGACAATTAAAGTCTCCCATAACTACGAAGTGATTAAACGGTAGAAAGAGAACATGTCGGAATTACTTTACCAGTTCAGTATTTGAATGATGTTTAAGATTAGGGGGGGCGGTACAACAGAGAGAATAGAGTTTTTGTGTTTAAACCCCCACAACTAAGTGAAGAAAGTCATATTCAGCTGAGTGGGTAGAAGGAACTGTGATAGTCGAGTAGGTTAACCCATCCTTGACGTAAAATAGACATCCTCCATATTTACCTTTATGGGAATCTCGTCTCACTACACTATACCCTTCCATATGGAGTTCAGAGTCAAGTACATCATCTGATAACCATGACTCCGTAATGCCGAACAAGTGTGGGGGCGAGGGGGAAGATAGGAGGAGATGAACTTCCTCTAGTTTATTGTTAAGGCTTAAGGCATTTGTGAAATACACCTTCAAAGCCAAGGGAGAGGTAATAGTGGCCGGTGAGAACTCTGGGGTGAAATCCGAAAATCCTGATTATCAATGTCAATATCCGGTCTAAGAGGCGTGAGATTTGGGGAATAGGGGGCAAGGAGAGTCTAGTTAAACGCTCGGACAAAGGTAAATCTTTCGTAACTTTGATCCCTTTAAAATGTGCCCTCACAGTGGTCCAATTTCGAAGTACAGATTCACTGTCTTCAGATGATGCACAAGAGACCAGGATGGGTGGGGCAGTATGTTGGCGCTTACAAGAAAGTCTGCCAATTTGGAAATTACCCGCTTCAGGATGACATTTCTTGACTATGTCAGAAACAAGTTCTTTGAAGTTGGTGATATCAAGGCTAATACCCCTGACAACTAGATTACGATCACGTTTTTTTATGCTATCAACATAGCTTTTCGTCCCCTTCTAAGATTTCTTCTTGGGAAAGTTTGAGAACAGTATTTGATACTGTAGATAAGGGGTTAAGACTAGAAACTTGGGATTTGAGAGATGTGATATCTTGGGATAGGGAGACAGACAGTTTGGATAAGGAGGAATTTACAGAATCAAACTTGGAAGAAGAATCAGACATCTTATCGACTAGATTAGATAACAATTCAGTAACAGAGGTAATCTTAGTGTCTAGTTCATTAATTCTAGAGGACAGGGTATTATTATCCCTGACTAGATGTAGTATTTTGTCTAATTTTTCATAGCTATGAACGGTGTCAGAAGGTAGTGCTTGCAACTCCGTTTCACATCTGCAATCCATGCATTTATAGTCAGAGGACTATCAGCAAGTTACGTGCAAGTAGTGCACCGAGGACAGCCCGGAACACGCCTCGTGAAACCAATTTTCGCAGGTGGCGCAGAAAATGCCAACCTTCACGGACTTCTTGCACCGTTGAAAACCACAGCTGGACGAATTAGAGGAAACCATATCTAAAGAACTATGTAAAAATACAAAAACAAAAGTAGAAGTTTAAAAACAGGTACTATTACTGGGGAAAGACCAGCAATATTCTTTTGATGGAGAATTAAAATAAAAATAGTGTTAAAGCACGATGCCAAGCAAAACGCACAATAACACAACAAAAACGCGACACTTAAAAATGCACAGTTATACACCAAAAACCACGTACACAAAAAAGTAAAAAATTAACCCAAAAATGCAAAAATAAAAACAAAAACAAACGCGAGCACGTAACAATTAGCAATAATAAAAGCGGCTACTTTTGATCTGAAACGTCACGCAAGCGTATCGTACAGATCCAGTCCGGTAAATTACCTGCTATTTGGAAACTCGCCTTTATTCGGCCTATTTACAAGTCCGGTTCCAAGTTCAAGCCGAAAAGTTTCAGGCCGATCAGTATTTTATCCCGGTTCTAGCAAAATTTTAAAGAAAATAATTAAATCCCATTTGGTTAATTTTATCTCTATGACTAACTTAATAAATTCAGCCCAACATGGGTCTATGCCTGGGATATTCTATCTTTCCAATCTATTAACGTTTACAAAGAGCATTACCGGCATGCTGGATCGGTTATCATCAGTCGATGTAATCTACTTCGACTTTTGCAAAGCTTTTAATAAAGTTCCGCATTCAGCTTTACTCGGTAAGCTAAAAAGCTTTTGGGATAAGTCCTCCGCTCCTGGATACGTGACTTTCTCACTAATCGTAAGTTCTGTGTTAAATTAGGTAGTGCAGCCTCCTCTCTCTTTCTCCCAATCTTATCGGGGTCCCTCAGGGATCAGTTCTAAGTCCCCTTCTTTTTAATATCTATATTAATAATCTGCCTACAGTCGTTCATTCTAACATTCTGCTTTATGCTGACGATGTTAAAATCTGGGGCTTTAACCCCGAACAACTACAACAGGATGTTATTAACATTTACCAGTGGTCTAAGGTCAATGCACTCCCCCTGAATATTTCTAAATGTAATCATTTCTCATTTGGAAAACCTTCAAAAAACCGATATACTGTCCCTAGTACTCAGACTATCTCTAAGACTGACACGGTGAAAGATCTTGGTGTGACTTTCAATTCCTCTCTTAGCTTCTCGTCACACCATAATAGAGCATTGTTAACCTGCTATCGTCTTATAAAATTTTTTAGGCGTAATTTAGGAAATATTCCAGCTAGCTGTACCCGACTTTTTTATTAATTATACATTAGGCCGCACCTCAAATACTGTATTTAAATAACGTCGCCTATCCTAAGGGCAGACATAGTTAAACTTGACAAAGTTCAAAGAAGCTTCATTAGACTCCCGCGTACCCTAAAGAGTCTTCCTTACCCCCAAACGACTGGAAGCGCTTTGTCTCTTCCCACTAAAAGATAGGAGACTCCGGGGCAACCTAATTCTAGTTTTTAAACTCATAAACTCTACCCAGTTTAAGCATATGTTTGCCCTCTCCCATGATTCCCGTAGAGGACACCCTTTCAAGCTCTCCAAGCCGCGAGTTTAATCCCGACTAAAACTTCATCATTTTTCTATTAGGGTTATCACTACATGGAACAATCTGCCCCCGCACGTCGTGTTAGCCCCATCCCTTCAGGCGTTCAAATCTGCATACGATACCTTCTCAAGTTTACCTAATGCTTTTTTTCTTTTTGTTAACTACTTTTTTTTTCTTTGATACTTGATACCCTGAACAGAGTATTGAAAGGAGTTTTCCTCCTATTTAACTCTTGTACAAACCTGAAACCTGAATATAGATTTCCGGAGAATTATTTAAGAACAACAGAATTTATTACTTTTATTAATTTTTACTTTAATTACAATTTTTATATTATTAAACACTTTTAAAATGTTAACACTGTTTACATTTTTATACGCTATTAACTTTGTATTTAAAATTGTTATATGTGAACTGTAGATGTAATTTTTGGTCAACAATATTGTTATGTATTTTTTTTATTTTTAGCAATAATAAAGTGTAAAACACTTATTTAAATTATGTATAAACATGTTTTATTGAAATTAGCTGGGAGTATTTATTACTATCACTTTTGAATCTGTGCGGTACGCTTGCGTAACGTTACGGATCAAAAGTAACTTGCTTTTTGTTATTGCTCAGTGTTTGCGTTTGCTAACTGTCGTTTTTTGCATATTGGTGCATTTTTGTGTATTTGTGTACAACTCCTAAGCTAATTAACGTTGAGAACGTAGTTATTAAAGTAAAACATCAGTAGCATTCACATAACTAAAAAAGAACTCAGTTTAATCATGTTATATACAACGTTATATAATAGATAAAATACAATTACAATTTTATTACTATCTACCGTTAACATAAAAAATAATTGCATAAAAATCAAACTTGTTCAAAATTACAAATTGGGTAAAATTGTTAATATAAAATATAACGTCAAATATGAAAAAATAACAAAACACATGGAATATTATTAAATACCAAATGATTGATTGAATAATAAAGAAAAAAGTGTTTAATAATTAATGTAATCGCCTTTCTTTTTAACCACCTGATCAAAGCGGTTTGGAACGCTGTCAATGAGATTGTTAATATATTCTTTTTTCATCTCATATTGAACAACAAACTGAATACAATCACACAAATCCTAAATTTCAGTATGCTTATTGATGTTACACTTTAGCATACTAAAGAAATTTTTAATAACATTTATGTTCAGACTGTTAGGTGGTAATTGAATAAAAGAAATTATTTTCGATTTTAGCCCTTCTAATGTCTAAATGTAAATATAAAACAAACAAAGTAAATCTAAATAAATATGATATTACTTTTTTAAACATCTGACATGGAGCATTGTCTAGAAAAAACATTAAAAAGCCCGGTGTGACTGTATTGCATTTCATTATAAAGAAGTTCATTAATAAAATAAATTTTTCACTATCTAAGGTACCGGATATAATTTTCCATTGATAGGTCCATTATACTTAATACCAAACCAACGCATCACTTGTTGAGAGTAGGTTTTCTTTTTAACAACCGGGAGTAAATGTTTTTGAAAACTTGACCCACACAACACTTTGTTTTTGTAGCCAAATAGTTTGTTCCTAATCAATCATTTTACAGAACAGAAACAGATATGGGAATTAATTGGATTTTCAAGGTCAATAATAATTAAAAATTAAACTTTTTTTTAGATTACCGAAAAAAAATTATTTAAAAAAAATAATCAATAATTTTTTAAACATATTTTTAAGTAATTAAATTTTAATTTTAATTAGCATTATGACGTTACAACTATATCAAAGTTGAATGTATACATTTTACAGCTATTAAGCGTTTATTTTTAATGAAATTAAGCACACAAATCAATAATTAACCAAATATTATAAAAATTATATACATTCAACTTATTATCCATGTTTATATAAGCGTTGTTTTTTAAATATGCTACTTTGGCCGACTCAGCATTTTTAAGTAAATATTTCTAAATAAATATAAAGTATTTATTACATCTTTTACATTATTTAAAATTTTTTATATTTATTTTTACCAAAAAATAATTGGAGATATCAAATTAATTTAAATTAATTTTTTTTGAATTTTCAACACTAATTTATTCAGAGGCTGTATTTTCCATACATGTATATTTCGTTTTTTGTGTTTTTGTTTTAAGTGTTGTGTGCTATTTGTTTACTGTGCGTTTTTGCTTGTGCGTCGTGTGGTAATCACATAGCATTTGTGTGTTTTTTCTACTATTATCGCTAGTCTTTTCCTAGTGATAGTTTCTGTTTAATATTCTTTTATTCGTTAATTGTTGTTTTTGTAATTAACTTGCATCTGTATGGACTGCAGATATAAAACTGGTCTTCAAAATTTGCTTCCTGCCAACTTTATCAAGCCTGTTAAACAAATGGACTTGACCGTCGACACAAAAAAACTCTCTGCCCAGATATTAGAACTCGAAAACAGCTTAGGGACTATGTCTTCCTCCCTATCATTTTTAGCGGTCAAGTTTTCTGACTTCCTTTTAAAGACTAAAATTATTAACTTTTCGATATCTAATCTCTCGGATTCGGTTCTGGGAGAGCTTAACTTCCTAAAAACCAATATGTTTAACTTAAATGTCTTGTCTATTGCTGCTAAATCAGTTCTAAGACTCTCCCAAAAAAAAATTTTTGTAGCCGCTAAGCACCACGTTATAGATTCTAAACGTAATTGTAGTTTAATTGTTAAGGGGGTAAAGGACAGCGTAATTAATTTTAAAAATTATGTACTGAGTATTATCACTAGTTGTTGCCCCGAGGTTTCTGACTTAAAAATTGGTAAACTTACATGTAAGCGTCCTCATTCATCTCCCCCCCCCTATACTGGTTACGTTTACTAGCTTCTCAGTAAAAGATAATGTGTTGTCTAATTAGCGTAGCGTAAGGTCTGATTTCTCTAGCATTAGATTAACCAAATATTTTACTTTAGCTAAACGTTCTTCTAACATGGACTCCCTTAAGTAATCTTGTTCCCATAGTTTAATTGTCCTCATTAAGACAAGATTTTATTAATGCACCAAATTTTTGGATTCCACCCCGAAGTCTCCCTTCCCACCCGGTAATCCACCATCTCCGGAAATTATCCCCACTATTCCCCCTCCCTCATGGATTAAGTTTTACTACACAAACGTCTTAAATCTAAGTAACAAACTATCTGAGGTCCAAAAATTGACGCTTTTTTTCTTCCCTCATATTATAGGGATAATCAGAACGTGGCTCTCTAAAGATATATTTGATAGTGAAGTAGTGGTTAAAGGGTATAATATTGTTAAAAAAGATTCTATAAAGGGTAAATGTGGTAGTTGTATTTTTATGTTAGAGAAGATATTGCCTTTTCCACTTTTTCCTCTCTTTACGCTAGTCAGCGAAATGGTTATGACCTGTTTAATTTAGTTCTAGGGTCCCATACTGTTTGTTCCCTTATTGATCGCCCTCACTCACTTATGAAGGCTATAAATATATTGTTTGTACAAGATTTTCAGTATATCTTTTCTAAGCCTTTCAAACATTTAATCCTTGAGTGATTTTAATTGTCTATCCATCAGTTGGCCTTTTCTATCCGGATTCTCAAATTACTTTAAAGATAATTTCTTAAAACTTAGCATAAAACATGTTCTCACCCAGCATGTTTTTTCACCTACTAGATATAGAATAAGTGCACCTTATTTATGTCTAGACTTTATTTTTACTAATACTGCCTCTCTTATAAATAATATCTGTTATCTTCCTCCTCTAGGTTAAAGTGTTCACTCTTTTCTCTGCTTTAAAATCTTTCTTTCTTTTACCTTAAATAATTTGACTTAAAACTTAGCTCTTATTCCTGATTTCAAAAAAGCTAATTTTTCTAAACTTTGTATCTACCTCAAGTCAAAAAACTTGGATCCCATTTATGATAACAACATTGAAAATGCCTACTCCCATTTCTTAGATATAATTAATGAAGGAATTAAACAATTTGTTCCTTTTTGGGTTCTATCTCACTCAAAACCTAAGCTTCCCCAGTTTATTGTCCGCTCCATTATAAAACGGAATAAAACCTTCTTATTGTGGAAATCGGTTAAACTCCCTTGCATTTATTATGTGTATTTATCAGTCAAGAATAATTGTTTTAATCTAATTAAGGCTTTTAAAAATAAGATGCTCTTTAAGCTACTAAACAGGGCCACCAAAAACAAAAGCCTTCTTTTTAAGTTTATTAAAAATAAAAGAACAACCAAAATGTTTCTTCCTTGTCTTAAAAATAATAAAGGGATTTTATTATCTAGGGTTTCTGCTTGCAATAGTTTTAAAAATTACTTTCAATCAGTTTTTCAAATTTTTAGTTTTTTCTGCCCTACATTTCTAGACCCCGTAAATACCATAATACCTTTCAACTCTGATGTTAACACTGTTTTTAATATTCTATCCAGTTTTAAGTCATTTTTATGTGGACCTGATGCGGTCTTTTCTAGGGTCCTTAAGGAATGTGCTAATGTTCTTGCCCTTTATCTAACCTACATCTTCAACCTCTCCTCCTCCACCGGTTGCATCCCTAGTATCTGGAAATATGATTTTATTAGGCCCATTTACAAATTGGAATGCAAATTTAAAGCTGAAAGCTTTAGACTAATTAATATCCTATCTTCTCCGAGTAAAATAATGGAAAGGCTTATTAGGTTTCACATCCTTGATCATATCATTAATTCTAACATTATTAACTCTGCTCAACATTGG
Organism: Cardicola forsteri; assembly: GCA_025895645.1. Classification (NCBI taxonomy): domain Eukaryota; kingdom Metazoa; phylum Platyhelminthes; class Trematoda; order Strigeidida; family Aporocotylidae; genus Cardicola; species Cardicola forsteri. The sequence continues at coordinate 423,984 of JAKXYG010000513.1, forward strand.
TTTTTACCCTGTAAATTCTGTCTTACTAATTTAACAACTTACACCAATAGCATTTCCTTAATTCTTAAATCTAGCACTTTAGTTGATGCTATTTATTTTGACTTTGCTAAAGCCTTTCACAAAGTTACCCATAATCTGCTTTTAATCAAACTCAGATCCTTTGCATCTCTGGGTCCATCCTTTCCTGGATCTCAGATTTTCTGTTTAATCGCTCCTTTAAGGTTAGATTGGGGGCAGATCTCTCTATTGAATAATTATATTTTTAACATTAATAAATGGGCGCTCAAAAACTTTCTTCCGTTAAATCATTTTAAGTGTAAACACATAACTTTTGGAAAGCCATCTAGGAATGTCTTCAAAATGTTTTTCCATGATGCTCTTCCAATAGATACTGTAAAGTCAATAAAAGATTTAGGAGTCTTATTCGACTTGTAGCGGTAAAAATCGACGAAGATAATTTGAAGTCCCAAATAATAAACAATATTATTTTATTTCATCTAAAATTAACATTTAATTTTTGGCAAGTAATATTCTTCAAATATTGGATAATTTTGTTTGAATGTATCAATGGTACATACCAGTGGGAACGGCTATAAAAACAACCGTTTCCACGCCATTGATAACTTCCGCTTCCTGTTATCATTCCGTTTCTGTTTGGTTTCCATCTTGGTTTTTCCCACGATCAGTTCTTGTAATTTGGCAATATACGTTTCCCAGGTCCAGTCTCTGCGTTCTCATTCATTACTATAAGTAATCGGTACAACGTAAGATATTGGGAGGAAACTACGACTAGATCTTTTATCAACGCAACCTTCTACGACAAGCGACGCCGCTTGTTACATTAAAACCGCCCCCATCTCGCATTTAGTAAAAAGAGGCTACGCAGCCTGCAATCTGGAGTCAGTTTACTAAAGACTCATCACTTAACTTCACGGGTCATTACATTAAAGCTACTCACACTTGTTACAACTTGATTAAATTCTTTAATAAACATTTAGATGATATGTCTCCGAAGTGCGTTCGGTTAATTTATATGCTTTACATTAGGGCTCACCTAGAATATTGTGCTCAGGTGACTGCATCCGTCTTTACATCCGATATTAGAAATTTACAAAAAGTTTAAAGGACTGTTTCCAAACTGACTAAATCCTTTAGGAATATGCCTTATTAACAAAGACTGAATTCCCTTAAGTTGTTCCCATTAGTAGATAGAAGGCTCCGGAGTGACCTCATTTTGGTGCATCAATGTATCTCTTCAGGAATCTTTAGTCCCTTCTTCAACTTAGCTCAAAACTCACTTCGAGGGCATAATCTGGAACTAAGCAAACCCAGGGCTTCCACTGGGGTAAGGTTGTATTATTTTTCTCATAGAGTTATTAACTATTGGAACAGGCTTCCCGCTGAGATTGTAAATGCTAAATCTACTCAGCCCTTTAAGCGTTCATATGATAAATATGCTCTAACGAACTTCCGATAACCCATTTGTTTTTTTATTCATTTAGTTTATTATTATTTTATTTTTTATCTCATTTTTTTATTATTATTCTGGTTCTCCTAAATTGATATTGATGATACCATTCGAACCGAAGATCAAAAGGAGTTCGACTCCTACTCAACTCGTGAATCAACCTGTAACCTGTATATCATGTATAACTTGAGGAATAAGAAGGATATCTCAATGAGATTTTATTTTATAGTTTTCCAAGTATTTCCATATTTTAGTAGGTATTTCATGTTTCTGATAAGTTTATTTTTATTCTCGAGATAAGGCCTGCGTCAAACTACATGTCGGTTACAGTGTTATTTTATATTTTTGAAAATTATTAGTGTTTTTGCATTGTACGGTCATACATTTTATTGTTACTTTTGTATATTTATAATGTTTGCTCACTTTCCATAATTTCAAAAGTTTTTTACTATCTCCCTATTATTCATCATAATTTTTTAATTTTTTGTGATAAATCCTTTTTCACCTTACTTCCATTCTACTATTGTCCCCCTCCCCCTGATTACTTGAGGTACATCAAAACCGAGGATCAAAAAGAATTCGTCCTTCTTAACTCGTAAACTAACATGTAACCTGTTTCACAAGTATAATAACTTATTTTTCAGATATTTTTGTTATATTTTAATTAGGCATCACATCTTTGGTCATCGCACGAGTAGTTTCTTAGTTTCAAATTATAATTTTGTTAATACTATTTTTCTTTTAATTTCAAAATTTGTCAGATTTTCAAAATGTTTTTTGTGGTACTACATAGCTTGTTCTCCACTTCAGCTGCCTCTAGTTGTTTATGTAATGGGCTTTTAATATTGTCTTCTCTATTGATACTGCTTTCTAGGCTCGCTAGTGATCTAATTTGTCTATTTTCATTTTAAATCTATCCCATCTTGTTAACGTTCCTGGTCCATTTTCTTGTGAAGTTTTTAACTACATTCTTAAACACTTTTCAATTTAATGTCCGATATTCCTACACTCCCTCAAAAACTAAGTTCTGTATTGCTTTTAGAAAAACATGCATGTTTGGTCAATAACTTTACCAACCGATCAGAACAAAAAACAACGAAAGACTGGCAGGTAACAAATTACATGTATACATTGTTTTTCTTTCAGGTAATAAAGCCCAAACAACTAAATCATACATGTATGTAAAACATGTCTGCCAATTTAACGTTTATAAACTCGGTAATTTCAGACTAATTGCATGCACCTTAATTAACCCCCAAAATGATTAAGTTAATACTAAGTGAAGACTTGTAATAGAATCAAGTACAAATCCTATACCATTTACAACTGTTTTACTTCAAATTATGCAGCTAGTTTAATTAATAACATCAAGTTAGTATTGTTATTTACTTATTTGTAGATTACAACTCTGCATCTGACAGTGCCTCTAGAAGCAAGTTAATAAAATTGATGGATTTAGAACTGCCTAGTTAAGTTTTTATTATTACGCAATCCGTAGTTCTGAAATGTCACTATAAAATAGTTAATTAATGCAATGCTGATTTATGTTTTTTAATTATATAAACCCACTCAATGTATCCTCTCCTTTATCTTTATTTAAATATGTTGATTACGTGGCACGTTTTTTTATTTTTCTACTTATAACTATTTTTTAAAAATTAATTCTGAAAACTTTAATTGATTTTCCATAAGTTATAATGTACCGTCACTAACCTCATGTATAGTGAATCTTTTTTAATTACAAAGTAATAATCTTCAACTGTAATTTATATTGTTTAACTTATATTGATATTGTTGGTAAATAAAAACAAATAATAAATATCCGTTAAGTGTTCAATATTTATAAAAACAATTACGTCTAGTAACAAATGGTTTATTCGTTTAATAAGTATTTCAAATTTTTGGTTTCTACTCAGTAAGTATTTGATGAACAATTGTTTGATAAAAATATTTATGAATAAAACAGTAAATAAATAATGAAATAATCTAATTTCCGCATTTTTAACAGTATTGAAATGAAATGTATGGTTAATTTAATATTCAAAATCTATTCCTGAATGAGAGGCATACTTGTATCTAAGTGAAGATATATTCAGGTCCTCCTATAGGCATTACACGTACTCCTTTGGCTTTGCTAGAAAGGTTTCTGGTGAAGCAATAAACTAAAAAATATCAACAATGCATTGAGCTGACAATAAATAAACTTAATCTAATCTAATTGACCAGTCAAACTAACTACTAAAATATTTAAAATTAACCTTTACAAAAAATTGCTGTAATGCAGAATTTTGTTTAATTCTCCTAAAAACTAACAGTATAAAATATCACAAAATATATAGAAATCATTATGTCAAACATTTTAAAATTAGCAATATATTTGTATAAAATACGTTCTACTGAGAAACTTCCATAAATAATAGTTTCCTTAATCAAGAAAACAAGTTTTAGATCAAGCCACACCAATCCTCTTTAAATATTTTATTTTGTAAAAAAGCAACAACCAACATTCGAACAAAGCAAAATAAACGTTTCTTCCACAACTAATCATACAAAAATGTAGGAAAAAAACCTTTGCTAAATTTGAATACCTATATGGATAAAAATCGCTTTCAATTATCGCCACTATCGTCACCGGATTCTTCTTCCTCGTCAAATTCATCTTCATCTTCATCGTCGTCTTCGTCGCCAGAAACTTCACGATTAGCTCGTTCTAATTCGTCCATCTGACGTTGCAAATCTGCTTCGTCTGTATCCGAAACCAAACGAGGCTGCAATCAAAATGAAGAAAAATAGTCTGTGTATAAAATAAGCAAGCACAAGATCATGACTCAAATGAAAACATTATGATAAGTAGAACAAGTCAATAAAAGCATGACTTACCGCTTGCACAATTTTAAATAATCCACCTTCAGATTCAATAGAATTTTTTATCGTATCCAATACAACTTTAAGCTGCTCCAATCCAGCTAACCTGTCCATTGTTTGTGTAGTCAAAACATACAAAGGGGGAGCAATTAAACTTATCTGAAATAAGGTATATAAAAAACACAATAGAGCTAGACATTAAACAAATGCAAATAATCCTAAGGATTTAAAAAATGCTTATAACATCTAAATTTCCAATCGTGTTAAAATTCCTAACTATTCCTCCCCCACGCGATGCAACCTCGACTGGGTGCCTACAAGCACCTAGACTAATAACAGCAGGGACCGAAAACACAGCGGTATAACTGGATTTCTGCTTCGGTAGATGGGTGCAAGCATATACCGAAGGTAGTTAAATGGTATATTAAAGTGTATGTGAACGATATGTAGCTCTTGGTTTAAAAGAAATAACCCTGACAAAATATTAGGCAGCCTGATCAATCTTTGCGAAGTGGTGCAGTCACAAGGATGCCGTCCATTAGCAAAGAAACGTCGTTATTCTTGCGACGCTAATGGTCCTGAGGATTTGAGTAATGCTTATAGTTTCAATTTCTAATGATGCCAATATTCCTGAATGTTAGTCCTCCATGTGGTACATTCTGGACTAAGTGCTGAAAGGCATCTATACTAATAACAGGGACCGAGTGCACACCGGTATAAGTGGGTTTCCGTTACAGCGGGTGTGTGCACCCAGGGTAGTTAAAAGGTATCTTATACCATATGTAGCCCTTGGACTAAGAAAGATAATCATTTGGCCTCGTCAATCTTTGTAAACAGTAGTGACGTCACAAGGATGCCGTCTACCAGCCAAGAAACTTCGTGATTCTTCTACGTTTGTTACACTTATCAAGCCATCAAAATCGATCCTTTAATATACTGTACATCTATAGAGATAATGAAGAAGTGACTAGATCACCAACCAAATGAATAAAACAAATTTTCATATTAACTTATAAAATGTAATCGGATGCGAATTGAACTTGAGGAAATGAAGTTTCTTGGCTAGAAAACCGCTTCTTTGCGACGATGCCAGTGTTCACAGAAATTGATGAAGTAATCTTCCATAGGGTTGAGGTCGATTGACGGATCCACAAATCTAACCGGCTACATATGGTAATTAGTTACCTTGACATATATTTTAAGCGTCTTGAGTATATGCTAGCACCCATAGGGGTGCTAATGACCCTGAGGATTTGAGTAATGCTTATAAAGTCTCAATTTCCAATGATGGTGATATTCCTGACTGTTAGTCCTCCACGTGGTGCATCCTGGACTAGGTGCCCCTAGGCATCTAGACTAATAACAGCAGGGTCCGAGTGCACAGCGATATAACTGGGCTTCCGCTACGGCGGGTGGGTGCGAACATACACCCAGGATACTTAAAAGGTATCTATAGGTATATGTATACCATATGTAGCCTTTGGGCTAAGGGAGATAACCCTGACAAAAATCAGGCGGCCTCGTCAATCTTTGCGAACAGTGGCGACGTCACAAGGATGCCGTCTACCAGCCAAGAAACTTTGTTATTCTTCCACATTTGTTACGCTTATCAATCCATCGAAATCGATCGTTTGCTATGTCGTATAAATATGGGAAATAATGAAGATGTGACTACGTCACCCACCAAAATGAATGAATTCATTGAACGGGAATCCAATGAATTCCTAGTTATACTGATTTGCACTCTATCCCTGTTGTTATTTCGTCTGGGTACCTGTTGACACCCAGTCCAGGATGCACCACATGAAAGATAGTCAGGAATATTATCATCATTGAAAATTGAGTGTTTATAAGCATTACTCAAATCCTCAAAATTATTTGCATCCCATTATAGTTTACCAAATCTCTTTTATTTAATTAATCTATTTTTTATACTTTTTACAATTCCCACAATAATTCTTGTTATTGAAATTATTATTTCTCCATTTTAAAAAATAAAGAATTAAGTTGTGCTTTAAAACATGTCAACAAACTTAACCGTTCTTTATTTAAAAACTATATTAAAACAACTAACAAAATCTTCGTTTTTATTTTTTACGGGAAACATCTTTCAGCAATGGACATGTCAGCAAAGCCCAACGTGGGGACCCACGTGTCGAAGGTTAATAATAAAAATGCTTAAAGCGCTATAAAGTGCTTTTATTGGAAATGTATTAGCGAATATAACAAAATAATTACTTCACAAAAATAAACCCAAAACTATTTTAATCACTCAATAATAATTATTCAAATGTAACGTAAACTTCAGTTATTCCGTACACCAGATTTCACACCTTTATAAACAACTATAATTAACACAAACTTTTTTATTTAATAAATGCTAACTAAACGAGATAAATCTAACATATGAAATTAGTTTTTGGCAAATTCTAGATTAACACATTTGTACAAAACACTGTATCCAAAAATGTAATCAATATTACCAAATTTGTTTTTCTATTTTTTAAAAAATTGCATAAAAAATATATTATCTTAACAAGGAATGTTTTTGCTGTAGTTTAGACTGAAAATATAAATTTGTAAAAACGATCAAATTTTCCTCAATAATATGGGCATATACTCGTATCCTTACTGTAGCATAATTTCAACATACTTATTAACGTTTGGAAAAACATTTTTACTTTTGATTACAATCTTAATGTAGAGAGTTCGCTTAAATTAAGAATAAAAGTCACAAAAATCTGCTTTCACTTGCATGTAGGAAACTAAAATAATTAAATATCTCAAATCAATTCTACGATTAATTGAAAAAAATATTTGAAAACCAACAACAAACAGAAAAGTTTGATAAACAATGAAAATTGTTTCAGCAAATGTGGTTAGTAGATGAAGTAGTTCGATCAAAAGAAAACCTTAAAGTTCAAGTTTCATAAAATACAACTTATTAAAAGAAAAAAATTTAAATATATCAATGTAGTAACTGATATCTATGAAAACTTAGATAAACATAAAAACAACTGTCGTAATTATAAAAATGAATAGTTGGATAAAAACATACAAAGTACTAGATGTAGTAATAGCAACGAGTAATTCAAATATTCTAAATTGTAAAACAATTATTAGGAGCTATAAAGAGCACAAACATTCCAATCAAAGGAAAAAAAGGAACGTTTTCTATATTAAACCATTCCCACAACTGCTTACACGTTTAGTTTAAAAACATTTCCATTTTCAACAAAATGTAATATAGTTACTATGGTTTATATATAATCATGTTAGAAACAATTAAATCATTTGCAAAACTAATTGTAAAAAAGTAAACCTACCCGAATAGGCAAAGCTTCTGTATTTAAGTCCAAACCTGTACGTAATGCCTTTTTAATAGCATCGATACCATCGTAAGTAAAACAAGAAACTTCAAGATCGGCGCGAACCTTAACAGCTTTAGGGGTAAGTCGGTGTCGTATATCATTTAAAAGCATCTCACGAGTGGATTCGTCAATATCACATTCATCAAGTACGGAAGGGTTACTGAAAAAAAAAATTTATCAACATCATTATGAAATTAAAAGTTTTGTGTAGTAAATATTTACTCCTAATTGCTAAACTTTTATCTAAATAGCAAAATGTTGAAATCCCACTACTGGAACTAAATAAAAACAACAACAACAAAAGTTGGTGGCAAAGCCACCTCTTTATTAGTTCCAAGTTCTCAAAGCATCACGAATAATTCCCCTCCATTGTTCACGGTTTTCGGAGGCGAGCACAGATATGTCAGTCCAGCGACTTTGCCATTGTTTCCAAGATAAAGTCCCGGCCAAAATAAGGTGAAGATCGTCCCGAACATAAATAAAAACCATTAGTTGATTCATTTAAATCATTAAAAAAATTAAGTTGCTAATAATCTTGAGGATGAGTAATGGACATAAGGTCTCAATTTCCAATAATTGTGATGTTCTCTACTGTTATCTCTACGGATCATCGACTAGGTACGTTTGAGCACCTAGACCAACATAGTAGTATAACTGGGTTTCCTCTGGTAGATAACACAAAAACCGGTACATTATCGCGAGTAATATTCCAAGAGCAGGCAGTAGCGTCGCGAGTCACATTCTGCCTTATTTCAGCTCTAAGAATGGTGTTTTTTATTTGGTCATCAGTATCTGCCCCATTGACTACGGCATTTAATTGATTTTTGTAAGAGTTGCGGCTGCGAGTATATAGCTGCGGCCAGTCATCCTGGTGAGAAAACGAGTAATTTTTAAACTACCTTTTCTAGGCTTCTCTCCGGATCGAGCAAGCAGCGCTGTCTCTAAATAGGGCTACTTGGTGATAATACTCAGGGTGACATCGATAACCGTTGTCGCCTTCTTGTCAATACGTTAACGATCTTAACGCCTGAGTATTGATTTGGTCCGCAGCTGTTTATTTGATACAGCTAACCCTTATTGCTAAAGATCGTTCCACTATCCACCACCTGTGGACCTGGGGTCGGTCTCCCCCTTAGAAGCAAAAGTTACATACCTAAAAATTTGGACGGACATTGCAACATGCGAACTCAGTCCTTTTACTTATGCTAAGCTCCCTCGTCTAAATGAATTACTTAAATGGACGTCCGTTTGTTTATCCTATGCAACTAATAGAAATCATTGGAGGGATTTAACTCGGGATGTAATTAACATTTACTGTCAGCACACCTCAAGTGCTGTTCATTAAGTGCACATTGTAAAAGTTGATGCTTTGCAGATGTTTTGGAATTTGGACTACCCTGGGCGATAATAACCGGTGGGGGATGTTTATCCCCGATAATTATAACACACATCCAGAGTATTTAGGTGTCTTTAAGTTTATATATATATATATATATATATACAGGCTCCGGGCTCTCCGATCAATCTTTGGGAACAGTAGCATCGTCACAAGAATGCCGTCTATCAATCACAAAACTTCATTATTTTCTTTAGTGTGCTATGTCTATAAAACAGTTGAAAGCAAATTTTTTATTTTGCTGTACAAATATAAAATAAGAGATTATCACGTCACCAACCAATAATGATAATAATTAATATTTTTAGTTGAACATCTAAGTAACAAACCTTTAAAAATAATACCAAAAAAATATTTTAAAATAAATACAATTGATGCCAAGACCACCTATTTATGAGATCTAATTTTGAACAGCATCTAAAACAATACCTTACTATTGTGTGGTAGAATAGCTTGTTGATAAAAACCCCACCTCAAGACTAAAAAATGTAATCATCTAAATCTTGCCCCTGGTATAAGCTTGAAGTAAATAAACAGTATAACAAACTTCAAATACCATGTTAAATTAACTAGTAACATAATTGAACCTAGTCAACTCCAGCCTAGTAAAGATACGCAATTGAAAGATCTGTTTAACAAAGAAATTGAAATCCAAAACTGCAACAGAGTAATAATCCAAAACTTGTGTTTTAATATAAAAACGTATATACTTCATCAATAAGTAAAAATATATTAAAGCTTATTTGTCGATAGAAACTATTTAAGTAAACAGCGATTAAAAAAATCACAAATCCCTAATTTGCAACAAAATTATAATACTTATGTAATTTTCACATCAACCAGATCTAATTCACCAACATTCATTTAACCCTACCGCTACACGATGTTTTAACCAAAAAAACAATACTTCAGGTAAAAACTATTTTTAAACAATATAACCAAACCGAACACCTAAAACGTTCTCCAAAAGTGTAAATAACACAAATAAAAGTTATGTTTTAATAAAACTTATAAAATTTCAATTAAATAAAAAAGTACATTATAACAATTTAATAAGTTACATAAAATTTTTATATAAAAACAAAGTTTCTTTACTTTACTACACGTTTAAACGAGTCATAAGAACCAGCCTTTCTATGCATCTTTTTATCGAAATACCAAGCCGTCTTTTTGCACAATTCTTCAAGTTGTTCGTTCGTTTCATAACTTAGTTTATCAGCGACATTACGTAATATTTGATTTACCTAAACTTATATATATATTAATTAATTTACAGCTTTCGCTCGAGCAAACCGCTCTTTACATTTAGTGATTTCTTCAGCAGATGCTCTACGTTTTGACAAATCAATATAACCTTTCAAACGCTAGAATCAAATTTTATTTTACCTTTTTCACTATCAACTCTCACAACTGTAACTTCAGTATTTGATCCTATTCTAACAAGTTTGCTAATTGATCTTATACGTCTTCGAGACAGTTCACTATGGAGTATCATTCCACCAATGTTCTTGTATTCTAATAGTTCCACGTAACTTCCCATAGATTGAATATTTTTGACCACAACTACTACTACATCTCCAACTTCGGGATACTGGTCTTCGTAAAACCTACACTGCAAAGGCATGTGGAGTAATATAAGTAAACCGCGATATTAAACCAGTATTTCAATGTCATTAGTGAAATACTAAAACTTAAACATATATATTTTTTTAAATACATTTTATTACTTTGTATTTTTAACAATAAAAATAAGTAATTTAAAATATTATATTTTTTAAGTGTTACTAACGTTTTACAACAAAAATATTTAATTTAATATTATATATATATATATAGTTAAAAATTTAATGCATTATTAATATTATATAACCAACATTTTTTGATTAATTTTTTATACATTTAATTAGTTAATTAGACGTAGATTAATTAAAAATACCTTGTAAGCAATTGCGTTAAAACGTATGTAACTTTCTTAAATAAAATTTAAAAAACAAATAATATATATTCGTGGCGTTGACCATTTGCAAAAAAAAATTAATAATATTCAATATTATTTTATTATAAAAATAACAATTAATTTTTGAGAACAATATTTTATCAATATTAACAATTTCTGTTTGAATGCTCTGTTAATTATTATTGGTTCAGGATTCAGGAGGGTATACGAGGTGTGTAGGTATTTATCCTTTTGATCCTCGGTTCTCAATGTATCTAAAAAATCGGGGAGAAGAAAAAACAAGGACAAACAGGAATAAATAATATAAAAGATAAAAAGTAGTAACAATATAGGAGAAAAGTGAATAAATAAGTTGGACAAGACAAATGGATAGATGAAGAATATAAATGAAAAGGCAAGCAAGTGCTGATTGTAATTAATCTTAAATGACTCTAACGACTTAGAATTGACTACATGACTAGGTAGTTTATTCCATTTTGTAATAAATCTATGTAAAAAATGACTTTGTCTAAAGCGAGTGAGAACTCTGAGTTTGTAAATTATAAGACAATGTCCCCTAAGGTTCCATTACTTACATTGAAAAAACGAGTGATGCAATTGCTAGCAAATAACTGATAGATTAAAATTAAGTCGCCTCGGAGTCGCTTATTTCCTAAAAGGAATAGTTTTAGTATTTGCAAACGCTCTGGGTACAACTTTAGACGAAGCTCATATGGGACTCTAGAAAGCGTTCTTTTGACTTTTTCTAATTGATATATATATATATATTCACTTTCCGAGCTGGGGCTGTTACCTGAATACAATATTCTAAATGTGGTCTTATATATAACATAAAAAGTAAATGAAGGCAGTCCATTGGAATTTTACCTAAATTCCGTCTGAAGATCTTAATTAGGCTAAAACATTTTAGGGTCGCTTTCTTGTGGTGTAGTGTGAAAACTATGGATGGTGTAAAAGTGACCCCTAGATCTTTAATCTTTTTTACCGTAGTAATAACTTTATTGCAAATCTTAAAAATCTTTTCCGAGGATTTTCCTAATGTTATATGCTTACACATTTCTAAATTTAAAGGCAGCTTATTCGTAACCGACCAAAGGTAAATATTGTTAATATCTTGCTGCAGAAGTTCAGGGTTTGTGCCCCAGATTTTAACATCGTCCGCATAAAGCAGAATGTTTGATTGAACTTTTGTAGATAAATTATTAACAAGCATGATGAAAAGTAGGGGACCTAGAACTGATCCTTGTGGCACCCCTGATGTGATTTTGGACTGGGTAGATAAGGTATTGCCGAGCCTAACTTTGAAATTTTGATCCTTTAGGAAATCAATGATCCAGTTCAACAGAGGAATACCTATGTCAAACGTCTTTAGCTTAGCTATTAAGAAAGAGTATGGAACTTTATCAAAAGCTTTGAAAAAGTCAAAGTAGATAACCTCAACGGTAAGGTAATGCTCTAGATCACTGGTTATTCCGTTTGTAAATTCTAATCAATTAGTTAGACAAAAACGGGACGGGATAAAACCATGCTGAGCAGAATTAATTAATTTCTTATCCAGGAAATAGCCTACTAAATACTCTTTAATAAGTCTCTAGTACTTTGCTAGATGCAGGTAATATACTAATTGACCTGTAACTATTAGGACTAAATCTGTTGTCTGTTTTGCAAATTGGCCTAATGTAGACTTGTTTCCAGATCTTTGGTACGTGACTACTAAAAAAAACATATTAAATAAGTAATGAAAAACTGGTGCCAATATATTGGCATATTCTCTGAGGACTCTAAGGTATATACTATCAGACCCGCAAGAGCTGGATTTTAGGTGCTTTTAAAGTTACTCAAACTAGTAGAAAGATTGGCAGAACAGCTGACAACCATGACCCCAGTGCAAAAAACAGACTTAAAGTAATCCTTAAATGCGTCACATAAAAATTTGGCTAATAGAGGCAAACAATTACAATCTTTAATAAAAGGAAGAACACATTCCAAAAAACGCTTTTTTTAATAAAATTAAATAGTACTTTTTTATCATTTCTAGCTCTAAGTAGTAAAGTGCTAAGTTTTTTATTTTTAAAACTTTATGGCAGCTACGACTTGATTTTGAAGATCGATGTAGTTGTAATAGAAACAAGGTAATTTTGTAGTTTTTTATTTAATAAAAACTAAATTTTTTTCCTGGATTAAGCGCTTAATGCGGCTGGAAAATATTTTTTTATACAAGGCAGGAGTCTTGAAAGGGACGAATAATTTAATACATAGATTAAAAATGTCTATTATATGGGAATAAAGGCTATTTACATTATCTAAACCTTGTAAATTCCATTTTGCATTTTGGAAATATTCCCGTAAATTACTAAAGTTTGTTTTCCTAAAATCTGGGAAGAGTACTGTGCTCTGCGTCTGTAATTTAGAGATCGGTGAGGGAAAATAAACTGAGAAAGACAGGACGGAATGATCACTCCTTTCTAAAAAAAAGGAACTCGATAGAGTCTACTAAGGATAAAATATTAATAAAAATAAGGTCAAGACAAGATGGATGGCTTCCAAATCTATATCTGGTAGGAGAACGGACATGTTGCTGGAAGGCATGTTTGATACTAAGCTTAAGCAGACTGTACTCAAAAAACACGTGAGGCCTATCAAGGAAATTCCAGCTAATTGAGGAAGCATTAAAGTCTCCAATTATAACAATGTACTTATAGGGTAGGGAAGTAAGGGAAAGAAGTTTTTTATTAAAACTCTATTTGAGGCTTTCAAGAGAGAGGAGGATCTATACAGAATGGAAAAGAGAGCTAATTTCCTCAAAACCTGTGGAATCTCTAGATGCAGAAAATTATACCCACCTAGCAGATAACCGAAACCTGGACTGAAGATGGAGAACTATATGGAATTCTTAATGTAAAAAATACATCCTCCACACTTACCTCTATTTGAATCTTTTTTAACAATATTATACCCAAGGATATTTAGTTCACTATCTAATATATCATCAGAAAGTCAGGTTTTTGTGACCCCAATGATATAAGGTTTATCAGAAGTAGCCATACTCTTAATCTCAAACAACTTGTTTCTAAGACTTAATGCATTTGTGCACATTACTCTGAGAGTGAAAGAGTCTTAATCAATGTCTTAATAGGACGTAAGTTAGACCCCGAGGCAAAAGAGTGTTAATTTGGATGGATTTAACACACTGTTGAAAATATTATTGATAGAAATAGACCACTTAAGCCGTTTTTCAGGCGACAAGTCTTTAGAAAGTCTGAGGTAGAAAGGTAGCGAATTTCTAATACTAGGCCAGTTCTTAAAAAGGTCTAGAACATGTTGAGGCAAGAGGAATTTAACAATTAAATGGGGGGCAGTATGTGTAAGTTTGCAATGTATCCTATTTACTTTAAATGAGGGTATAGAATTAAAGATGTCCTTACACATATCAGAATGATTTGGTGACAGTTTATCACTGTTTCAGGCACACCCTTGATGACCATATTACTAAATCTTTAATAATCAGTAATAATATCTTTAGAGACATTAATAATCTCTTTTTGAAAAAGCTTTAACGCACAATACCTATTGCATTAGTGGGGCAGAGCTTTGAGATATAAGTTTTTAAATCTATTATTTCCTCATAAATACTATTTATATCGATTGTAGATGCTTTAATTTTCTGTGCAAGGGCATCAAATTGCTTACACTCTTTAGTATTATTAGAATTTAGGTTATTTTTTAGCAATTTATAAATGTTGTCAACTTTATTGTCTAGCAAAGAGGCCCCGGTTTCTTTATTAAGTTTGCAGTTTTTATGCAGGCAATCCCTACAGATAAAGTCTTTTTCTGAATGGGCATAAAGGGCATAACTGGTTACAGAAAGACCCGTGCAGCATTTATGGAACCATAATTCACATAAGGAGTAGATTATTCCAATTTTTACGATCTTGCTACACCCACACCGTCCACAATAATTTAAGAATGACACCATTTATATATAAACAGTAAAAAAGATTTTTAATAATAAAAACAATAATTGTTTTCTAAATGCCAACAATAAAAAAAACCAAAATAATTAAAAATATGCAATATGCAATCTGATTAAAGAGAGAGCAAATAAAATCAAACTTATTGTGAATTGAAAATCGGAGGTCAATGGGAACGGTTTTATAATTAACCATTTCTACATAATTTACACTTTGCTTCCGTTTTCTCATTCTTTATTTTGGTTCCCTGTATTTTCTAGTGATTTCGTTTTTTTTGTGTTAGTCATGTTATTTGGTAATAAACTATTAGATCGAGTTCTTGTGTTAGTACTCATTAGTACTGGATAACCGATACCAACAATAAGATACTCAAAAAATCATTTTATACAATCGCATAGTCTATCCGATTGACTACGACTATGTACATTCCGATTAAAAATCCTGTTACATATTCCACCGAGTCAAATTTTTAAATATTTGTTTTAGTTTTTATCAGTAAAGTTCAATTTAAACAAATATATTAAATAAATTCCAACATAGCCCATTTGAGAAAAGGAAAATACTTAAATGCAAAGTTCACATTTTGGGTTATCACAGTTGAGTAAGCACCGATAATAAGCTCAAACTTGGATATAAGGAATTTTTAAATTGGACAATTGTAACTTTTTAAAAACATTAAAAATACAATTCAGATATTATAAACATTTACAAGGGCATTTGATAGATTTTCTATTGTAAATGGTTATACATTAATTAAATATTATGGAAATTAAGTACATTATATTAACCAAAAATGCTAATAAAGCACTTGTTAAATATAAAGTCTATAAGTAATTGTGTTATTTTGATTAAATTCAGAATTAAATTTCTAAAAATAATTGTTATAAAAACGTTTGTTTAATAATTATGAGCTAATACACTAAGATAAAAATATTTTAAAACTTTCTACCTTGTAATGTGAATAACCTACATGCATTTAAACGATCGGGATAAGCCATGTTCTTGAGCAGTTTTGATATTTTTGTGAATTACCTTTGCACCTTACCGAATTGTAAATGTCAGTCAGAATATATGACATTATTATTATTATTATTATTATTATTATTATTATTATTATTATTATTATTATTATTATTATTATTATTATTATAAAACTCTTTTGCTTTAAAACATGAACATGGGGCAATAAAGCAACAATTACAGCAAAAATTAACAACAACAAAGTCTCGTAATTCAAAGAGAACATGAGACAACAAAATGTTTCCATGTATTTGAACATTCTGCCAAACGTTTTGCTTGATCCCATGAAACATTCATTTAAATTAGATCTTCCCGAATTGTTTTTAACCAAAATTTTTGTGGTTTACCAATCTTTCTTTTACCATTTACAATTGTCTATTCCAAAACCGTTTTTTCTGGTCTTTCTGACGGTAAACGTAGAATTTGACCAAGTAATTTTCTTTGTGATGAAATCATGAGAAGAACTGACACATTAAACACTTACAAAAATGTACGCAATTTAACAAGAAACATAAAAATATATATATTTACATTTGCACAAAACTGTGTTTTTTACAAAGGTACGTGCATATCATAATGCACACGTTGGTTTTAATTACATTTTTACATAAAATACTAGTTTTAATTCCTGTGAGAAACTTAAGTAGACAAATATTTTAAACCAAATATATAATTGACTAAAAAATAAATTTAAAAAACTAAAAACGGGTAAAAAAATTGACAAAAATAAAAATTGTTTAAAAAATATTATAAACTGTATACGGATGTGGTGATTACAAAATGCCAAAAATCAGTAAGTTTCAATTGGTTTATAGAATTTAACTAATTTTAGAAAAAAAATTGATAATTTATTTTAAGATTAAATAAAATATATAAAAATTAAAATAAGAAAGTGACAAAAAGTTGTAACAACATTATAGGTTTAAAATAAACACATTCAAGGTCATTCAAAACCGACCTCTTTATAACCAATAGAAAGAGAAAATTACTTGTATCCTGATATTATTTCTATTGGTTATAAAACGTTTGGTTATTTTAAATGTATGACCAAAAGAATCTGTTTATATATATATATATAACTACAGTTATAAAGTTCTGGTAAAAATCCCAATATATAGCAATTTTCATTACTATTTAATAATGAGTAAGGAATTACAAGTATTATGATAAACTTGTTAGTTTTTGTAAACAAAAGCTGAATAGAAAACTCTTTTAAAACATAACTAATAAGAAAATAGTATTAAAATAAGTAAAGTTGTACTTTACAAAAATTGTACCGAATTAAAAAACAATACAATTTATAACAACAATCCCTTGTTTTAATAATGTTTTACTGTTTCTAAAGATCAAATTTTAGTATTTTGCAACTTGTAATAATTTAGTACAAAAAACATTCATTTTCTAAAAAAACAAAGATACGATTTTGAATCATTCCGTCTTCCTCATTGTAAAAAATAGTGTAATTACAGAACACTGTATGTGTAATTGAAAGTACACATTTATATGCCCTTTCTTTTCGAACAAATGCAGACAAATTATGGACTTTATGATACTCTTTCCATTTAACATTATGTCAATTTATAAGGAGTCTACACCATATTGTTTATTGCTATGTTGCGTTATAATTAAGAGAAAATACATTAAAAAATTAGAATATCACATTTATTAACGACAATATATTATTCTAACTGTCATTAAGTTTTAGTCAAGAAAAATTTAATCAATCGAGTTTTCGGAAAAAATATTTTACACTTTTGGCTACTTTTCTCATCGTCAGTAGTCAAAATTGTCCATTTTCCATTGGCTAACATCATCTCCCTTAACTCATTCATCTCATCATCTGATTTGATAAAAAAAATGGAGTCACAGAATTTTACAAAATCTCATTCTTCTGGCACTTCCCACTACTGCATTCTCATTGGTAGATGATAAAACCAACCAAGGTAAAAAGAATTTTTAAAAATCCTATTGGTCAATCTTTGTGGGCAAGTGTGAGTCACGTTGGTGCATTCTTCTATCAAAAGGGGATTGTTTGACCTTGAACATGTATATAAGGTGGAAAAATCAGTATTTACATAGCACTATACGATTTGTATTGCGTCAATCGTGCAAATTTGGTCACACTTTTTTGAAACTTTTCCATCTCTAACTTACGAGTGATTACACACTCACAACAGGTTATCGAATTCTTATTGGTTCCTTTTTTCGCAACGTTTTCCCTTGGTTGGTTTTATTATCATTTTGTGCAAAAAGAACCTCCCATATATATATATATATATATATATATATATATATATATATATATATATATATATATATATATATATGCTAGGGGTGCTCTAGCGGTACAGAGCTTGATTTAGACCTTGGTTGACATAGGTTTGAATCCTACCACCGGCACTAAAATGCGGGCCTACGTTTGGCTTTGCTAAAATGTTCACTGCTAAATGATGTTTTCAGTAAAACATTTAAAGTAGTAAACACAAATAATAAATTTTAAAAATAACATATAGTTGGAATACAAGTATAAAGAAGCAGATTCAGTTGAAGTAAATAAAAATTTTTGGATTGTATATAATTGTAAAACAATTATTAAATTTAAAAGCAATTTTAAATGTAGTTTATTATGTGCACATGTTTTAAATTATATTGTTACTGTACAATTTAGTTTTACACAATCCACGAAAATTCTTTATTGATTTTATTACATCCTGTGGTTATAAAACCAGTTTTGTCTGGATAAAAGAAATTTATACAGTATATTTTATATTTATTAAAATTACTTTTTAAAATGTATTAATATTTTGTATTGTAAAATATATATTATAATCATTAAGCATTTTCTTAATCCAAACGTCTTTATTTTGTGTATGCTTAAATAGTTTCAATTAATTACAAAATCTTTATTACGTACGCTTTATTTAATACGCATTCTATTGCAAGTATAATGTGTTAATCACTTTACCAAGTTTGTCTAGTAAACATATTGAAAACGCACATTATTAATAAAAAAATGATTGAAGGATTGTTATAACATTCAACATAAAACATTTTAATTATTTAAACTACTTATGAGTAATAAATGTTTAATTTCTAAATTAAATAATATGTATGATTTGGAGATTAGAAACAATAAAACCATTAAAAATATTTAACCAATGTTTAAAATTAAATTAAATATTTATATTACTTTAGTGTTTTTTAATAATAATAGTAATTTAAAAAAATTTAAGAAATTTTAAAAATACATACAAAATATTTAAAATATTATATATGTATATATTGTCAATTAATTATTATATATTATAATATGTAAAATTAAGTACTATTTTGTTTATTTTAAATAAATAAAATTTAACTTTTTAAGGCAGTTTTTGAACAATTAGTTATATTTAAGTTAACTAAACAATTTTTATTATTATCATTATGTACACATTTTATCTACTCTGTTTTTAAATTTTATTTGTTTTAAAGTTCTTAATTTGTCTACTTAAAGTCAACGTAATACATAACAGTGGTTTAATGTGCGTTTCAATTTTTATGATTCCTAATATATGAGCATTGCTTATTGTTTGACAGGGCATGCAATAAAAAATAATTTACAATATTGACAAACAATAATTAATGTTTTTATAATATTGGTAATTATTATTAAATCAGTTGTATTAAAAAAGAAATAAAATTGCTATGTAATTAATCGTATCAACAAGTTTACAAAAGTATATGTAATTTAAAATAATCGTAATAATTATAGTACAGTTAGTAACATTTGGAAAACCTTTTTCACTACTTAGAGTTTTATTAAAAATCAAAGTTTTTAAATTTTTCAATAATAAATAGTTATTTTTTGTCTTTCACCAAATATTTTACTTTGACAGAAAATTTATCATTAGCCATGTTTATCTTTTAAATGATTTTAATGGTTTATTTATTCATTTTTAGTTTTTAAAATGTTCTTAAGCAACATTTATTGTACATTATTATTACTAAAATTAAAATTAAATTTTACCTTGATAATTCGTCGACAAAAAACATTTGATAACTTTAGATTTTTATATGCAAAAACGTTTATAACATTATCATAACTAAATTATGATTATACTGTTTTTGTTGCTAAATAATTTAAAAATCATATGGCTTTTATTTATACTTGATATTTTTAAAAACATGTTTAAATCTTAATTAATTTTTTTCAAATTACTAATTTGGCTTTGTTTGAAATTTCCTCTTACAAACACACACATACATTCAAGTATTCAAAACGCTTATTATTTTTCTTTATCATGATTAAACAATCCGAATTTATTCGCCAAATATTTAATAAATTGTAGGTGTGCTTTTTCAATTTTTTTTCATTCAATTTGGTCACATTCATTATATTAATTAGAATGAAAAAGAGAATGATACTCCCGCTGTGTGCCACGTGAATTTTCGTTTACCTATAACACTTGAATTTGGGTACAATTCAAATAGTATGTACATGCACACAGTTTTACATTTTCGTCGTCTATAAAAAATTTATTGAATCATAAAAGTTGACACATTTTCTACTTGTAATGAAATACGGATTAGGACACATAGTTGTGTCCAGTTCTAATAATCGTCACCATCATCATACTTAATTGTCATTTTTGTCTACGGTGTAAACTATTTTTAACTACTTCTGGTAAATGTGTAGTAGAGTCTAACAAGTTTCATTTTTGTATGTGTGTGTGTGTCTTGATGCTTTTTAATTCCAATTTGTTCAACTTTTTCAGCACACGGAATAACAAATTATAAGTTTGTATTTCCGTAAATCTTAAAAATGAATTTTAATTTTTTGCACAGCACATTGTTAAAAATTAGACATGTATTAGTGAAATATAGACTGGGAGGGGGATATTTATTTTAAAACTGTAGTCTGAGTGTTTGAGAAATTCTGTTTGACCATAAACTAAATTATTTAATCACGTGACAAATCGATTTTGGTTTTTAAATGAATTTATTGAATGAATAATGACATCTTAGAAGATGTTTGCAAAGAATGACAATAGGTAGTAAATTACATGTATGTGCTGAAAGTACTGTAAATGTCTTTTTAGATTCTTGTTTGAATAAAAAATTTGTTGACAGTTTTGCTGTCAGCACCAAATACTTCTCCCTTTTATATTTATTGGATAATGTTTTAGCACAAATATCCAATAAAACTAGAAAAAGTTCCATTTTTGTAAAATTGCATATTTTTTGATAATACTTTTTTTACTTTTTTTATTCTATTAATTTATTATTATTATTTATTGTTTATCAATTTTAACAATCTCCGTTTTATTTTTTTAATTAATCTTAATTATAAAAATAGCTGCTTATCATTTTATAAGTATGAATTAAAATTATAAATCAACAAAACCGATTTTCATTTAGCACCTTTATTCTTTAAACGTATTTAATTTGTATACATTTAAATTTTATTTTTTAAAGTAGCTGTGCTAGTATACCCATTATTATTATTATTATTATTATTATTTTATATTATTATTATTATTATTATTATTATTATTATTATTATTATTATTATTATTTTATATTATTATTATTATTATTATTATTATTTTATATTATTATTATTATTATTATTATTTTATATTATTATTATTATTA